>CM060682.1:112805341-113405341 GCA_030686995.1 Artemisia argyi | reverse complement strand
AACTGTTGAGGCTGTGGGTCGTATGTGCTAGAGTCATAATTGTAATCAGGAAACTGCTCATAGACAAGCGTGTTTCCCGATTGACAATCAGAACTGTAGTGTGAACCACCACAGTACTCACAACAGTGAAACTGTTGAGTCTCATGGTGTGGTAACTGATGGAATGAATCAGTCGTGTCATGGTAGGAATAGGGATCTTGGTTATAGACAGACCCGTTTCCTGACTCTACCATGCCACAACTGGGGCAATGGCCACCATTATGAGGATTACCACACCATTGGCAAACCAGAAAGTGTGGATGATACATAGAAAGAATCAAATGTGTATAGAGGGTGAGGAATAGAGAATCAAAAGGGTAGGAGGGTAAAGATGAATATTTTTGGGTTTTTGGAAATACATTTTGTACAAATGAGAAGAAAAATGTTTTTGTGTTTTTGTGTTCGTTGAAAACTGAGTTTAAAAAGTTTTCGGGAACGATTTTGTTTTGAAAATAAGAAAATATGAACAAAGGATGGATAAATGTACAATGGAACGAATTCCAAAGACACTAATCAGAAAAACCGTTTAGATACGCACACAACCTCCCCGACAACGGCGCCAAATTTTGATTGAACCTAAACCACCTAACTTATATTGACCAAGGAATGGTCAACAAAGCCAAATAGCCTAGATCAATGCTCCGCGGAAGTATAAGGTTTCCCCGGGTCGTTATGTCCCGACGAGGTGTGAATTGTTATCAAACGGCTTCGTGATCGGGTGAATTTGGATGAGAAAGGGGTTTGTGTGTGATTGAACTAAGCAATCTACAATGAAATAGCTTAAAGAAGCTATACGAACAAGACTGGAAAGTTTGAAAAACCAGAAACGTTTAAAACTTAAAAACGCGTACGTTACGTTTAAATAAAACGTAAACGTACGAAATAAAACGTAAAAACTGAAATCTGAAAACACCCAGGGGGTGAAAATGACTTTTTTACAAACTCAAAAGTAAAAGAAAATTTATAGAAAAAGAAAATAAATTTTAACCCTAATTAATTATTTAATATTAATTAATTACTAATTATTACTTATTAATAATATTTAAAACACTTAAATATAATACAATATTATTTAAATACTAAAAAGGTGAAAATAAAATTCCTAAAATTATAAAATAACTAAAAATAAGTTTTAAAATTAAAAATAAGTATTTTTGTCTTTTTGTGATTTTTATATTAATTAATTACTAATTAACTAATTAAACTATTTTAAATTAAGAAAAATACTAAATGAACAGTAAAAATTCTAATAAAATTTCTAAAATTATTTTACATTATATAAAAGCTAGGAAAAATATAAAAACTAGGTTTTACTTAATAAAAACTAATTATGCTATTTTAAACTTAATATTAATTAATTATTAATTAAACTAAGATTAATTCTAATAAATACTAAATGATGAAATAAAAATCTGAGAAAATTACTATAAATACTTTAATATAAGATGAATTTAAGAAAAATATAAAATAGCTAAGTTCTTAATTAAAATCTAAAAATTAAAATTAAAATTAAATTACATTAAATAGAAACTATCACTTAATATTAAATTTGTTTTTCTTGATTTTTCTTTTACAAACCTATTTAATACTTAAAAACAAACACTTTTTGTAAAAATAACTTTTTTATAAACTTAAAATAAGCTGAATGGAAAGCTAAAAGCCCAACAGTTGACTTTGTTTGACTTTGGCAAGAAATAAGCTAAAATGGCTGAAGTGGGACCCACAAGGGTGAAATCTGATTCAAGCAAGTTAGATAAACATGTTTAAACAAGAAAATGTAGGTATGATCCACTGAATAAGCCAAAAAGCTAAAAATAAGCACCTGAGCACTTTGCTCAATACAGAAAAAGGAACAAACTTTAGGGGGTAAATCAGGTGGGTCCCAGTAGGTTTTAGGTCAAACCAAGGGTCAAAACCCAAAGCCTACCAGGAGGGGGGTTGAGTGAACTAATTTTGAGAGGCTATGGATCATTGTGGTGGCTGGAAACAACCACCAAAGGGTGGTGTTTGGGTGTGCAGCTGCTGAGACAGAGCAGGTAGCAGCCCTGCAGCTCACTTTGGAGAGCTGTGGGGCCCACCACAAAATTCACAAAAATAAAAACAAGTTGGGATATCACAGATGAGGTGGGGGACAACAAATAACACCAAGTTTCAGGCCATAAATCTAAACACAAAATTCTAATTAAATCCTAAACTTTTTGTAAAAATCTGAAATGAGCCAAATTGACTTTTTGCTTAGAACTACTTACTTTGACTTAATTGAACTTTGAAAGCTTCTAAAGGACTGAAAAGGTTGTAATAAGCTAAAATGAACTTAAATTAAGCATTACTAACATGATCCAAGGGGGTGGTGAGAATTTGGACATTCAAAAGTCCAACAGTGGACTGTCAAGGGCTTAGGAATGATTTTTTTGACTTTTGCTTATTAAGGGACTAAGTTAGAAGCCTAAACAACCTATCATAACCTAATGCATCATATCTAAGTAATTAACAACAACACAAACAAGATCATCAGTGGTGTTAACCACTGATCCAAACACCCCCTAATAAGCTGTTTCCACTAACTATGTGAGTTTAAGACTTAATCTAACCCAACTGATGATCCACCTAGATTACTAAACCATATTAAAGACTAGTGAACACCTAAATTAGGCAGAGAACATTAAGTACACAAGTTTGTAAGTATGACTAAGTAGGGACAGTTGGTTCACTACTTATGTTTAGAACATGAGACAACTAACCAAATCACTTGAACAAATAAACTAAGCAATATTTAACACAAGTGATTAATAACCTATAACTACAAAACACTGTAGAGAGAAATCCAAAAGATGAAACAGATTCTTACTTGAAAATATGGCTCATCAGAGCTTGATACTTGAATGGATAAAATAAGCTCATATAAGCTATAACAGAGCTTACTGAGCTTATGTATAGTACATTTTGAGCCATTGCACACCAGGAACAACCACTTTTATCACTATAACAAGGAATTGACTTTTGTAGCTAAAATTGCAAATTTGGAAATTAAAACTGAAAGTCTTACATTAATGAGTAAAATGAGTTTTAAAAACACTGAGAATGCCTAACATAAAGCTTTTAAACTAACAATTACAATAAAGAGGGACAATTAAGCTAAAACGAAAATCTACATTACTCTAAAGCTATTCTAAACTATCTACTGCCTTCTTTTTCTTTTTCTTTTCTTTTTATAAGCCTTTTGAATTTTCTCTGTCATTCCCACACCTATTTGGACCGTTGGATAGCCTACATTTGATCTCCACCCTTCAAATGGGTTTTTGGCGGGAAACTGAGGAAGTGGGGTTTGGTGTGGAATTAATGAGGGGAGGGAAAGGTTGGTTGGTTTGGTGAGTATTATTAAATGGAAAGGTGAGTTAGTGAAGACTTTGGAGGAGGGGGGGGAACACAGTCACTGGAAACATGGAGGATGGGGTAGGGGATAAACAGTGGACGAAGTTGGGGTGTTGGGGGTGTTGACTTGGTCAAATGACTAGGTTATATTTATGGGAGATGGGCTTTATTGGTGGTGGGCTTGGGTATTGGTTGTGGATCAGAGATGGATTTGTTTGGTTTGGGTTGTGGAAATAAAAAGGGTGCATTTGATAAATTTGCAAAACATCACAAGGACCAATATTGCAATTTGGCTAAACATGAGGGACTGAGATGTAAAATTCCAAAATTAACTCAAGGGTCCAAACTTGCCAAGTTTAAATAACCAAAATCCATTTTTGCAATTTTTGTATTTTTCAAAATTCCCGGGGACTAAAAATGATAATTTTCAAAGTCCGGGGACTAAAATTGTAATTTCCTCAAAATTCTCACCCAAGGATCATTTTTGATAATTTATGATTTTTAAGGACCAAAAATGATTTATCTTTCAAAATTATCCCACCAGGGACCTTTTCTGCCAATATTTGAAACTCCAGGGACCAAAAGTGTAAATTTCCAAAACTTTCCAATTTTTCACCAAAGGACAAAATATGACAACTTATGATTTCAAAAGGACCTTTGGTGATAATTTTCTATATTTTGAATATCCAGGGACTAGTTTTGCCATTTTATGAAAGTTGGGGGACTGAAACTGCCAATTTTGCAAACTTTGTACGTTTTTCGTTTGTTTTTACTCGTTTTGCATCTAAAACATATAAAACACAATTTTGAAATATTTTCAGTATTTTGATGCATTACTGAGTGTTTTTGTATGTTTTGCAGTTCGGATTTAACCAAAAATGATGAGTGTTTGAGCACTCATCAGTTATGCTGTCTTTAAGTATTTTACTTCCATTTTCACTAAAAAGGACGTTATACTTTTTGTGGCAAAGTTGACTAATACTAAGGAGATTGAAACCTAGGTTATCAACATGAGCTACATCATATTAAAAAGAGAGTCATGAGAGATTATACCTTTTTCGATGATTTTGCTTTTAACTTTGCTACCAAAAGAAATGTTACCTCCATCACATTCTTGATATGTTGAAAAGAGGCTTTTATTACCCGTCATGTGCCTTGAGTAACCACTATCTTTGATCCATTCATCTGGTTCCAAACTAACTTTGAAGCATACCTATTTTATGAAAAATGCTCAAACGTTTGGTCCCCAATATCTCATGGGTCCATTTTGGTTAAACATACCAATTTAAATTGATCCATGTATGAAAATGGAAGATATGGGTTCCATGACATGTAATTCGGAGTTTGGTAATGTCTAGGTATGTTTTGGTACCAACCATGTTGGTAGTTTAGTTGAGTGTTGCAGTTGCTCTTTGGAAAGGGGCGTTTGGGAATAGGAGTTTCAGGCCTCGTTTGAGTAGTTCTAGTACGAAATTCATTTTTACCAAGTCCTAATCCAACTTTCATAGCCGGTTTTAGTTTTGTATCATTTATACTAGTTTTGGACCTATTTGTGACTTTAACGAATTTAGTACGATCCGACGTAGAAACTAGCTTTTCTGCTACAGACCCCGCGGAACCTTTGGGTTCAACGGACGGAACCAAGATTTTGGTTCCGTCTGGTCCGTGGGTACATGTAGCAATTTTGTTAGTTTCTTGTGCTTTTTTGTCTAGTTTCGTTTGACTCTTTGAAGTTTCAGATTTCATGAAAACTAGTCCCGTTTTATCAAATGATGACTTTGGAAGTTTCATTATTTCATCTGCACAAGAAATACTTTTATCGAACCTTTTAAACTTTGTGGTTTGTTTTATTAGATCATTTTGAGTAATCTTAAGCCTTTCAATTTCAACCTTAAACTCTTGACATGATTTACACATTGTGTCAATACTCTTACTCTTTTCTAACCTCTTAGCTTTTTCTTTTAATTCATAAGCTTCATTTTCTAAAAACTCCTTTTTAGTTTTCAAAAATTTGTTTTTGTTTATGATTTTTAAGCTTAGTTCACAAAGTTTGTTATATTCTTTTTGTAATGTGTCATAATCAATAGAAGGACAAGATGAGTCGGAGTGTACCTCATTTGAGTCATGAGTCATGAGCCATGAGAGCAATTTCGTCATTCTTTGGCTCCTCGTCATCATCTTCACTATCGCTCCAAGCCCCACTTACAAAAGCTTTTTGAGATTTACTTTTCGGTGGTTTTGGACATTCTCCTATGAGATGACTTGTGTCTCCGCACCTGAAGCACTTTCTTTCACCCTTTCCTTTCTTATCATCACGATCTTATTGGAAAGCTTTCTTGTCATCTTTAGGTTGCCTAACAAACTTTCCTCGTCTTCGAAAGAATTTCTTGAAGTCTCTAACGGCCATGGCATATTCTTCATCATCACTATCCGAGCTAGATTCTTAATCATCACTTGATTGGACTCTAGCTTTCAAGGCAATGGACTTGACGTTATCTTTCTTGCCTTTAACTATTTCCGAATCTTTTTCCATTCCCATTTCATGAAGTTTGAGGTTTCCAATTAGCTCGTCAAGTGACATGCTTGAGAGATCCTTAGATTCTTCAATTGGCATCACTTTGGCTCTCCACTTTGGATGGAGTGCTCTAAGGAATTTCCTAACAAAATTCTTCCTACAAAAAGATTCATCAAGTGCTTTAAGTGAAGTAATAATAGTGTTATATCTAGCAAATGCACAATCAATAATCTCATCTTCGGGAATAGAAAATTGTTCATATTATTGAATAAGAAGATCAATTTGTTATCCTTAACTTGTGAGTTTCCTTGATGAGTGACTATTAAAGATTGCCAAATTTCTTTAGTGGTTTTACACATAAAGACTCTTTCATATTATTTCTTTGGTAAAGCATTGTAAAGCATCATTTTAGCTTCATTATTTTTAGCAATCAATTTTTTTTTATCTTCATTATGTTTGTCAAGTGAGCCATCCTCATCTTTACCATTTGTAACACTTTTAAAAGTAGCTATGTTATCACCTTCAATGATTATATACCATAGATCAATATCTTTTGATTTCACGTAAGTTTCAAAGCGGTTTTTCCAATATATGAAACCATTAGCTTCAAATAGTGGTGATCTTTGCATATATTGCCCTTCTTTGTAATTTTCAAAATCCATGGATCGTTTCAAGTTTTAAAACAGAATTTATTTTAAAAGCTTGAGTAACGTAGCTCTTGATGCCAATTGTGGAAAACTAGAAGGGGGTTGAATAGTTTACCGGTTTTTAACTTGATTATCTTTTTAAAAACCTTACGTGCAATCAAAGATCTAAACTAAAATACGATATGTAACATGCAAGAATAAAGAAAGAAATGATCAAACCACAACACGATTGTTTATCGTGGTTCGGCTACAAGGACTCTTTTTCCTTGCCCTACTCCACACCCCGAGTATCCAACTCGAGAGTTTCTTTCACTAGTCAACAAGCTCCTTTTACCGGCGGAGAAAACCTTACACGTCGTTTACACAAGATTACCGACACAAAGCTAGATGTCGAGTTCTTTTATAAGGGTACAACCACTCCCGTCACACTATATATTTTAAGGACTAAAATACTAACCGATCACTACTGAAAATACACAATCAAATTATGTATAAACCACAAGAGGTTACACAATGCTAAGCTAACAAGTCTTGCAACGTTGCGTTGAAACTTGTAACTTTCGTATGAACTTGTGAACTTCTTTGCTACAAAAGAATCTCACACTAATGAAATGTTACTGAGTTAGATGAATGAAATGAGAGAGTATATGCAAATTATGATTGTAAGTGATAAAGAATTCTATGAGAATGGCTTGGTATTTATAGCCAAACAAGACAGCAGGTCGGCGGACCCGGCGGAACCAAAACAAGGGTTCCTGTTGGGAATTCTAGATTTGAAGATTACAAAACCTACAACCAAGAATAAAGAAATAAGAAACAATGAGGGCCTAATATGTAATAGTTAGATAGCTTTCATTGGAAGCTAGGGTTTGTAACCTCCCTCTATTATATAAAGAGGGTAGGCGTCTAGGTTACATTCATATCATTCATAGAGAACTCTTCCAATGAGAGTCTAGACGCACGATTCATAGCGTGCGTATATTAGTAGTGTAGTAGTTTATTTTATTATCAATAAAGAAAACTATGGAGTAATGTTGATGTTATTCTTGTTCTTATTCCGCTGTGCACGTTAACATTACTATATCCTAGATGGGCTTAAACGATCTTCAACAATCGGTATCAGAGCACGGGGGCTTGATATCTAGGGATCTACAAGGTTTTAATATTGGTTGTTACTGTCGAAGGAGAGCAGCTTTGGAAGTACGACTGGTGTTTAAGGTTATCGAAAAGAATTTGTGTATCTGGGTTAAATTCTTCATTGGTCGGGAAAGATTAAATTGGTAACCTCGTACACAATAATTAAATTGTCATTTATTGCATAATCTTTGTGATTGGTATATTGACTTTCGATACCTGATTCGTTTTAAAATTGTTGATCATTTACTTGGTGACAAAGTGGGTCTGTTCTAATTTAATTCTACAAGTAACCTTGTACTATTATTGTGACGTGAATTGATTGCTACATCAAGTTTTAATTGGTCAAATTAATTGTGGGGACTTAATGGCATATTAATCTCGTACATTAAGTGGTGAATTTATTAATTTTAATCATGGGTCAATGGTGACGGTGATGATATTTTTATCAATTCATAATTGTGATTGGTGCTATTATATATATTAACGAGATCAGTGGTACAAAAAGGGATCTGATTTGTCATCTTTCGCTAAAAGTTAAAATCGATTGGTTGGACCTACACAATTTCTCATATTGCATTAAACTGGTCTGCGCTTGATTTAAATTAGTTTTTGATTGATAGATCACGTGGGTCTGATTGGTCAACAGAATTAGTAGGGCTTTTATTTAAATTGACGCATGAGAAATTGTTGGGATAACAATTTTTTATTCGATTGAGGCATGAATTAGCTGTAGTTATTTATTGGTAAGAATTTAAAGATTGTGGGTCGATTCAAAAATAATAAACCTCAGGCACATTAAAAGCTTTATCGTGGTTTGAAAGTGTGGAATTATATTCAATTGGTTGTGTGGTCGCTTTCATCATAGATACGGTAATATTTATTATTTACCTCATACAAATTGCTCACCAACAAGTGTATTGGTGTCAACTGTTTGGTTACTACTGGTGCGAACTTTGGTACTACTGCAAGTTTTGTTAATCTGTTTGTTGCTGATGTTGAATGTTTTTGTTGGTATTTATATTGACGGGTCAAAGTGAGGATTGTGAAACATATTATATAAACAAGGTACCGTTGCTCTCGGTTTGCTGCTGATACTTTCGTTTCTGCTGATAAGCCTATTTGTTGCTGCTGACCAGTTTAGTGACAGTTTAGCAACAGATCAGTAATAGAAAAAGTGTCGCTAATCAGTTCAGTGACAGATTTTGCAACAGTTTTGTGACATTTTTCAAGTGTCGTCTGGATACTTATAAAAAAAAAGGAGGTATCCTTGTGGTTTCTATTTGATCTGTTTGAAACTCTTCGTTCACGGTTAATACTGGTTGGGCAACAAACTTGATTCTACTGGTACGTAATATTGTTTCTGCTGCTGAGCTTTTGGTTCCTGCTGATTTCACTTGTTTCTGCTGCTCGTTAGTAAAATGGCACAATCTGACAATGAAAGGGATGTTCCAATGTTTCCTTATTTGATGAATGATGAGTATGCGGTCTGGGCTAAGAAGATGGAGCACTGGATCATGAAAAATGATATGAATATCTGGAAGGTGATTCAAAATGGCAACAGCTTGAAAAGGCATAGAAGAGATCAAGATGGAAATGTCATTATTCTTCCTCCAACGACTGCTGATGAACACATTGCTGTATAAAGGGAATCAAAGGCAAGAACTACCTTGCTTAAATCTATTCCTGCTGATCATGTAGCAGATTTCCATTATATGGATGAGGCAAGTGATATATGGAATGCAATCAAAGCAAGGTATGGTGGAAAGGCTGAATCCAAGAAGATAAGAAAGGAAGCTTGCACTATATCCAAGACTGAAGAATTTGCACTGATGGGACTCCCTTCTCAGGTACATAATTGTGTCTTTGGTTGTAGTGAAAGATATAATGAACTTAAGGAAGCTTATGATGAATTGAAACCTAAATATAATGAATGTTATGTAAAAGTTGAGGCTTATAAACAGGCTTTAAAAACTTTAGAAAGACAAAAAATTTGGTTTCAAAAGAATCAGCTTGCTTATGATGAAAAGATAAGGGTGTTAGAAAGTGATTTAGAATGTACTAAAATTGACTTAAAGCGTACTGTGAAAGAAAAAGCTAATGTAGTTTCAGAAAACCAAGTGCTGAAAGAGAAACTAGATGAGGAAGTAGCTAGACATAAAGCATGGTTAATATTAGCTGACAATTTAGCTAGCTTACTCTATGGTAGTCAATCTGTAAACTCTGGAATAGGTTTAGGTTTTAAGAAGTATGTTGGTTTAGAAGCTAGGAATGATCTGGGCAAATCAACACCAGTAGGATTAGCTAATTATGTAAAAGAAGGAAATTTACATGCTGTACCTGGACCTATTAGAGGAGAGCATATGCCCACTGACCTTTCCATCACAATAGACTTTGATGGATCACACCATCTATATGGCAAAAAGTCAAGTGACTTGCCAGACCCTGATTCCAAATCTACTGACTTTGTCTCTTGTTCTAACAGTGACAAGTCCTCTGACCAAGGGTCTACTACATATACCAGTTGTGATTCAAGTGAAAAGTCTGACTCACCTAGGCAGTCACTCAAGACCACACCCAAGTCCAATGTAGCTGATAATGAACCCAAAACAAAAACTGAGACTTATTCTGTTAAACACAATTTTGTTTCTAGTTCTGTTTCTGATAAGTTTGTGTGTAATAAACAAAGTTGTGTTAAGGATAAGTCTTTTAAGAAGAAAACTTGTTTTGTGTGTGGTAGTAAGTCTCATATCATTAAAGACTGTGATTATCATGAGAATAAGATGGGTGTTTCGTATGGACAGCAGACCTCTAGACCCAAATGGAATAATGTTGCTAGTATTCCTCCATTTGTCCCACAAGCACATGTAAAAACCAGCAGACCCAATCCTGTTGATAAATCAGTTTCTGCTGATAAGTCAGTTCTTGCTGGTAAGCCAGTTTCTGCTGGTAGACCTTTTCCAGCCGGTTGGAAAAGACATGTTGCTAGACCATTTTATAGACCTACTATGTCACACCCCCAAAATCGGGTCTAGCGGAAGCATACATGTAGCTGGGGTGTAACTCAATCGGTATCACAACACAAGTACAAAAATGGTTTTCACTTTAATCATTTAGATTAAAATCGTTTAATCAAAAATGTTGAATTTACATTGTTAAAAGTAGTGCGGAAGTAGGCCCTTAAAATAGTTTAAAACGGTCTCCAACTGAATAATCAGAGTCTTCTATTACCATGCCATGCCCTGCCAAAACCTCCTGTAGCGTGCCATTGCTTAAACCTGAAAATACATGCTAAAGTGTCAACACGAGGTTGGTGAGTTCATAGAGTTTGTTTAACAAATAATGCCTATAGAGAAAAGATCGCCCAGCAAAGGCATCGTAAATCCACTCAGTTCCAAGTCCTGCCATAAGAGACTTGTAACCTGTGTGTTCACAACCCACTGCCAAATATGTTATAGTCTACGGAAACAAAAGTAATATGTGGACCAATAATCAAAGATAAGTGTAGCTTGACCAATACATTTGGTTACGTGACCAATTCATTTGGTTATGTTACCCGTACATTTGGATATGTGACCCGTTCATTCGGTTAAGTGACCCGTACATTCGGATATGTGACCCGTTCATTCGGTTAAGTGACCCGTACATTCGGATATGTATGTACATAGTGGTGAAGCTGGTTCATTTGGTTAAGTGTGCATCGTAATGGAAAAGACTTGGGTCCGAAGATAAAAGATTAGGTGTGATGCAAATGAATATACACTACATTCGAATGAGTGAGAAATTCATAAATGGAGCAAGTAAATGTTTGACTAAGCATGTAGCATAAACCAATTAAATCAAGTATACATTTAGATGAAAACGAGCATGTATTCTCCCCCAAAGAGTTTACCAAAACAATTGAAAGAGTAGGGGCTATGACTCACCTGGAGCGATAGCTACGATGACAAAGTGGATACACTGAAATGAGGCACGATCTCTAACCACAACCTAATATGAGTAATAACGATCTACTTTAGATCATGACGTGATGTAATGAATGCACATGCACATGATACCTATACCACTCGTGACTTGAAAATACTTGTTATAGTCATAGTAAAATAGTTTCCATACTTAGGAAAAATAAGTCCAAATAAAGTTATAAAAACTTGTAGTATTATATTGTATAAAATGTTAGTTGTTATACTCCTCATCTAGAAAACCTTAAAATAATGTCTAGTAGTCGCGTAATAAACCTTGAGTCGTACGTACTTCGTTAGTTAAAAATAAACTCCTTGAATAAGAAATCTAGAAAATATCTCATTTAGTACGTAGTTATATTATTTTCTAGTAGTGACTATATATATATATATATATATATATATATATATATATATATATATATATATATATATATATATATATATATATATATATAGTTTTGACGATTTTAAAACGTGTATAACTTGGTCGTTTTAAGCTCATTTTACTCGTTCTTTATATTCACGGATTCGTTTTAGTATATACTAATATATTTTCGATAGCTCGGCTCCACTAGGTTACGTCTAACGTCTCTATTTGTCCGTCGAAAAATGTCAAACAGCATGCAGTTTTTCAGAAAATAGTTTTCGTCGTTAAATTTACAAAAATCATATCTCCTTCGTTATAAACTCGTTTTAGTCCGTTCTTTCGCCAAAAGTTTCATTTTTGAAAGTATTTTCTAAATCTTTAGTAAAAAATTACCCATCATCTACTGATTTTCCCACGTTTTAAAAATATGGACAGTAGGTATATATATTGTTTCAAAAGTCATTTCTAGTGTTCCAATCTAGTTCCAACTTCAACCAAACCACTTTCAATCACCACAAATCTAGTCTAATCCTACCATACACCTTCTTAGGGTGTCATGGGTTCCTAAACTTCATAAACAAAGTGGATCTAACAAAGATCTAACTATAATCACTTTCTAAGGTTCAAAAGTTAAAAGTTTGTAAAATAAAGTGGTATAAATAGCATATGCATGTAGATCTAGTATATATATATCATATGGATCTTGTATAAACTTGGTAAAATTATAAAAATGAGTTTTATATACTTACTTCAAAGATTAAGGAGATTTTGAGGATGAAAAACCTAAGTAAACCTTGAGTTTATCTTTCAAAACCCAAAAAAAAATACAAACTATACTAGCTAAATTACTTGTTCTTGAAAATCAAATGGTTTGTTCTTGTTTCTTGACTTGGCCGAACCCAACAAAGGAAGAGAGAAATAAATGAGTTTACTTGTAGGTTTTTGGTGAAATGAGCATGAGATGTGAATTATTGAAATGTATATTGTATATAAAATAGGTTAGATAGATTTGAGGACAAACATTAATGGTTAGTGTAAGTATTTCAAAGGTGTAAGAAAATGGGTAAGGAGGGGGGGGCGGCAATAGGGTGAAAGGAAGAAAAAAATGAAAGGTGTAAGAGATTTGGTGAGTATTATGTATATATTATTAGTTTTAGGGAATACCGGGTACCGAGTTAACTAAAAATAAATTTTAACGGAGTTAACCGGGACATAATAAAGTCATAAAAATTATAAAAATATGTCGGGTACAAGTATTGAGTATTTCGGAAAATTATTGTTTAGTTTTTACGAAAACCGTCGTAAATAAATTAGGCGTACGATTAAATTAAATAAATTTCCAAAACACCGGGTAAATTAATATTATAATTTTTATATTATTAAAATGAATATAAAAATATATTGGGATCATAGTCGGGAATGTCGGACGTGTTAGTCACATTATTGATCGCTTGTTAACGTTTATTTAGAAATAATTATACGTAAAAGTAAATTATACCAAAAGTATTAATTTAATTACCCTACGAGTGGAATAGTATGCAAGTGCCATAATGATAATATGAAGACTATTTCTAGTCCGTACGAAGTGTCCCAATGATAATGCATGAATTCGCTCCTGAACCAATACGGTTACGCGAATTTGAATACTCGTAAACTGAATTTACGATGACATGAGCAATGCACATGAATAGTGGTTTTCTCTCGGAAATGAATAGTGTAAGGTGAATAGTAAAATTTCTGAACGCTTCTCAGAATATCAAATTGACCTCGAAAATGATGAATAGTAAAACGATGAATAGTAAAACGATAAATAGTAATCGGTGAATAGTAAATGATGAATAGTAAATTGTCGAAGTTTGGAAAATGACCAGAAATTACGAGTTGTGACAGTCTTCCCCTCTAATAGGAACTTCGTCCTGAAGTTCAGTTTGTGTTGGTCTCTAGAGTGGTATTGGTAAAAAGATGATGATATTTATCGTGTAAGCTACTAAGCTCTAATGGGAGTTCAAGTCTGTAGGCCACTAGGCCCATACTGTCTGAAATATTGAATGGTCCAATGTATCTCGGGTTTATCTTCCCAAAATTTTCTTAATGGATCATGCCTTTCCTAGGCAGAACTTTCAACATAATCCTGCCATTAACTTGAAGTTCTAAGGGTTTACAACTTATTGAACTTGTAACTGATTCTTGACTCGTAATAAATTTTTTGGTTATTTCATGAATGCCTACTAGACTAGTGAGTTAGGATTTTCCAATTTCGATTCGTCAATGGATATGGGCACTTCGACCATAGAGTGCTTCAAATGGTGTAGTCTCTAAGCTCGTGTGGTAACTATGGTTATAAAGGAATCTGATTTATGGAAAATGGTTAGTCCAACCATTTCTAGAGTCAATCACTCATGCTCTGAGCGTATCTCCCTATGTGTGAATCGTTCTCTAATTCTGACCATTGGTCTGCAGATGATAGTTGGTGTGGTTCCAAATGAATCTTGATGAAATCGTTAGGAGTTTACGGTGATAAAAGATAGAATATTCATTAGATCGGAATTCGTTAATAGTACATGAAACTTATACGATAGAACGTAGAATTAAACACAAAAGAAACGCAACACTAGAGAGTTTAGGCTTTATTTATATACAAGTTAGGAGTTCTCTTTTTAACATTTGACATTGTTGTTGTTTTCCTGACGAGCTTCACATTTCAACGAACTCTTCCTCCATTCTGGTTCCTCAACTCTGGGCATTCACTCTTGAAGTGTCCAATTACTCCACACTCATGGCAGGTTACCGTGACTTTCTGATGCATTACGAGGGTGGGAGTCTTGCAATCCTTGGCTTTGTGTCCGACCTTTTGGCAGTTTCCACATTGAGTGGGGCAAGGTCCTTTGTGATGAAACTGACACTTGTTGCACTTAGGTAAAGTACCTGCATATCCTTTCTTTTCACTTGGCTCCGCAACGTAGGCCCTAACCACTTCATGTTGTTTGTTTGGCTGCCATACTTGATCGTCTCCTTGGTTGTCATCCCTTTTCCTCTTGTTTTCGTTGTTGTTGTTGACAGTAGTTTCTTGCTTCATCACTTGAGCCATAAGCTTTTGAGACATTCTGATAGCTTCCTCCAGCGTGTCTAATTTAGAAGCAATTACGTTCCCACTGATGTTGCACGGTAGTCCACCGATGAAATTTTCTAGCAGCTTTTCGTTATCTGGAACCATAGTTGGACATAGCACAGCCAACTCCTGAAACCTTCGGATATATGCCTCGATATCATTACCTGCTGTCACTAGCTTATAAAACTCTGTTTCCAACTTCTGCACCTCAGTACGAGGGCGAAACTTATCAGTCATCAATTTCTTGAATTGCTCCCAGGTGAGCTTGTAGGCATTTTCCATACCCATCGGTTGAGCATAAGAATTCCACCATGACATAGCTTCATCCAAAAGCATGCCAGTAGTGAATTTTACCTTGCTGCCATCAGGACAGTTGCACATGAGGAACACATTCTCAGTCTTTTCGAACCAGCGAATCAAAGCAACCGCTCCTTCAGTGCCTTTAAACTTGATGGGATCACTAACCTTAAAATTCTTCCAAGTACATTCGCGCTTATTATCGGATTGTCCATCTGTCCCTGTCTGTAAAGCGGCCTCAGCAGCCCTTGCAGCTACCTCAGCTCTCTTGATCTCTAGAGCTTCGGCGATACTATCCTTAACCAATTTCCGAATAGCAACAGGTGTCATAGTTGGAGTAGCTTTAACTTTCCTTGGCGGCATAGCTCTTCAAAACGAGAAAAGAAGGGTGAGACATAATTAAGACGTTTCCTAGTAGTAGATGTTCGAGAGTGGATTATCATAGAATGAAAGGTTGATGTTGCGATATGACGAGTTGACATGGTTCGAGTGGTTTTGTGATATCCTGAGATTTCCGTTGAGTTTTAAATGGTCATAATATACCTAGGGATCCTCCTTATATATGGTATGGAAAGTCTTTCCTAGGGAGGTCATTGATAATATCCACTTATCAATATTGGGAGTAATGAGTGATGAGTGACATAGAAATCTATAGAGTGTCACCTAATTCCTTATATATATATATATATATATATATATATATATATATATATATATATATATATATATATATATATATATATATATATATATATATATCATGGGGAAAAGAAATGATAATGATGGTGAGAAGGGAAAAGGCTGTGACAGCTGTGACATAATGAGATTGTGATGAAAGTGAATACTGTGATGTAAAATGAAACATTTGGAAATTGGGTAGAGGATTCAATCCAGACAAAATTTTATTATAACCATTCTCAGTGTTGCAAAATTCATCTCTGAGTCAAACATAGGTAGTCAGCCTATGTCCCACTATCCCGAGTTGAATATAGGTGACTAGTCTATATTCCACCGAGGTTCCAAGAATTTTGAAATACTCAGCTCAGTTATACTAATACTATGTCCTTCACAAATACCAAGACGTTCAGAAAGACTAAGGCAGGTGACCAAACTCGAGGACGAATGATGAAACTATGCAGGGAAAAATATAACAGGGTGATATATATGATATGTGAACATGCTTAAATGAAAGACAATTATAGTAATCAACTAAAATAAATGAGTATAATATACCAGATAACGAGACACAAATCTCATCACCTAAGTCAGCAACAAACCACAAGTGAGGCATCATCTTGGCAGGCAGGCACGTGACGGTCATAGGGTTAAGTTTTTCGTAAAAGTAGCTATAGTCTAGGTTTTAAAAACACTTAGTTCGCTATAGACAAAGCTCTGGTACCAATCTGTCACACCCCCAAAATCGGGTCTAGCGGAAGCATACATGTAGCTGGGGTGTAACTCAATCGGTATCACAACACAAGTACAAAAATGGTTTTCACTTTAATCATTTAGATTAAAATCGTTTAATCAAAAATGTTGAATTTACATTGTTAAAAGTAATGCGGAAGTAGGCCCTTAAAATAGTTTAAAACGGTCCCCAACTGAATAATCAGAGTCTTCTATGACCATGCCATGCCCTGCCAAAACCTCCTGTATCGTGCCATTGCTTAAACCTGAAAATACATGCTAAAGTGTCAACACGAGGTTGGTAAGTTCATAGAGTTTCTTTAACAAATAATGCCTATAGAGAAAAGATTGCCCAGCAAAGGCATCGTAAATCCACTCAGTTCCAAGTCCTGCCATAAGAGACTTGTAACCTGTGTGTTCACAACCCATTGCCAAATATGTTATAGTCTACGGAAACAAAAGTAATATGTGGACCAATAATCAAAGATAAGTGTAGTTTGACCAATACATTTGGTTACGTGACCAATTCATTTGGTTATGTTACCCGTACATTTGGATATGTGACCCGTTCATTCGGTTAAGTGACCCGTACATTCGGATATGTGACCCGTTCATTCGGTTAAGTGACCCGTACATTCGGATATGTATGTACATAGTGGTGAAGCTGGTTCATTTGGTTAAGTGTGCATCGTAATGGAAAAGACTTGGGTCCGAAGATAAAAGATTAGGTGTGATGCAAATGAATATACACTACATTCGAATGAGTAAGAAATTCATAAATGGATCAAGTAAATGTTTGACTAAGCATGTAGCATAAACCAATTAAATCAAGTATACATTTAGATGAAAACGAGCATGTATTCTCCCCCAAAGAGTTTACCAAAACAATTGAAAGAGTAGGGGCTATGACTCACCTGGAGCGATAGCTACGATGACAAAGTGGATACACTGAAATGAGGCACGATCTCTAACCACAACCTAATAGGAGTAATAACGATCTACTTTAGATCATGACGTGATGTAATGAATGCACATGCACATGATACCTATACCACTCGTGACTTGGAAATACTTGTTATAGTCATAGTAAAATAGTTTCCATACTTAGGAAAAATAAGTCCAAATAAAGTTATAAAAACTTGTCGTATTATATTGTATAAAATGTTAGTTGTTATACTCCTCATCTAGAAAACCTTAAAATAATGTCTAGTAGTCGCGTAATAAACCTTGAGTCGTACGTACTTCGTTAGTTAAAAATAAACTCCTTGAATAAGAAATCTAGAAAATATCTCATTTAGTACGTAGTTATATTATTTTCTAGTAGTGACTAAATATATATATATATAGTTTTGACGATTTTAAAACGTGTATAACTTGGTCGTTTTAAGCTCATTTTACTCGTTCTTTATATCCACGGATTCGTTTTAGTATATACTAATATATTTTCGATAGCTCGGCTCCACTAGGTTACGTCTAACGTCTCTATTTGTCCGTCGAAAAATGTCAAACAGCATGCAGTTTTTCAGAAAATAGTTTTCGTCGTTAAATTTACAAAAATCATATCTCCTTCATTATAAACTCGTTTTAGTCCGTTCTTTCGCCAAAAGTTTCGTTTTTTAAAGTATTTTCTAAATCTTTGGTCAAAAATTACCCATCATCTACTGATTTTCCCACGTTTTAAAAATATGGACAGTAGGTATATATATTGTTTCAAAAGTCATTTCTAGTGTTCCAATCTAGTTCCAACTTCAACCAAACCACTTTCAATCACCACAAATCTAGTCTAATCCTACCATACACCTTCTTAGGGTGTCATGGGTTCCTAAACTTCATAAACAAAGTGGATCTAACAAAGATCTAACTATAATCACTTTCTAAGGTTCAAAAGTTAAAAGTTTGTAAAATAAAGTGGTATAAATAGCATATGCATGTAGATCTAGTATATATATCATATGGATCTTGTATAAACTTGGTAAAATTATAAAAAGGAGTTTGATATACTTACTTCAAAGATTAAGGAGATTTTGAGGATGAAAAACCTAAGTAAACCTTGAGTTTATCTTTCAAAACCCAAAAAGAAATACAAACTATACTTGCTAAATTACTTGTTCTTGAAAATCAAATGGTTTGTTCTTGTTTCTTGACTTGGCCGAACCCAACAAAGGAAGAGAGAAAAAAAATGAGTTTACTTGTAGGTTTTTGGTGAAATGAGCATGAGATGTGAATTATTGAAATGTATATTGTATATAAAATAGGTTAGATAGATTTGAGGACAAACATTAATGGTTAGTGTAAGTATTTCAAAGGTGTAAGAAAATGGGTAAGGAGGGGGGGGGGGCGGCAATAGGGTGAAAGGAAGAAAAAAATGAAAGGTGTAAGAGATTTGGTGAGTATTATGTATATATTATTAGTTTTAGGGAATACCGGGTACCGAGTTAACTAAAAATAAATTTTAACGGAGTTAACCGGGACATAATAAAGTCATAAAAATTATAAAAATATGTCGGGTACAAGTATTGAGTATTTGGAAAAATTATTGTTTAGTTTTTACGAAAACCGTCGTAAATAAATTAGGCGTACGATTAAATTAAATAAATTTCCAAAACACCGGGTAAATTAATATTATAATTTTTATATTATTAAAATGAATATAAAAATATATTGGGATCATAGTCGGGAATGTCGGTGTAACACCTAAAATCCGAAAGCATGTGAAAAGACCAAAATGCCCCTACAAGTTAAAACTTATATAAAAGCTTATAAAAGTATCCAAATAAATCCCAAACTACTAACAATGCATAAGTTATGCTACCAAATATTTTTAACAACCTCATTACACATTTATACAAGTGGTAAAATTACCAAAATGCCCCTAGTTTGGCCGATTGAGATAAAAGTTACTTGAAAGAGTTCTAATTTGAATTAAAATGGTGTATATTTGGTAAATTTAGAAGATATTCATCACCAAATATTTTGTCCACCAAAGATCACGAAAATTCTGGCCCAAGACTCCCCATTTACACGGCCATACTCCAATTAGATCAAATCCATACCTTTTATGCTAAACCCTAAAGTGCCGATCAAGAAAATAAACACACAAACAAATCACAAGCCTCCATTCGACTCTCCCATCACTCTCAAGCATTTTTCTGTGATTCATCAACACCCTAAGAAGCCAAGAAAAATCCCATTCGAATTGTTGAAGCCTTGCACGATCGTAGCATTGTTTTCTTTGTGTCGAGCCCTAGAACAAAGGTAAATTCGTTATGTTTCATACGACCTCTATAAAAATGATTTCTTATTTTTCTGATGTTCCTTACATCATATAAGACCCACGAAAATTGGTTTCAAGGTTGCTAGGCCTTTGGTGAAGTCGTGACAATTTTTGGAGTGTTTTGGCCAATCGAGTATACATCCGATCGAACTGCTGATTCCACATGTTCAAAAATTGATTTGGTATTTTTATCAGACCCTTTATACCTCATAAACATCAAATAAATTGTTTGGTTCGACCCATGCATGCTCGACATCACTTTTGTGAATTAAAACCCTAAAAACGTGTTTAATTGTAAAAGATACATTCCGATCCAGAATAATTCTTAATAAAATTTTTATACACTTATTATGATGTGTTATAACCTGGAAAAATATTGGAAAAATTATCTTGGCTTAGATCATGGTATTTCGAATTATTTGGTTTTGTGTAAATCGTAAATAAAAAGAAGAAAGAAAATAAAGTCGAGTGCCTAGGGTTTTGGTTTAGGGCTGGAAAAAGGTGATAATTAATGATATGTACTGATGAGTTAATGATTGGAAATTGATTAGAAGGATTAGGGTTTCTAAAACCTATATTTTGGTTTATGCGATTTGGCTAAAATGTTTTGGTGAGTTTTGTAACTTCTAAAACTTAAGGGTTATTTTTAGAACTTATTGTGGGCTGTGTACTATTCGAATAAAATGTAACCTAAGGGTACCATATGTAATTTTTATATTTTAAAAGGTTAAAATGAATTTAAAACTAATTAGGGTTTCGATTTTGGAAATAATTAAAATGGAGGGACTAAACATGTAAATTCTGGAAACTTAAGGTGATTTTGAATAATAAAATATATTCAGGGGGTTTTGTGCAAATTTGGTAATTTAATGGTTTAATATGTAATTATTGATAATTAAAGGTTGAAATTGTAAATTAAAGGGTTAAATATGTAACTTTGATAACTTGAAGGACTTAAAGTGTAAATTGTGAATACTTGAAGGTGTATTCGTATAACATGATAAAAAAAGGGATCATTATGTAAAATGGATAAGCTAAGGGTTTAATGTGTAACTTTGAAGACTAAAAGGTTTAAAGTGTAATTTTGGAAAGTAAAGGGTTAAAATGTAAAGTTATGAAACCCTAAGGACCAAATGTGTAAATATGTTAAAAGATACTTTGATTCCATTAATAATGACTCAACTTTCTAATTATGGAAACTTTCTAAAAGTGGAAACTTACTATTTATGGAAACCTGCTAAAAGTGGGAAGTCACTTTAAATGGAAAGTTACTAAAACTGGAAAGCCGACTAAAATGAGAAATCTTAATTGAATAAGTTATTAATAACAAGCCGACCATTAATTCGTGTAGATTCGCTGAAGAAGGAATTTTGCTTTCGACCTTTATGTTTCTGTCATGTGTGCACTTGCGGTTTAAGGTACAGATATTCTGACCTTTCTCAAAAGGTTTCTCATGATCTCTTTCATATTCTGATCCGTTAGTTCCCGAATTGATGCCATTGCTATGATCCCCTTTACTTGAACCTTCTCTGTTGATCCCACTTGATATGACCTCCGTTATGAACCCATGCTATGAAAACCTTCTTAATGATACCATGGAAATGTTTTGAGAAGAACCGATTTGAAAAGATGTTTATAAAAAATGCTAAATTTCTTTTTAAAAGAAAGGTTATTTACCTTTCATGAACACTATGTTTTGAAAGACCATTTTTATGAAAACTGTTTAAAAGATTATAAAAATTTGGACTTTTAATAGAAACTTTTGAAACGGACTTTTGAACTGAACCATGAATTGATTTTTGAATATGAACCTTGACCTGATAAACTCCGATTGGACCTTGAATATTATTTCTGATATGAACCCTTTGTTATGAACTGCTATTATGAACCTTTGATATGATTTTGAGATAAACCTTTGCTATATGACCTTCTGCATGACTTTGAGACCTGACTCTTAGTTTGATACCCGAGCCATTTATGTTTCTCCTACCTATGGAGGTACCATAGGCATGTCTGTGATGCACCACTGGCATGACTCATGTGTGGGTGAGTGATTTCTCACGCCGTCCCTTTTTATGATTACTATTATGGCCATTATGACTTTGAGTATATGACTTTGAGATTGACTTTGAGTAAGGGGCGTATGGGTTGCAATCCTAGATATGTATGCTTAGTGGATTTAACTATGACTTTGAGTTGACTTTGAGGTGATTGGTACTGTGTGCTATACATGCCCTTCACAACCCCTGGGAGCTGATCACTCCACCCTTATGATACATGAGGACACCCCTCATATTATCTGGTTGCCTGAGAGGTATCCCCTCTGATTGTGAGATTATGAATTGAAGACTTATGACTTTGAGATATGACTTTGAGTTTTGGGCTCGTGGTGGAGGACTATCCTATTCCTTCATTTCTATTATTCATTTGTTTATTCCTTATGATATTCCCCAATGCACTATATTTCAGTTCTATTTCATTATCATTGCTTTGTATATGTATCTGTTCACTGGGCTTTTTAAGCTCAGCCGCATTTCCTTTTCCTGCGGCAGGTTTTAGTAGGAAGCTGGGTTATGGGAAGAGAGTGTGACTGGACTTAGAAGACTATGCTTTGGACTAGAGACGATTAGATGAAGTTTCACTTTATTAGACATAGTATTTATTTTTTTGTAACCTTGTAGTTTCAGATTTTCATTTGTAACCCTGAATTTCTTTGTATGTATGAATCATATGCTTGTGTTTGTTCTGATATGTCACTGTAATGTAATACTTCTACCCTTATCGGGTTGGGGTGTTACAGTCGGACGTGTTAGTCACATTATTGATCGCTTGTTAACGTTTATTTAGAAATAATTATACGTAAAAGTAAATTATACCAAAAGTATTAATTTAATTACCCTACGAGTGGAATAGTATGCAAGTGCCATAATGATAATATGAAGACTATTTCTAGTCCGTACGAAGTGTCCCAATGATAATGCATGAATTCGCTCCTGAACCAATACGGTTACGCGAATTTGAATACTCGTAAACTGAATTTACGATGACATGAGCAATGCACACGAATAGTGGTTTTCTCTCAGAAATGAATAGTGTCAGGTGAATAGTAAAATTTTTGAACGCTTCTCAGAATATCAAATTGACCTCGAAAATGATGAATAGTAAAACGATGAATAGTAATCAGTGAATAGTAAATGATGAAAGTAAATTGTCGAAGTTTGGAAAATGACCGGAAATTACGAGTTGTGACATACTAGCACTTACTTTCATACTGATTTTTGGCCTAGTTATTTTGACCCAATGTATATGGGGTGGGGGACAAGATGGGATACTACTGTTAAACCCTTAGCATGTTATTCTTGGAAAACTCAAAGAAAAGGTTCATTATGGGTACCCAAGAACAATAGTCTTTCCCAGAAGCAATGATTAAGGGGAGGCATAAGCCTAAGGGGAGGCTTATAGTTTTATTATTTGTTTTCTAACCATTTTTGCAGCTGTTGGATCCTCATTACTGCTGGTGGACACTGTTTCTGCTGATAGCTTAGTGTTTCTACTACTAGTACATTTTTCCTACTAATTGATGGTATATTTTACATATTTTTTTCTTTTTCTTTCTTTCTTTTATTATTAAAAAAAATTATTAAAAATTAAAAAAAAAAGCAAAAACAAAAAAAAACTAACATATAATTGTATAGTTTTTGTTTTATCTTGTTTGCAGGTTTTGGTGTTGGTTAATTACCACACAACACATGGCTATCAACTCACCATGTCTTACTGACACAAGAGTTGGCTAGCCCACAAGATTATGGCTTGTGGTAAAGGCTGTGGAAATCCATAAATGGTAATCAACTCACCATGATGATGACGACATTCCATCAAAGAGTTGGCTAGTCCAAAAGCAAACGGTTTTTGGTAAAGACGCATCAATTCCGTTGATAGCTGTAATGGTTTGCTCAAAACCATAGGGTACTCAACTCACCCATGCTTCATTGTTGAGAGTTTAAATGGTCATCAATTCACCATGGTTGCTGCCCTATTAGGTAACCAAAGGATTGGCTAGTCCTGAGCAAACGACTACAGGTAAAGACATATCAAATCCGTTTATGGCTGTGATGATTTGCCAAAAATCATTAGGGTATTTCAACACACCGATGATTTACGTTCTAAGTGTTGGACTGGTTCCTAGTTCTCCAGGGTGATGTCATGATTCCACCAAAGAACTAGCTAGCCCAAGAGTGAGTAGCAACTTGGTAAAGGCTTATCAAATCTACTCATGTTGCTGTTGGTTCCTGTTGCTGCTTATAGGTTGAAGTTGCTGCTGGTTCCTTGTTCTTAAAAGATGGTTACTAGTTGCTGTTGATATATAGATTGGTTGCTGCTAGTTACTTATTGTTGCTGCAAATATTAAAGTTTCAATCCTCACACTTTTGAAGCTAAAGCTCTATCTGGAATCTTGAACTTAACCATGTCAAATTCAAGATTAAGGGAGGATTGTTGGGAATTTTAGAAGTTCCTACTGATGAAGTTCTACTAACAGGATTTTGCTGAAGCTATAGATGTTTTCTACTGATGATATGTTTCCTGCGGAAGGCTTGTTTCTACGGATATAGTGAATCCGTATCTTTATTATTAGTTTGTTCGGATATACATGAGTTATTTTAGGTAATGATATGCATTGATATTTTATTTTTATTGCTAATTATGGTTCCTTGTGTATAAAAAGAACCATAGGCTTTTGTATTATGTACGATTCTTGAGGGAAAAAATCCCAATGAACCAAAACATCTCTAGACAATTCCCAACAATCCGCCCTTGTACCCAAAGGGTTCCGCCAGTTCTGACAGTCTAAATACCAAAAATCTTTCCAAATCAAATGTCAAGTCTAATCAAGATCCTTCAAGTCAACCATACAAGAATTTCCATTTTTAGAAATATGAAAATGTTAAGTATTATGTGAAATGTAAATGTAGCAAAAGTGATGTCAAGTTGAAATAAAGTCTTATTGCACAAGACTTAAGCTATATTCATGTTTTGCTAAAAACTAAAGTTTATACTTTTTCGTTAACAAAATTTAGCAAAGATCGTAAAATATAAATAACGTTTTTAGGCGATATTTGTATTAACATAGCTTTTACACCAGTCAAAATACAAGTTAGGGGTCATTTAACATCAACATAAAAGTAATTACAACAAATGATTGTTCTACCTTAGTCAAAAGCATGGAAATTATACACTAGCACCTCACAATTAGTGTTTGGATACTCTCATCTCTCGGGTGTTATAAGTTTATATATCACAAATGAAAATGGAAAAATATCTCTCACTACCTATCATAGCAAATAGATTACCATAGGCTTGGGAAAGGATCAAAACCTCCATCACTTTGGCGTAAGCACCTAGGATAGACTATCAAAGAGGTCTTTTAAAGGGTTATAACGTTAGGTGTAAGGGTATGGAAAACACGGTTTGTTGGATAAAGGGATAGTTTACTGGTGGTAAGTCAATTGTCTTGGTCAATTACATGTACAATGAGACGTTGCTGAGCCAAGACTCGACTCAACTTAAACTAACTACTAACTCTTTTTGGATTTTTCAAGACACTATTTGACTCAACATAAATAAAGGAAACGGATGGTAGCCCGTATGTTTTTCTCTTTTCTTTTTCTATTTTTTTACATACACTTTTACTCTACCATCCAAAATAATACATCAAATGGAGCTCGTTTCCTCCCTACACTTGAAATTTTACATAATTAAAAATAAAGACTCGAATTAAGAAAATCAAAACACTTGGAGTACTTGAAAATATTAACGCATATATGGGGGTAATAAATTATATTCTTCCCCATTACTCCATAACATTAGTACTTTAACCCATGAGTCCCAATCATCCCAAAGCAATATGTACAAGATATGACTCGACTTAACAACCATGTAATCAATTAGACAACTAACTAAGGGTTTAAACATGTAACAATAATGCACTAAAGATGAGTGCATACAAGGAAGGCTAAGGCGATTTGGGTGTACATTTAGGGGTGGATTGTAAACAAAATTTTCCTTTAAGTAAAATGCTTAAAGTTAGAAATAAAAAAAGATAGGCTCTGAGGGGTTTACTAGGGGTATCGTGTACTAAAAATGAGTACAACGCAAAGGTGTGGGAAAATTACTCGACGAATGAAGTTAATGTAATTGTAATACAGGTTTAAAGCATGGGTTATCCTAATGCCTCTTATATAGTAAATCCTAACTACACAAATGTAGTTTCACTATCAGTCTCGGGATGCATCACAAACGCAAGTTCTAGAATCTAAATACTAGCGATACACTCACAAGCACCAACAATGAATGCTTTTTTCTTAAGATCTAAACGCCCACCTCACATATTTGGGTGGAAATTTTTGAGTGGTACGTTTTTTTTTTTGTGCTAGTCATACAATTCATGTCCATGAGACGCTTATTAAGACTAAATTTCACTCCTATATGTTGCAAATTTTTTTGCAAAATACCTTTATATGTAATTAAGATGATGTTAAAGCCAAAATGAAGCATTTTCATAATTTATTTGAAACATGAACAATGAACAAAAAGATAAAGCATACATATGGATTCAAATAAAGACAAACAAACAAACAAATAATGAAAAAGCTTGGGTTGCCTCCCAAGAAGCGCTTTTCTTTATTTACGAGTCTTGTAGCTAGACTCAAAGTCATACTCTATCCTTTGTGAGTGAGTTCCTCATCGAGGACATCCTTAGGGTCGAACTTTGCATTTATCTTTCTATCGGTACGCTTTGTTCGGTATGACTTTTCAAACTTCTCCCCATCGGGATCATATAATGTCATTTTTATGTGCCATGATCAATCTCCTTCCTTAGGTGGCTTGTTCCAATTCCACTTATGTTTGTCATTCTATCTCTTCCACTTATTCATTCCTAGGTTAATTGGCAAAACTCCTAGGAATTCAATCATCTTTCTAAAAACTAGAGGATCTTCAAATGGGTCCAATTCGGTGTCCCTAGCCAAGAGTTGTTCTACCGAATATGTTCGGTTCACAAATTCCTCTTCTAGGTAAAATGGGCGTTGGGGTCCTATGAAGTCTCTATTGATCCAAGGTCCATATCTAGAGGGTATCCTATTTACGTCTACCCAATGAGGTGTTGGTTCCTCATTATTATCATAGGCGTGTTTCTTAACATCATAGACCGACCAAGTTTCACCTTCTCTTACCGCTATTTTAGATTCCTTACAATCAATCATTGTACTTGCGGTAGCTAAAAATTCTCTTTCTATTAACAAAGGACACGTATTATCACTAACCATATCAAGAACGTGGAAATCAACCAAAATAGTTAACCTTCCTATAGGCACTAATACGTCCTTTATTACCCCAATCGGGTATGCGACACTTCCATCCTCTAGGCCAGTTATTACCTCCTTTTCATCCAATTTTCCTAACTTCAGAGTGGTGTAGAGGGATAATGGAAGTAAGTTGAGGCTTGATCCAAGATCGGCTAATGTATCAAAAGCCTCGGAATTCCTGATCTTACACGGTAAAACAAATATGCCCGGATCATCTAACTTTTTAGGCAGCTTATTTTTAAAGAAAGCAGTCTCATTTTTACCTAACTTAAGCTTCTTCTCATATTTTTACAAAAGGGCGTTGTAGTAAGGGGCATGAGCTAAGACATCGATAACCGGACGTTCAAGGTGAATCTCCTTGAATTCATCGTCGAGGTGTTGAGTAAGAGGTGTTTCAATTGATTGGTTGACCAACTTAGTTTCAGGTGTTCTATCTTGTTGGTCTTTTTGAAAGATTTGAGTTTGTTTGAAACACGTGCTCATAGCATTGACCAAATAATATTATGGGCAATAAATAGGAGACGAAACTGTTGAGATGGAGTTAACGTTTAGTTCCGGGTTCTTGACGGTGTCACTTGGGAGAGCTCCCAATTCTCGGTCATTTAGAGCCTTCAACAAGGTGTCAATTTTACTTGTCATCTCGCTTTGTTTTTGTTTGAAATCGGCTTCAAACTTTGTCAAATGCGCTTCTTGAGATGCCATAAAATTGGACATTAATCCTTTAAAATTATTGGAACTATTGTAGTTGTTAGAAGGATTATTGTTGAAAGCACGGTTCAAGGTTGAACCGGTTGATTGGAAACGATTAGGTAGATTGGAAGAATTATTTTGAGAAGGGTTTTGGTTTTGTTTCCACCTAAATTTTTGGTGATTTTTCCAAGAGGGGTTGTATGAATCACCATAAGTGTTTGGCTCGTAGTCCGCAAAATATTGTTCGGGGAGTTCCATGCAATCACGAGTGTCGTGGGGACCACTACAATACTCACATGAAGAAGTGACTTTAATCACTTGGCTTGAAGGTTTAGGAGCCTTGTAGGATTTCATGAGAAACTTGACTTGGCCTTCAAGTTCCATGATCCTACGGCCAGGAACGCTTGGGTTGTTCGAAGGCAAAGATATTGCCTTGACCGTTTTGTTCAAATCACGGGGGTCATTCCAACATTCGTTGTCATAAAGAGCAAGATCTTCTATGATTCCCCATGATTCTTCCGCATTCTTGTCACGTAGCTTACCACCGGCCGCTTGGTTAATGGTTTGCCTTATGGAGAGATTGACATGATCATAAAAGATTTAGACTTGCAGCGAAAGATCAATGCCATGGTGAGGGAATTTTTGGAGTCCTTGAACGAGTCCATGCTTCGTAAAGGATTTCACCTTTATGTTGTTGGAACATCAATATGTTATTCCTTAACTTGGTAGTTCTCCCCGGTGGGAAAAATTGAGCAAGGTAACGAGAGGTGAGATCATCCCAAGAGGTGATGGATCCCGCGGGTAAACACTCAAGCCATTGACTAGCTTGGTCACGTAGAGAGAATTGGAAGAGATGCAATCATGTCGTCTCACGAGTGGCAACATCAAGGCCTATGGAATCAACGATTTTAAGGAAATCCTTGAGATGTTGGTTTGGATCTTCGGAACAAAGTTCATTGAATGCACATCCGCTTTGCACCAACCAGATGGTGTCGGATCGCAAGGGAGACACATTGGCTCCTTGGTTGAGCTCAATGGTGTTTCGATAGCCTTGGTGGCTAGGTCGGGAGTAGTCTGCTAAGGTGCGGGCTCTAGGTTGTTCGGGTGGGTTTTGGTGGTTTGGTTGAATGATGGGTTCAAGGATATTATCACCTTCCATGATGGCGGATGATATGGATTACAAACAAAGACACGAAGAAAAAGATAGACTAAAGAATCATACGAAAAAGAAAATAAAAATCTCACTAGATAGGAATCTAGTGAGTAGACCCAAATGAAATAAAATTCAACCTAAACAATAACTATTCCCTGGAAGCGGTGCTAAAAACTTAATGCGAGTTTTGCGGCCTCACAAAAGGTTTTACCTCTCAAGGGATCTTGAGAGATTTTGCAATCCTCCGGGCAGTGTACCTAACCTTTGTAGTGTAGTATATGGTATGTCCGGGGGATTGATCGTTCTCTAGGGGAATAGTGTCATTAGGATTGAAGTGTAGGTCACTAGGTCTGAAGGTGAGGGATGATTCTTTTTGTATTTTATATTTAATGAAAGCGGTAAAAATCTCGGGTATTGGAAGAGATGGCGGAATTAGTTGCTAATCAACTAACCCAAAACTACAAATTAAACTAATAAACATAAAATAAAAATAACAAGAAAAGTTAATGCGTGGTGGACTTCGTATAAGAGACAAACGTGTTTACTTCGATTTCAATACTCCCTCGTTATCTCTTGTTGGTTTGTTGAATGTCACAATTGTTTAGTTGAGGGGTTGTATTCCTTAATACCGGTCGTGGGGGCGTGCACGTCCTTCCCCAACTCTATGAATATCTATCTCCTCTTATGACGACACGTTTAGTACCCTATCATAGAATCGTCAACATCTACTCATGTATTAAATACAATCAATAAAACCATAGTGCACATCCGATTATGTTTCTTAAGACGTTCAAGCTTGTTACATAAAGGAGGTTAGTCAGTTTTCTTAAGCCTAACGTAAATCAATCAACCAAACAATAAACAACTCACCAACTATCAATAACCCGGTTTCATTAGATCTAAGAAAATACTAAATCACTTAAGCCAGCATGTTAAAAGGAAGAAAAGCATAAAAGATAATCAAACAACACATAGACATATTGAATGATTAAAAGTTTACTTATCTTCAATGAAACATGAGAGAAAATAGGGTTTGGGAACCCTTGAAATCTCTAAAAATTCGTCCCTAGGGTTTGCCTCTAAGGTTGCACAAAGTTACACCACCGTAATGAATGAAAATTCCAAAACTATATACAGATTTTATTAGCTGACGGTGTCACGTTATAAGTCCTCACGCCGTCAGAACGCCACTTTTTAGGGTTTCGTATCGCCCAAACAACATCCTGACATCGTCTCTCTTTATGGCTTCTGGGCCGTCTCGTGTAATCCCAAATCCTGACGGCCTCCTTCCAATTGCACCTGACGCCGTCAGGTGCAAACTTTCAAAATCTTTCTGGGGCGTCACGTGTTAAATTCCACCAGCTTCATTCTTCAAGTGATGGCGTCAGTATCCAAGCCTGACGCCGTCAGGTGTAATTCCTGACTTTTCTTGACTCTCTTGTTTTCTTCATTCTTGAGCCTAAAAACGTCCAAAATGCTCCATATTCTAGAAATCATGTCCCAAGTACCTAAAATGAGAAAAGAAACTATTTGAGGCAATATTTGATCATAAATTCACGACTTCGGGCTTAAATGACCCCCTAAAAACGCATCAAATAAATCCTTATCAAGCCTCCACCAAGTCCCCCTCAAGTCTTAGGAGTACCAACAATCAAGTCATGACCCCCTTATGCTTAACTCATTTCACTAAACACCAAACAATCAGGAGATACCAATATAACACCCACACAAGCTTGTTTGATAACTTTCACAAGCTCAAAGCTTATCACACTCCCACAGTTTCACAAACACCCTAAATAACCTTAGCGGGCTTAAAGCCCAATAAACTTAAATAAGCACTTTGAGAATAAGCCACCCACAAGCTGTTTTGTAAATTGAAATAAGCTCATATTAATGCCCATGAACAAGTCCACAAAACCCCAGGTCCATTGGACCAACACACATATCGTTGGGCCTTAACAGTTTGTTAAAGCCCAATTAACACAAAAATAAGCTTTAAGCTAATATAAGCTGCCAAATAAGCTCAAAAAATCTTGACCAAGCTTCTGGAAGTATAATAAGCTAAAAGAAATGGAAACATAAGCTAAACATGTATTTTGGGCTAAAAATACAAACTATGTTAACTATAGGGACTAAAACTGTCACTTTTGAAATATTATTACTGAAACTGCCAAATCAGTAACCTGAGGATATAAACTGATAATATAAATGTTTTTGAGTCAATTAAGTCAAATTGGAAGAATTTGGACATGATATGAACACTTTTATTTTAAAAGGACTAGTTTTGCAAAAAAACTATATAGCTACTAGGACCGAAACTGTCGATTCTAGAAACTATGTATTAAAATAGTATTTTCAGTACACCAAGGGTATTTATTGAATATTTGGATATTATAAATACTAAAATGTTATACTTTTATTTACAAGGACTAAAGGTGTAAATTTGGAAAGTTAAAGGACTAAATGTATATATATCTACAAAAGAGTACCAAAACTGCCATTTTGGCAAATTAAAGTTAGAAATGGAATATTTATGAATCAAGGGTATTAAAATGTCATTTATGTGACATATAAGTTAAAAATGTAATTATAACAAAGTTAAAGACTAAAGTTGTAATTTTCACAAACTTATATCAAAACTTGATATTTTGATAACTATAAGGACCAAAAATGAATAATTGGAAAATATTGATGATAAAAGTTCACATTTAATATTTTGTGCAAAAAATGTCATTTTAACAAAGTACAAGAACTGAAATGTAAAATTTCACTATTAAGGTCTGAAATGTAAATTTCATGAAACTTGAAGGATTATTAAGTAACTTTAATAAAAACACTTAGGTATGATAAGCTATCACATTACCAGAACACCCAACATTTTATATATAATAATAGCTTGGCATGTTGGCCTTGTTGGGCATGTTCGGGTCCACAGTTAATAACAGACTAATATAACTAGTATCATTTTAATAATCATTACACATGATTAATACCATCCTAAAACCACCCAAAAATCTAAGATTTCCCATATTATTCAGGTTGCGTGTTGGAGCCGTTTCCGAATTGCATTTGATATCACTTATTTGCCTACCCACACACTCAACTGAGGTGAGTTCATAGTCCCACTTTTATATGTTTTACAAACTTGTGGGGAGTTACATGCTACAAATAGAACACAAGTATTTTTATGTATGCTATTACTGAATGTTATTGCATAAGACACTTTGTTGCCCATTTTATGAAAGCCCCTTATATCATGAGCCTTAGTCACTTGCGAGTAAATGCGAATACTGTGAATAGATCTGTTTGGTTGAAAACCTATTTGTGCTAGTCCGAGAGATTTCCTTTGTGTTAGTCGGATAGATAGCCAGATGCACATTATTTGAGATACTAGGAAAATGGCAAGCTCCTACCCCGAGGACCCCTATATTATATTATACACGTTAATGTTTGTGTTCATGAGATTTATGGCAATATGCATGCAATATTCACACAATACACACACACACACACACACACATATGTTTTATTACTGAAATACTTATCTTGTGTTCAAATTATTATCAAACACAAACACTATGGATTCACTCAACAATTTGTTGACTTTTTAGCATGTTTATCTTAGGTAATTGAAGCTAGCATTCAAGGCATGGAGTGGGGATTGACCAAGAGTCTGTGGTGTAAAATAAATTTAATCAGTCATTTCAAAAAATTATGTCATTTGTGATTTGGATAACAATGGAAACACTCTCGTATTTGAATTCAATAAAATGACTTTCAAAACGTCTCATTTGAGTCATTTTCTATGATTATGACTGTGATCCTCTACGTAACACCCAAATTAATCTTCCGTTGTTGTAATGAAATTTTGGGGGTGTTACATTTACCCCAATAGATGTAACAGATTCAAAAAGGGTATTGAAGTGAGCATCAAGATGAGTTATAATCCGTAGGACATCATGTGTGTTCCTTCCCAACTCACACTCGGTGTAATAAACATAAACAACAAAAAAAATAATAATGAAAAATCAGATGTTGAATATGATGGTTGAAGCTATTATTCTGAAATCAAATGAACCCCAAACCCAACGTATAAAACCGGGAAGCGTTTGGTTTTGAATTTTCTGAACTATTAAATGGAATACGTGGGTGTTTGAAAACCCACAAAAAGGCAGGTATCCTAGAAACGGATGAAGAGACCAGTTTTCCCTAACTTAAAATACTTAATTATTATATGAGACCACTTAAAAATCATAATGAAATTGCAAAACGAAACCCATAGTAAATCCAAGTAGCAAACGAACGCACCGTAAATGGTTATACTATGAATCCTAACTAATACTCATAATTACTGAGTAGTACTTTTGAAATATGTAATGTAACTAAAAACAGACCTGTGATTAGGGATGGCAACAAAACCCGGACCCGATGGGGACCTAATATCCAAACCCGTTTTGACTGGGGAATCACCAAGTTGACCGGGGACGGGGATGGGGATGGGGATGAAGGATTCCCGATATTGAAAACGGAGATGGGGCGGGGATGGGAACACCCTATGGGTACCCGAACCCCGTACTCGAAAGAAGTATTAAGTTTTAATATAATTATAGTCAGGTATCTATTGTCACTCCTTGATATTGTTGGTGTAACCCCAGCTAATATGACATTTTGAGTAGCATTTGTATTTATTCATAAGGAAAACAGGCATAACTACGAGTGGGCGTTAGGCTGTCTAAATCGCTTATGGATGGATGCATGCTTCCACATGTTATCGTCATTGATAGAGAGTTGGCGCTCATAAACACCTACAACTATTTATTTCCCGACGCCAAAGAATTACTTTGTACATGGCATATCAATAAAAGTGTTTTAACTCAATGCAAATGTTTAATACAAATGAATAAAAGTTGGCATGATTTCAATCATATGTGGAATATATTAATTTATTCTGAAACAGAGGAAGCATATGCGCATAATCTAGAAAAACTTACGAAAATTATGGCCGACTCTGCAGGTATTAAATTGTATATTTTATATGATTAAATTTAGTAGTTTTTATATATTTTTATAGGAATAAAGAACTCTTTGTAGTAGCTTGGACAAAAAGATATATGCATTTTGGTAATCATACTACTAGCAAAGTGGAGAGTCAAAATGCCAAGTTAAAGTTGTATTTGGATTCATCACAATGAGATTTAGAGAGAATAGTGTCATATATTCATGAAGTTGTTAATTCACAATTCACGGGCTTTAAAGCAAGTATCCAAGAAAGCAGAATGGTCATTCGACATTGTTACAACATGCCACACTTTCAAAATCTAAATCGTTTTGCTTCACTTTATGCACTTGATATAATTTTTCATGAATTTATGAGGTGCAGAGATGTTGAAATATATGAAAATTGTGGGTGTCAACTCCGTACAAGTTATGGGCTACCATGTTCACATGAGCAAGCAATGTATTTATATCAAGGTCAGCCTATACCACTTGATGTGGTTGATACATTTTGGACGAAGCTTGATTTTTCACCATGCATATCTCAAGATGATGATTTGGATTGTAAAGCCGAGCTTGAAGAGTTAGATGCAGAGTTCAAAAAGCAATGAAAAGCTGGTAAGAAAAGTTTTCTTAGAAAGAGAGATAGCAACACCATCAAAAACTTCGGTTGGTGATCCCACTACTCAGAAAACTACTCATGGGCGACTGTCATGCAAAAAAAAAAACCATTTTGAGCCGCCTTTACAAGCACAAGAACCGCTTAGACCTACCAGCTCATCAATTCCAAAACCACCTAGACCTAGTAACTTGTCATTTCCAAAACAAGCAACACATGCATACATTAATCAGTTTCCAAAAATGTTTCATGCTTTTATTGATAGGGTACAAGATGTCAAACCTGATGGAAATTGTAGATTTCGAGCGGTAGTTGTCGGACTCCGTCTTCATGAAGATGAATAGCCAACCATCCAACATCCTTTACTGCAAGAGTTGGACTGTACCATCAACAATATGTCACCATGTTTAGTACCGATGGATACGATCGTGTTAAAAATCGCTTAAATTTCTTTAACATTGGTGAATTTGCACCGATGACCAAGTGGATGAATATGCCAGAAATTGGTATCTTGATTGCATCACACTTCAATGTGATTCTACATACCATAACCAATTTAGGTTTTCAAACTTACTTACCACTTCGTTCGATTCCGCCGCCATGGTATCAACATACATTTATCTCTCTCGGGTTTGTTAATAATGATCATTATGTGAACATATCATTAAAAGAAGCATACCCGATGCCTACTGTTACACAAATATGGTTTTATTTCAAGTCTGACTGTGCAACTGCATGAATTACTCTGTATATGGAGCGGATAAACAATTACACTTAGTTGCTGAATCGCACTTTTCAGAATGTAAATCTAGATTAATACAATGTAATAATTGCTTTTTATATTGTATTTACTTAATTGTCAAAAGTTGTGATCTTTGCATTTTCACATAAGTTTATGTAAATATAAAAGTAGAAAAACAAATAAAACTTATGCCCAAAAACTCAAATACGGTTACGATACATCCTTTTACGAAAAAAATACTAATAAATACGACCATTTATCTAAATCACACAATTAAAATTTTATTAAAAATAAATAAATAAATAAATAAGAACAATTAAAACAAACTAGTAACTTTTTTTAGCAAGACAAAATAGTACTAACTTAAAAGTAAAATAAAATACTCTCATTATCTCATATTAAAATAAGATACTCCCACATTTACTAAAACTAACAATTTGCATTATGAAAATAAAATACATAGACTGACTAAATAGCCAAGGCCTATCTATTTCTTTTTTATTATTAAAAGAAGCTCCCACTATTGAATATAAAATTAAAAGAAGTCAATCAATCAACTATGAGTGCAAACTGCAAACTGTCTCGAGTGTAAATAGCTAAGGCCTTCCTATATGTACCTTGCCCCCATACAAGTGAAGTTCATACAAATGTGTTGATGGAGGCTCTTATGGAATGGAATGTTGAAACAAAACTATACCATCACTCTCGATAATTGCTCCACCATTGATAAGTTAATCAATTTGGTGAAAGATAAGTTACAATCTAGTCATTTAATAAAAGATGGAGCTCACATTCAAATGCGTTGTTGTGCACATATTCTAAATTTGATTGTGAAAGTTGGGTTAAATGTCATTAAGATTGCAATAGATAATGTACGTGAAAGTTTATCTTATTGGACAGCAACCCATAAAAGAGTTGAGAAATTTGAGGAGACATGCAAGCAACTAAAAATACATACTCTAAGACATTAGGTTTAGATTGCCAAACTAGATGGAATGCCACTTACTTGATGCTTAAAACCGCATTGATGTATAAAGTATTTTTACGCGTTTGAACCAACGAGACTCTCAGTATAAAACTTTGCCTGGTGCACGAGAATGGGAAAATGCGCTGGTCATTTGTAAGAAGTTAGAGGTGTTCCATAATGTTACTGGGATATTTTCTGGAACTAGGTACCCAACAGCTAATTTGTACTTTCCAAAAGTCTGTGACATTATGTTGAAGTTAAATGAGTGGCATGTATCCCTTAATTAGCTTGTTAGCAATATGGCATCCTTAATGATTAGGAAATTTGATGAGTATTGGGGTGAAATTCATGAGTTGATGGTTGTTGCTGGTGTTTTCGACCCAAGAAGCAAGATGGAAATGATCGAGTTTTATTTTCCGCAAATATATCCTGAAGATAGTGCTACTCGAATTCAAAAGGTTCACAAATATATGTGAAGCGTTGATCCTTGAGTATCAAGAAAATACTTTAGATAGTGAATACGAGTTTGGAAATAACACGGGGTCAAGTTCATCAAACTCGATGGAGGTTGACAAAAATATGTCGGCGTGGGAAAAACATATTATGTGTAAAAATAGTGCTCCGCAATTGTCAATAGAAATGGAATTTGACCATTATTTAGAAGAAGGACTTGAACCGCGATCTCCAAACTTCGATATTCTATTATGGTGGAAGTTAAGAAGTGCTAAGTATCCTGCGATGCAAGCAATTGCTAGAGATATATTGGCTATCCCTGTCTCTTCCGTTGCCTCAGAATCTGCGTTTAGCACTAGCGGGAGATTGATCAGTCCACATCAAAGCCGACTTCGTCCAAATACTATAGAAGCTTTAATGTGTGCACAAAGTTGGTTGTGGGAAATTGTTAACAAGGGTAACGTAACTATTTTTATTTTAGAACTATTATTATTTTATGTTGTTATGCATTTATTACGCTTTGAAGATAATTTATATTAAAAAGATGAAGGTAAACCGTTTACATCTAATAATAATGCAACAATTTTTGATGATTACGACACAGATGGTGAAGCTGAAGGTGAAGGCAAAGGTACTATCTATATATCTGCAAGTTTTAGACAATGAAATGTATTTTACACAGATGTTTCTGCACAAAGGTTGTTGATTATGGAAAATATTTAATGCACAATATTTTACTGATATAGCTTAACAAGTAACTTGTAATAATATGTAGAACCAACTATAAGTGGCTATGTTAGCTTCCTACTGAGTTTATAATTATTGACCAATAAGAATAAATACATAGCTAATTAGTAATCCAACCCCTAGTATAGTAATATGAACATGTTAGAACAAATACCCCAACATTAAGTTAACACCAGTTAGTAAGATATAATCATATAGTATGGTTAATGGCTATCTATCTACTTTTTAAAGAGCTTTATAATATTAGTTGTTCACATTATCGTTGAACACTTCTATGATATAAGGCTATTAACTTTTCTTGTTAATAGACTTGAGTACTTGGCTATTAACTTTTCTAGTAAATAAATATAGTCACTAGTCACTCTTAGTCTCTTATATACTTATAGTCTGCAAAATATGAAAGGATATAGTCTGCACTTTTTATTATCACTCCACTCTTATAGTAATACTTTTGGTATAATCACTCTTCAAGTGTTAGTATAATAGGTGTTAACATTAATGTGATATTATTTATGTAGGAACTTGATTTAGTTGTTCTCATACAAGGTTTTGGTGAATGGTCATGAAGCAACCTGGATGTATCAAGTATCAAAGATTCAACCATAGTTGTAATCTATTGAAAACTTTAGATGTTTACACTTGTTATGGGTTGATTTGAATTCTCTTTTTAGTTTCCACAATTTGACTTGCAGACTTGTAGTAATACCTTTTGTTTCAACTGGTCTTGATGCATGTATCAAGTATGCAAACTATTTATGCACTTATGTATCTTTAATTTCCTAACTCCTATATTCAATTTTAATGCTTGTTATAATTTGTTAGTGTTACAGTAGCTAAGTGATGTAAGAATATGAAGTTAGGTAATTACAAAAGACTTAAGTTATACATGAGAAAAAAAAATCCCCGATTCCCCGATGGGGATCCCCGTCCCGATAGGGAAGGGGGTGGGATTGCAATTTTGATCCTGTCGAGTATAGGGCCGGGGATGGGGATAGGGATGGGAAACATGATCCCCGAAATTCCCCAACCCATTGCCATCCTTACTTTTGATAGAAAGACATAAAATCGTATCAAGACACGTATCACTACCATGATCCATTTACCTTTGAGAGAGACAAGGTTTCTTGGGGTGTAATCAGTGAGTGACACATAATTCAATAAGGAATCCAACCCCACTTACAGCAACAATACACTCAAACTAAAATACAGTAGTAAAAATATATGCATAAATAATATGGATAATAACAAAAAATTGTATGTAATTTGTCCATTTTTGTTGTTTTATGTAGGCTTTTTTTTTTAAACACAAACCTTTCAAATTTTGATTTTTTTTTTTTTTTGTATTTTGTGACCATTTCACCTTTACATTTTAAACCATCATGTTGGTAAAATGGTCATTGAACATGAACAAAATACACACAAAGGTTTAAATTTTCAAGGTTTGTGCTTTAATAGCAAATAAAATGAATGAAAAAGTTAGATACATTTTTTGTCTTATTATCCCAAAATAATATCAATGTACACACATCATGCTTAATCTGCCAATAGGAGAGACTTTTTTTGGATGGCACTCAGATTAAACAACGTACGCTTACTAATATCTCTTGAGAGTATCAGATATGCTACAACAATTCATGATGATACATAAATTAGCAAAACCTAAAAACCTACAATAAGAAAACATCAAGAACAACTAAAATAACACATACTTAGAAATGTTGACATCTGATGAAAGCGGGAGAACTATTTCTGATGATGGTGACGTGTAACACCCTGCCTTACAGACCACAAATATTGTCCGGTTTTCCCGTAAGCTCACAGATTTGCTTTTGTGGCCCTCATGTGAAGACTTTTCGGCAGGGCACCCAAGCCACTACTACTCTCACACAAGCACGCTTAACCGTATGGGCGATTAAACATTAGACCACAAAAGGCGTTGTTGTCATATAATGTGAATGTTAACATATGTCCCATCCTCACTTCAAGTCACGGCCAATGTGGGATTTGTCTGTGTTGATATAAATAAATGACTAAAAACGTTATTCATATCTTTCGATATCTCTATGTTTTGATAATCACAAAACAAAAACTCATCAAACCAAAGATCATGACGTAAACAAGTATTTAGTAGTAAATAATCACTTTCACCATCTAATCACTTAAGGTATGAATAAACAAAGTGTTTAATGCATTATAAGATTAAAGGGATATTTAATTAATTATTACAAAGTTTATTTAATTATATAAACATATTATATATTTTTGAAAAACACTTTTGGTAATAAAGAAAAATGTTTTAATCATACTAAATATATGAATTCAAATTTTTAACCAAAATCAGTTAGTTTTTCACCAAATAAACTTCTCTCACTAAAAGACAGATTTTATGGCCGTTACAGCTGGGCGGCCCCCTTAATTATAAGGGGCGGTCCCCTTAAAATTAAGGGCACCGGCCATGAATTAAGGGGACCGGCACGCTCCCAAACAGTATTTTTCTCCCCTTTACAAACGAGCTAGGGTTTATTAAGTTCGACCCTAAAATTCTCCTCTTTAGTTCCACACTTAATGAATGAAAATTAGAAAAGTATATATAGATTTCATGAGGTGACGGCGTCAAGAAGAAAGTTCTGACGCCGTCATCTCGCCGCCAATAAAATTCTCGGACTGCCTAGATCCAGATCTGACGCCGTCATGTGTATTTCTGTTCTGGGCCGTCACCACATTTACTCTTGATGGCCTTGTTCTAACGCCGTCACGTTTTCTCTGGGCCGTCATCATTTTTGCTCCTGACACCGTCACAAAATTGCTCTTGACGCCTTCAGGTAGTGTTTCCAGCAAGAAAAATTAAGACTCTACCGTTTTCTTCACTTTTATTCTCCAAAAACGTTCAAAATGCTTCCTTTTCCATAATTCTCTCCCAAAGTACTTAAAATCACAAAAGGAACAATTTAGGGCAATCATTGATCAAATAAATTCTAATTCCGGCTTAAATGACCCCCTAAAAACGGATCATTTTTCGCCTCATCAGTTCTAGCTACGATTAGAACCCGACGTTTAGCTTTGTGTCGTTAAATTGGTGTAAGCTAAGGTGTGTACAGTTTTCTCCACCATAAGGGAGGTTATTGATCTAGTGAATAAAACTCTCGAGTTCGGTGCTCGGGGAGTGAAGTAGGGCAAGGAAGGTGTCCTTGTAGCCGAACCACTATAAATCCTTTGTCTCTCGGTTTGATCTTTCCATCTCTCACTCTTTATTTATTTACTTGTTAGCATTTTATATATATAGTTATAATTGCTTGTGTTGTGCATATATTGATTTCACATAAAGATCAAACTAGGCTCCATTCACAACACTAATTTGATACAAACAAACCAAGTAGCTAAACACATATACATATAGATTTATTTGTGATATATATAATTATAATTTCTACTCAACTTTCTATATAAGTAGTGTTCATAAGAAAACTGTGAATAAACTAGTATCCATATTTTTGTATCAAAGATTTTTGAAATTTGCATCTATTCTTTAGAAGCAAACTTTTATAAAACGAAAAAGACGGAAAACTATTCAACCCCCCCCCCCCCCCTCTAGTTTTCCACAATTGGTATCAGAGCCAGGTTTAGCAAGATTTTTAAAATATATTGTATTTTAAAACTTGTAATGATCTATGGAATTTGAAAAATATCTAGAAGGGGAATTTACGCAAAAATCACCATTATTTGAAAATGATCATTTTCTTGAATGGAAGAATAAATTTGAAAATTATGTGAAATCAATAGATCTTGATCTTTGTCATATCTTTTCAATTGGTGATCTTCAACTAACCAAAATGGATTTTGAAAATCAATATAATATTCTTCAAACAAAGGTTGATAAAAATACTAAAGCTAAATTAGTTATTTTCAAAACTCTACAAAGAGTTGAATATGAAAGAGTAGTATTTTGTAAAACGGCAAATGATATTTGGAAATGTCTTTTAAAGTTTCACCGAGAAATGTAAAACCAAAGATGATAAACTTGATGTTGCACAAGAATTAGTCACTCTAGAAAATTTGATAGATAATATTTAGTTGAAACAAACACATGTACTACTAGTTCAAATGTGATCATTGAAGGTATCAATAACGAAGAATACATGAGTCAAATCCGAAGAAAGAGTGTAAATAAATCATGGTGCAACAAGGACGAAGAAGATGATGAAAATATGGCTTGCGAGAATATTCAAACAAATGTGAATACAAGTATTGATGGCAAGGACTACATACTTCAAGATCCTAGCAAATCTACAAATAAAACTTGGAGCGACATGAATGATGAAATTGATCATTGTATAGCATGTGATGATTGTACAACGACTAATAAGGTACGATCTGAAACCGAACATTTTTGCTATGATCAATTTATATTAGAATTTTCAAAATTGGAAAACAACTTCAAACATTTTTGTAACATTGACTCAAAAATTATTTCTAAAAATGGATCTTCAATTTCCGTTGAAAATAACTTTGATAAAGAAATAATTTTAGAAGATAAAATGTCTAGACTTGAAAGTAATATTGAAATTGATCTTGAATGTAAAAAATGTCAAGACTACAAACATGAAATTAAAATGGAAAATGAAAAAGCAAAAATATTAGCTAAATTCGAAAATAGTTCTAAATCTTTAAAATATCTACTTAACATTCAAAAGTCATTTCATGATAAAACCGGTTTAGGATTTACTGCAAATGATTCTTTAACAAATATATCAAAATAAATAAAATTTGTTAAACCTAGTGGAGAAATTTAGAACTAATATTATTTACATCCATTATTTATTTCTCTAGTCAAGAAAGTCATTGTTTGTTAGTTAAAACAAACTATTGATGAATTCTTGTACTTCTCGGCGACATCCTCATCATGTGCATTTAAATGCAATGGATGTCCTCAACTAACCATCTCGGACCCATTAGAATCTGGGTACCAAGCTCTTTTTCATGTTTAGGTAGTTAACGAACGAAGAGACTATTACTTGTTGGATAGCTCACTTTGCTTTCTTACATTTGATGACTGTTCCTATTACTCTGATTCACATTCTACACACGATTATGACGCTGTTACGACCATTTATTGTTTCGGCGTTTCGTTTCTCACTTTTGGAGTATTGGTTTTATGGTGTGCTCGTCACTACCTCATGATGAAGGATTCAAGCGCAATTATTCTTGATCTACACGACTTATGATGATTGTTGTGATCGATTGAATACTTCGGAACAAGTCTCCTTAAACTTTATTGCGTTAGGATTTTACCCTGCTACTTCGACCTGTTTTGGGCAAACCTTTAAGATGCCTTCTTACATGCCCACTCTTAGGAAAAGTTGGACCTAAGGTAAGTTTTCTTTTCAAAAACTTATCAATATCACAATATGTTATAGTATGCTATAATTAGTATATTAATATGATTAAAGTTATAGGTTGCCCTGTTCATATATCATTAATACTAATATATGTATACATGAAATTAGGCTAGTTAACCCTCTTGTTTTTAAGTCTATTACCATTCTTCTCATTCATAGTTTATGTTAGAAATCATTTATGATCAATAGTAGAATACTTATTATTTAGGCTATATGACCATTCTAGTTGCATTAATAGATGTGCTATAATTAAGACTTGTTAGCATTTAATACAATGATGAGCTCAGTATATATATATATATATATATATATATATATATATATATATATATATATATATATATATATATATATATATATATATATATACATACATGCGCTAATCTTGTATCTATAAATGATTTACCTTTTCCCTCTCAATCATATTGCGTTAAGATCATTAGAATTTACCATCACTCATCCATGTCTTTATTTGCCATTGAAGAGGATTATATGTGACAATGGGCTCAATTGATTCTTTTGAATATGATAAGTTTCTATTTCAAATCCTTCATTTGTGATTTCTTGCTATCAAAAATAAAATATCATGTTTAAAACCTCTCGCTTTGAAAAATTATCTTTCAAATAACATATTTAACTGTAAGCTAGCATAACTTTATTTTAATCAAACTCAAGATTGGAAAAATTTTCTTATCCAATTTGTCAACATGTTATGTAACAAAACTCAATCTATTTTACTCTAATACACACTTGAATCTATTTCAAAGCATTGTTGAATAAAACTAAAAATGTTTTATTAAAAATATATTTGATTATCTCATATGTTTCATACACTTCTATGGAAATGACATTCACAATTTAATCAAATCATTTCATGAGAATCATGGTTTGCCCATATGGATCTTGTTTGTAACAAGACTTGAAGTCCATACAATCAGATATTCCCATTTGTTACTTGTAAGCACTCATCAATATGTTTAAACTAGCCTACATATTACCATTTTCATATAGTTGCATATTTGACTAGTATGTTTTATTGCCTCCTTGGTTGTTTAACTTAATTGGCCAATAAGTAGATTGCATGTATATTAGAAATTACTTGTCTACTTTATTTATTTTTATAACATTCTCTACATTTATAAGTAGTATACCCTATATTGCCTCAAAGAGTTGAACTTACTTAAATCCAAACCGAAAAACACAACATTTCTGCAAATTTTCTGCCAAAAATTCAATTCTTGCAATCTGAAAATCACCAGATGGGCGGCCCCCTTAATTATGTAAGGCGACCCCCTTAATTTTAAGAGGACCGGCCATCTGATAGTCGAGGTTACTGTTTTCTTTATCACTTTTTGACCCTTTTCACCCTATACTTCCCAAAATTCACAAACATATTTTGTCCCATACTATACCTCACAATTTACCTTCCTAAACAACATTTTTCTTACACTATAAATACCTTCTTCCCATCATAAATGCAATCACATCCAAACATGTCATCCCCCAACAACCAAAAACCTACGGTTTCAAGAACCGCAAGGATCTCCGTCAAACCCGTTTAGAGGAGGAAACTTGATTCTTGTCACAACTCAAGTGATGTTGTTCCAAGTCAACCAACAACTAAACCTCAAACCCACACTAATGACTCATCTCACAACCTATCATCCACTCATGTCCTCATTAAGGCCTCTTCATATGATGAGCATGTTCAATCCCAAAACAACAATCCCAATTTCTCAATCAATACTTCACATGTTGCTCATTCAACAAAAATACCATCCACTCATGAAGAACCTCTTCCACCCATATCATGTTTTCATGATTACCCAAGCTCAATCATGTCTCCACCATCAAGAGTACCACCACCACATCCTACAACCTCACATGCCATTCCTATGTTGCATGTTCAAACCTTCACCCAAGACAACTATCATGCTCCTCCACCATCACCTTCCTCCGAACACTTGAAGTTCGTTGAGGAGCTAAAAGAGGCTCATGAGATTAGTGCTCTTTTAGCATTACATCTTGCTCAACGCAATTTGGATCCACCTCAATCAAGCTCACCATCATCACCACACAACATTAACCAAATTGAGAAGCATGTTAACAATTGCCCTTGTTGCATCTTCCTCCAACAACAAACAATTGCATTGAATAAGCACTTTACTTGGATTGAGTATCTTCTTACTAGATCTCAACAAACACCATCACTTGAACAACATCAAAACCCTCAACCAACAAACCCAACTTCAAATTCACCACCTCCAAGCTCTACATCTCCAAACTCACCAACATCCATGAAACCAAAAGTTTACCTCCATTAAGCCACCAACATGATCCCCATTTACCATTCTCACCCAAGCATTCTATATGCTTATGTTTCTTATTTTTCAAATAAAATACCTCAACCATTTTGGGATGCAAGAAAGTTTAATGACACTCTTTGTTGGCACAATAGGATATTCTACTTAGTTTAGAATTCTAGCATTATGGCTTATGTAACAATGATTATGTGGTTGGCATAATCATTTTGAATTAATGAATGCTTTTATATGTGTTTCAAATTCTCCTTTGCCATGCTTGTTATTTGTTATTAGTATGTTATATAGTTTTGCTTGTGCTTCTAATATTTTTCTTGCAAGAATTCCATAGCTCGAACCCTTGGTGCCCTCAAACGAGGGGGAGCATACATCAAGGGGGAGCTTTCATCTTATCGGCTTAAACCTTTTTGATTCTACAAAAAGGGGGAGAAGTGAATATAAACTCACTGAATACTTGTCTAAAAATTAATTTTTGAATTTAATGAGTTTAGGTTTTGTAATCATCAAAAAGGGAGAGATTGTTGATATAAATAAATGACTAAAAACGTTATTCATATCTTTCGATATCTCTATGTTTTGATAATCACAAAACGAAAACTCATCAAACCAAAGATCATGACGTAAACAAGTATTTAGTAGTAAATAATCACTTTCACCATCTAATCACTTAAGGTATGAATAAACAAAGTGTTTAATGCATTATAAGATCAAAGGGGTATTTAATTAATTATTACAAAGTTTATTTAATTATATAAACATATTATATATTTTTGAAAAACATTTTTGGTAATAAAGAAAAATGTTTTAATCATACTAAATATATGAATTCAAATTTTTAACCAAAATCAGTTAGTTTTTCACCAAATAAACTTCCCCCACTAAAAGACATATTTTCTGGCCGTTACAGCAGGGAGGCCCCCTTAATTATAAGGGGTGGTCCCCTTAAAATTAAGGGGACCGGCCATGAATTAAGGGGACCGGCACGCTCCCAAACAGTATTTTTCTTCCTTTTAAATACTGGTTCATTTCACAGATTTTTCTCACCTTTTTGTACTAAAAACTCTCTGATTCAAATTTTCATTTCTATCTTAAAAATCCTTTGATCATATAATTCATAAGTCTTTATTTCCAAGTGATCCAAAGCCTCATCTACTCAAGTGCAAAGAGAAGAATACTTCTATCTATCAAGACTAGAAGTATTACAAGTTAGTATCATCTTGCCATCTAAGTTGTTTGATCATTTCATCTTGTATATCATTCATTCTTTGGTGTATAAAGTGTATACATTGGTTAGCTAGATTTAGATATAGGATCTAAATTTGTTGAAGGTGTGAAGTGGTAATAGAAGTAAAGAAGTAGAGGCGCATAGGATTAGTGGTAGAAGTTATAAGAAGTGGTAGTATATTGAAGTAGAGATTAGTTGTGAAGACAAAGAAGTTGAAGCCTTTAAGTTGAGAAGACCTTGAAGCCTAGAAGTTGCGAAGAAGTATAAATCTTGAAGTAGTGGATAGAACTAAGTTGTGAAGGTGTGAAGAAGCAAGTGGTGTGAAGAAGTGTAGAAGGTGTGAAACAGTGTAGAAGAAGGTGTGTTGTGATTATAGTTGTGAGATTGGTTCTAGCTACGATTAGAACCCGACGTTTAGCTTTGTGTCGTTAAATTGGTGTAAGCTAAGGTGTGTACAGTTTTCTCCGCCATAAGGGAGGTTATTGATCTAGTGAAGAAAAATCTCGTGTTCGGTGCTCGGGGAGTGGAGTAGGGCAAGGAAGGTGTCCTTGTAGCCGAACCACTATAAATCCTTTGTCTCTCGGTTTGATCTTTCCATCTCTCACTCTTTATTTATTTACTTGTTAGCATTTCATATATATAGTTATAATTGCTTGTGTTGTGCATATATTGATTTCACATAAATATCAAACTAGGCTCCATTCGCAACATTAATTTGATACAAACAAACCAAGTTGATAAACACATATTATAACACATATACATATAGATTTATTTGTGATATATATAATTCTAATTTCTACTCAACTTTATATATAAGTAGTGTTCATAAGAAAACTGTGAATAAACTAGTATCTATATTTTTGTATCAAAGATTTTTGAAATTTGCATCTATTCTTTAGAAGCAAACTTTTATAAAATGAAAAAGACGGAAAACTATTCAACCCCCCCCCCTTCTTGTTTTCCACAGTCTGGGGTGTTACGTTCATCCCATTTAGGGGAATCACGTCCCGGGATTCAATTGGACAACAACCTTGTCTAAGAAGGGAAGGTACCACTCGTCGCTTAGCTTCGCCAGTCCGATGTGGTGCTCGCCACTGCTCTTCACGACACTACCACCACCTCACCGTAGCTCGCGGTAGAAACATGCTCGTCTGCACAACGAGGCTTCAAGTTGTACTTGTTGCAGCTTTCTTTTTTCTTTTTTTTGTTGGGTTTTCTTTATTTGTTTGCATGTATATATGGGTTTAATTTGTTTGCAAGTATATATGGGTCTAGAAATATAACAAAGAGGAAGAAGATCTGATTAAAAAAAATAGTTTAATTTGTTTGCATGTATATATGGGTTTGTATTTGTGGTGTCCTTGTGGTTTTCATTATTTACATTTTTGGCCCTTGTGTTTTTATTTTTTTTAGACAAAAAGCCACCGTTGGTCCCTAAACTTTCCACGAAACATTGCAGGGCACCTTAACTTTTTTTTTAGTCGTCAAGCGTCCAAAACTTGAGATTTTGAGTCTGAATGCGTCCCTCCACTACTATTTGCTGTTTTCTTTTGTTTTTAGTGAAGGGCATAATGGTCATTTCATATATTTGGTTCAAAACATTGCTAAGTATGGGGCCACAGCTACTGTATTCGCATATCCTGTGTACTGTTCCTTGTAAAATGTATCATAAAAACTCAAATATTATATTCCAGCGACTAGTGTTTCTGAATCGTAAACTGAGTGAAATTGTGAGTGTCCATTTTGTACCAAATATAACTACACCAAGGACCATGTGGACTGTAAGTTAGTTAACATTGCATCTTGCCTCATTCATCATCTGAGTAATTTCGTAATTTGAGATGGTAACTGTTGTATAAGAACTATTAGTGTTTCTGACAGCTAAGTGAGTAAGCTTCTTTTGTAAAGACCAATGTTTCCATGCATTGTCTAATATAGTTGTTGCACAGGCGATCGCAAATTTGACCAAGACCTTAGAGTTTGAGCCTAATTCAGAAGATATATTGCATGAAAGGGGTATGTGTCTTGATTGACTTTATATTGCATGTATTCCATTTGAGTTAAAAAACCGTTATAAGAACTGATTAATTGATTTCTACGAGTTACATGAAAATGAATCTTCCTTACTGACATTATTGTGCCTTTGCAGCCACAATGTCGATCATATGTGGTGGTGTCCCTATTCTTGAATGTGTTTACTGTATAGCTTGTGCTCGATAGGCTTGGAAGCGATGCCTTCAAACTGCAGGTCACGACAGTGAGACATGGGGTCTTGCCACAACTATGGAATTTGAACCAGTCCCTAGGCTTTGTCGGTATATTCTTGCAGTATATGAAGATAATCTTAGATGCCCTCTTTGGGAACCACCTGGCGGATATGGAATTGATCAAAATTGTATAATTCTAAAAAGAACATATGAAGACACTCATGGGCGGGCTCCACCGTATCTGTTGTATCTTGATCATGCTCAAGCTGATATAGTACTTGCTATTAGAGGCCTTAAGTAGGCTAGCCATAAAGATTATGCGGTTTTTTTGGATATAAGTTAGGTCGGAGGAAATTTGATGGAGGGTATGTTCATAATGGGTTGTTAAAAGCAGTCCAGGAACCTTTTGGAACGCCAATCGCCAGCATCTACAGAAATATTATCTTGCATGGCCTTTTGAATGGGTACCAGGCCCTTATACTCTTCATATGGAAGTAACCCAATAATCCCAACACACCCGCTTCTTGTTGAATAAATGATGCTGGGAATTTTACCATCAAATCCCGTTGAAAAAGAACCCTGGCAGAAGCGTATCACATTTCTTTTAAGATTAAGGGTATCTCTAATTTCCAGAAAAGAATACTAGATAGCGGCTTTCCTCTTCCTCTTCATTTTATTCAACTCGATTGTGACAATAGTTTAGGGACCAAATTACATGGGTAGATTTGTTTTTGCAAAATGATGTATGCTTATTTGCATCTCAAAACAGTTAGTGACTGATATTTCAAAAAACCATGGTATAATATGAAAATGTCAGAAGGAAAATGAGTGTACATTCGCATGTCTATCCGCATTATCCGTCACAACACAGTAGTACTCTTGTGGCTCTTGGTCTATAGCCATTTATGGCCATGCACACAACTACAAAAGAACATGCATGCCCAGTGGAAGAAGAAGAGTAGATGAGGAGATTTAGATGAGTAATAATTCAAATATATGAAATAACCGTTATGCCCTTCACTAAAAACAAAACAAAACAGCAAATAGTAGTGGAGGGACGCATTCAGACTCAAAATCTCAAGTTTTGGACGCCTGGTGACTAAAAAAAAAAAGTTAAGGTGCCCTGTGATGTTTCTTGTAAAGTTTAGGGACCAACGGTGTATTTTTGTCTAACAGTATGGGCGATTAACCGTTAGACCACAAAACGCCAATGTGGGATTTGTCTGGGGTGTTACATTCTCACCCAAGCCAGTACTACTCTCACACGAGCACGCTTAAGAGTATGGGCGATTAACCGTTAGACCACAAAACGCGTTGTTGTCATATAATGTGAATGTTAACATGTGTCCCAGTCTCACTTCAAGTCTTGGCCAATGTGGGATTTGTCTGGGGTGTTACATTCACCCCCTTTAGGGGAATCCCGTCTCGGGATTCAGTTGGATGACAACCCTGTCTAAGTGGGGAAGGTACCGCTCATCATTTAGCTTTTCCAGTCCGATGTGGCGCTCGCCACTGCTCTTCACGACACCACCACCACCTCACCGTAGCTCGCCGGTAAAAACATGCTCGTCTGCATGACGAGGCTTCAAGTTGTACTTGTTGCAGCTTTTTTTTTTTTTTTTTTTTTTATTTTCTTTATTTGTTTGCAGGTATATATTGGTTAAATTTGTTTGCAAGTATATATGGGTTTAAAAATATAACAAAGAGGAAGAAGATGTGATTAAAAAAAAGAGTTTAATTTGTTTGCAGGTATATATAGGTTTGTCTTTGTGGTGTCCTTGTGGTTTTCTTTATTTACGTTTTTTGCCCTTGTGCTTTTATTTTTTTTATTTACAGCCTTTTTTTTTTTTTTTTTTTTATGTTTAGTTATTTGTTTAGAATGAAATAAATTTAATTTGTTTAAAAAATAAAATGAATAAAAAAAAATAAAGTTATAAGTGGTGGGCCCCAAATGAGTAAGTTGAGGTTATTTATGAGGGAGGAGTGTGTTAGTTGTGAAGAGGTGTTAAGGTGATGTGGCACCCGTGGGCCCCAAATGAGTTGATTTAGCTTGTCACAACACCTTTCCCTCTAAAAGACTCATCGTCCTCGAACGACGATGAGGTTTGCCCCACATCTCGAACGGATTGGAGTGGCTTTGATAGCACCTGTAACACCCGTCTTATAGACCACAATATTGTCCGCTTTACCCGTAGGCTCAAGGCTTTGCTTTTGTGGCCTCGCGTGAAGAATTTCCGGATGTCACCCAAGCCAGTACTACTCTAGCACGAGCACGCTTAACCGTATGGGCGATTAACCGTTAGACCACAAAACGTGTTGTTGTCATATAAGGCAAATGTTAACATATATCCTAGGATCACTCTAAGTCATGTCCAATGTATGATTTGCCTAGGGTGTTACATGATGACATTTTTCAACAAACAAAATGCGGGTTTCAAAATTTTGGGGTGTTTGTTACAAAGAAAATCAAGAATTGAGGGTTTGGAGCTTGGTTTTATTTTTATTTTTTTCTTTTATCTATTTGGTGTTCATCCTATTCTTAGGACTGCAATAGAGGAAATGATGTTGTTTAGGTCTTCTTTAGTTGCTCATGGAGGCTTGATTATCAGTTAATGATGATTTATTTTAGTGTATAATGATTGGTCTCAGTATATACTGATGATTCAGAGTGTGTTTTTTCCACCAAGTTTGGTTTTGAGCTCCTATGTATCTGCAATATGTATTGTTAGCCTGTTTTTTGTTGTTTATGCATGTGAGCATGGGATTTGTCCATAGCCATGCATTTAAACTATAGTTAACTAGTTAGGGTGTGTTCTAACCATTTTTAAGCTTTGTGCTTATTTTTTGTTCTTGTTGCCTTTTTTGGCTATTTTCTTAATAAAATTTACTTTTAAAGGAAAAAATAAATAAATATATAAATAAATAAAACTCAAATTCACTGACGTCATTGTATTGCTACCCAAAAAGTACTTGGTCATATTTTGAAGGATGCAATGTCTGATAATAGCAGGATATATGATGTTAAAAAATAGCAAGATATAATTGGGGGGGGGGGGGGGGGGGGAAGGATTATGACATATATGAATGCTAGGTTTAAAATTGATCTCGTATAGTCAAGCTTAGCGAGTTAATGTTATGCATTGCAATTGTTAAGAGGAACTCCCGAGGAGTCGTTTGCCGATCTCCCTTTGTATTGTCACAATTTGAAACTAAAAAACAAAGGACTATTACACATATAGAAGCTCGCGATGAAGAGAGATTTGAGATTTTTTTTTCTTGCCATGGGTGTTGCGATAAATACCATTTTTACAAACAAATAAATGTATTCTTCATCCTATCTACTTATTTATTATTTTAATTATTAAAACATTTTTAATGTATATTCGTACATTTGTGTCACACATGCGACCATTGATTAGAATAGACGGCACACATCTTAAAGGGGTTTTTTGGTACCATGTATATAGCAGTTGCAATGGATGGTAATAATCAGATTCTACCGTTTGCATATGGAGTGGGAAAGTTTAGATCTTGGCATAGGTTTTTGACGAAACTTAAGGAATGTATAATTTGTAAGCAAGATAACTTAATGATCATATCTGATGGAGTCGGATCCATTGATTTGGCCATCAAGAATGTATTTCCAAATGCGTGGTAGTTGTTGTCGCCACTTATTGATGAACTTACGTACAAAGAGTCCTCGATTTATAAGTAAGGAATCGCTATTGTTTAGTGATATATACCTAGGCACTAGTCACAACAAATGGTGTCGTCATCATGGGGACTGACATGGTCATAACCGGATTTGTTATAGTGGATGTTGGTGGTGTCGTAACCGGGACCGTCATAGTGGATGTTGGTGGTAGTCTGGTCGAATGCACACGTCTACGTGTAAGTCATCATCGTTGTCTTCAACCTCAATGGAGTGTGTCTCATCAGTAATTTGTGTCGGTTAGCCAACGAGAGGGATTTCTGTATAGGCAGCACCGATGACTTGTTTGGCGGTGCCAGTAACGTGTATGACTCCAAATTCATGTGTATCACCTTACAAATCATAACATAGCTGATTATTAAATTACAAATAACAAATTATTAATAAGCTAGCATTATCACATGAAACAACATATTAAAGAAAAAAAATGCCTCCAAATCAAGCAATCGAGACTCTAAAGTACCAGTAGTACCCTGAAAAGTAGAAACGGTCTCACTGAGAGTACTAACAGTGCCCTGAAATGTAGTGACTGTCGTCATCAACTGGTCATATAGAGGGGAAAAGTCGGTCTTCGGCATAGTCATTTGGTCTTGAAGTGATGGGTTGTGATGCATGATGAGGCGAAAAATGATCCGTTTTTAGGGGGTCATTTAAGCCCGAATCCGATTTTATTTGATCAAATATTGCCCTAAATCGTTCCTTTTGTGATTTTAGGTGTTTGGAGAGTGAATTCTGGAAAAGAGGCTATTTTGGACGTTTTTGGAGCATAAAGTGAAGAAAACGGCAAAGTACCAAAAATCCAAGCTGAGGATACAAGGTGACGGCGTCAAGACTTGCTTCTTGACGGTGTCAGACATGGAGAATAATTTACCGTAGCTGGTGACGGCGTCAGATGGAGAGGTGACGACGTCAAAGTGGCCAAGAATAATTTACCGTGGGTGGTGACGGCGTCACATAGGCCGTCATAGGTGGATCAAAGCCGTCCGAGGAAGTTTATGGCGGCGAGGTGACGGCGTCAGAATTAACTCTTGACGCCGTCAGACTGTTTTTCCTATATATAGTTTTCTAGTTTTTTCATTAAAGGGAGAGAAGTTTTGGTGAAACCCTAAAGACGATTTTGGTGCCTCTTTTACAGGTTTTTCAAGGGTTCCAAACCCTTGAGACCTTGCATTGTAATTGAGATAAGTATACTCTTAATTCAATCAATATGTCTATGTGTTGGTTGTTTATCTCTTGTTCTTGTCTCAATTCTACTATGCTAGGATAGATCTTTCTTGTGTTTGCTTAGATCTAATGAAACCTAGATGTTGATTATGTGTTGATTACTTGTCTATTCTTGTTTTGAATGAATGATTTATATGTTAGGCTTAAGAAAACTGGCAGATCTCCAAATGGTAACATGCTTGAACGTCTTAAGAAACATGAACCGAGGCGTACTAGGTCTTTATTGGTTGTATTTAATGCATGAGCCACTGTTTACAATCCCTATAGTTATGCTGGGTCATGGTGTAGGAGGAGATAAGAGCTCATAGAGTTGGGGAGTTATGTATGCCACCCCACGAATGGTATTAAGGAATACAATCCGTCATTCATACAAGTGTAACAAGTAATTAACATGTAAAAGATATCTAGGGAGTAGTGAAGTCTAAGTAAACACAATTTCTCCAATTACTGCTCACAACCTTAGTTTAAATAGTTTAATTTCATTTTTTATTATTTTATTTTGATTGCATCTTAGTTTTGGGTTAGTTGATTAGCAACTAATTCCGCCCACTCTTCCAAAACCCGAGATTTTACTTGCTTTCATAAAATATAAAAACACAAAAATAATCATCTTTCATCTCTAGAACTATTAATTAGGTTTTCTAATCCTAGCGACACTATTCCTAAGCTGAACGATCAATCCCCCGGTACTTGTCACTATACTATACTACAACGATCAGGTACACTGCCTGGTGGGGGTTGCAAGCTTCTCGAGATCCCTCGAGAGGTAAAGCAAGGTGCGATTCCCACGCATCAAGTTTTTGGCGCCGCAGCCCGGGGAATAGTTATTGTCTAGGTTAGGATTTCTTTTTATTAGGTCTACTAGCTAGATTCCTTTCTAGTAAGATTTTTATTTTTATTTTTTTAGGTCTTCTTTAGTCTATCTTATTTCTTCGTGCTTTTGTTCGTAACTCTTTACCATCCGACATCATGGAAGGTGGTAACATCTTTGAACCCATCATCCTACCACAACAAAACCCACCATTAGAACCCCTTAGGCCCCGAACCTTAGGAGAGTATTCCCGACCTAGCCACCAAGGCTACCGAAACACCATTGAGCTCACCGGAGCCAATGTGACCCCCTTGCGATCCGACACCATCCGGTTGGTGCAAAGCGGATGTGCATTCCATGGACTTTGTTCCGAAGATCCAAACCAACACCTTAAGGACTTCCTCAAAATCGTAGATTCCATAGACCTAGGTGTTGAAACTAGAGAGACTACCCGTTTACGCCTATTCCAATTCTCTCTACGGGATCAAGCTAGTCAATGGCTTGAGCGTTTACCCGCGGGATCCATCACCACGTGGGATGATCTCACCACTCGTTTCCTTGCTCAATTTTTCCCACCGGGGAGAACTACTAAACTTAGGAATGACATCTTGATGTTCCAACAACGTCAAAATGAATCTCTTTATGAAGCATGGACTCGTTTCAAGGACTTACTCCAAAAAGTCCCTCATCATGGCATAGATCTTTGGCTCCAAGTCCAAATCTTCTATGACCATATCGACATCTCCACGAGGCGAACCATTGACCAATCGGCTGGTGGTAAGCTACGTGATCTTAGTGCGGAACAATCATGGGAACTCATAGAAGATCTTGCTCTCTATGACAACGAAAGTTGGAATGATCCCCGTGATTTGAACAAAACAGTTAAGGCAATATCTTTGCCTTCGAATAATTCAAGCACTCCCGACCGTAGGATCATGGAACTTGAGGACCAAGTCAAGTTTCTCATGAAATCTTACGAAGCTCCGAAGCATTCAAGCCAAGTGAACAAAATCACTTCTTCATGCGAATTATGTAGTGGTCCCCATGACACTCGTGATTGTGTGGAACTCCCCGGAACAGCTTTTGCGGACTACGCATCCACGCGTACCGACGAAGCGGGAGATAAGTGGTACACTTTCAAGCCCGAGCCAAACACATACGGTGATTCATATAACCCCTCATGGAAAAATCACCCAAACCTTAGGTGGAAACAAAATCAACCAAATTCTTCCAATCCGCCTAATCGTTACCAATCAAACGGTCCACCATCCAACCGTACCTTCAACAACAATCCTTCTAACAACTATGGTAGTACCAACAATCTTGAAGGATTGATGTCAAAGTTCATGGCATCTCAAGAAGCCCGCATAGCTAAGTTTGAAGCCGATTTCAAACAAAATCAAAGCGAGATGACCAATAGAATTGATGCATTGTTGAAAGTTCTCAATGACCGAGAAATGGGAGCACTCCCAAGCGACACCATCAAGAATCCGAAACTAAACGTTAATGCCATATCTTCAGTTTCGTCACCCACTTCGTGTCCGCAATACTACTCGGTTAAATCAACGAGCACGTGTTTCAAACAACACCAAGTTCCCCAAAAGGACCAATCAACTAAAACACCCACTATAGAGCCGGTCAAAAGCATAGTTGAAATACCTCTTACGCAAGACCTTGACGATGAATTCAAAGAACTTCACCTTGAACGCCCCGACATTGATGTCTTAGTGCGTGCTCCTTACTATAGTGCCCTCCTAGAAAAATATGAGAAGTATAAGCTAGGTAAAAATGGGACCGCCTTCGTTCAAAACAAGTTGCCTAAAAAGCTTGATGATCCGGGTATATTTGTTTTGCCTTGTAAGATAGGAAGATCCGAAGCTTTCGACACACTAGCCGATTTAGGGTCAAGCCTCAACTTGATTCCCTTATCCTTATTCACCGCTCTTAAGCTAGGAAAGTTAGAGGAAACGGAGGTATTGATAGGGCTAGCGGATGGAAGTATTGCCCACCCGGTTGGAATGATTAAGGATGTAGTTGTTCACGTAGGAAGGTTAACTATATTAGCGGATTTTCACGTCCTAGACATGGTTAGTGACACTACATGCCCATTATTGGTAGGAAGAGGATTTTTAGCAACCGCTAGTGCCATGATAGATTGCAAGGAATCCAAGATAGCGGTAGGAGAAGGCGATACTTGGTCGGTGTATGATGTTAAGAAGCATAGTTATGATTGTGATGATGAACCAACACCGCATTGGGTAGAGATGAATAGGAGACCATCTAGATATGGACCTTGGATAGAAAGGAACTTCATAGGACCTCAATGCCCATTTTATCTAGAAAATGATTTCGTTGAGAAGACACATTCGGTAGAACAACTCATAGCTAGGGATGAGGAGCTAGATCCCTTTGAGGACCCCTTAGTCTTTAGAAAGATGATTGAGTTCTTGAGCGTAATGCCTATTAATATAGAGTTGAATAAATGGAAAAGAGATGGAGATAAGTATAAATGGAGGTGGGACAAGCCACCTAAAGAAGGTGACGGGTCATGGCATATTAGAATGACCTTGTATGATCCGGATGGAGAAAAGTTTGAAAGGTCATACCACACTAAGGGAACCGATAGGAAGTTGAAACCTAAGTTCGATCCCAAAGATGTCCTCAATGAGGAACTCACCCGAATCACGTAGTAACCCACGACTTTGAGTCTAGCTACAAGACTCGTAAATAAAGAAAAGCGCTTCTTGGGAGGCAACCCATGTTTTGTGTGATTTTTATTTGTTTGATTGTTATTTGCTTCCGTATGCATGTTTTATTTTTATTGTTGGTTGATCATGTTTCTCTACTAAAAAATGGAAATACTTTATTATGTTGTTTAGCCTAGTCTTAACTTCAACCTAGAGGTATTTTTGCAAAAGATAAGTGTAAGGGGAAACCCCAAATATGTTTTTAAGAAACAAACCGATCATGATTATCCACAATATTTAATGAACATGTATATTCGTATTTGTTAGAGTCAAATGCTTATATTGAGTCATAATGAAGTTTTGCAGGATTTTCCAGGAAGTAGGACAAAGTTTTTCCAGAAATTTTTTCGGAAACTTAACATAAGAATTTCTGCAGGTCCATTCTGACGGCGTCAGGGTTTGCTCTTGACGGCGTCAGGAGTTAAAATCTGGAAATTTTACCGGTTTTGTTTTTCTAACGGAGTCTTATGGTTTTTGTGAATTATTAAGTTTTATAATCTCCAGGAAATCTGCAAACTTCATTCCACAAGCATTATATCTTAATTTGTTTTCTAGGATTTAGTAACTTATATAGGATGCCGCCGATTTTACGCGAGGTTGCCTTGTCTACTTTTGTCAGGATTTACAGGTTATTTGTGACAAGAAGATGATTTATATTCTGGAAGGGAAGCTTTGATTGTTCGTTTTCTTGGAAGAAGATTTAACCTGGCCAACTAAAATCCATACCGAGCGAATCAGGGGAGTATTTGATTTCATTCTCTTTACTTTTTAACTTTTACATTCTTTACTTGAACATTGGGGACAATGTTCATCTTAAGTGTAAGGGGAGGGTAAAAAGATGATACCTTACATATGCACTTTCGCTTGAGTTTGTTTTATTTGATGGTAGATGTGTAATAAAACTACGAGAAATACTTGTTAGTGTAATTTTAGCGCCAAATTTAAAATTTTTTACAACATTTAGGAGTGAAACTTTAGCCATAGCAAGCGTCTCATGGATAGGAGGTTGTATGACTAGCACATAACCGTATATTCAGAAAAATTTTCCACCAAAAAATGTGAGGTTCGCCTTTAGATTTGATAGGAAAAACATTCATTATTGGTGCTTATGAGTGTACCGGTAGCATTTAGATTCTAGAACTTGCGTTAGTGATGCATCCCAAGACCGCTAGTGAGACTACATTCGTGTAGTAGGATTTACTACATGATAAGAGGCATTAGGATCACCCTTGTGTTAAACCCGTATCATGATTACTTGACCATTTAAGTCATATTACTTGGCTAGTTAAGTCAACTAATTTTTCCCACACCCTTAGCGTTGTACTCATTTTTAGTACACGATACCCCTAGTACACCCCTCCGAGCCTATCTTTTCGTTTCTAACTTTAAGCATTTTACTTAAAGGAAGAATTTGTTACACCCCACTTAAATGTACACCCAAATCGCCTTAGCCTTCCGTGTATGCGCTCATTTTTAGTGCATTATTGTTATTTGTTAAACCCTAAGTTAACTTTCTAATTGATTACATGGTTGCTAAGTCGAGTCATATCATTGTACATATTGTTTTGGGACGATTGGGACTCATGGGTAAGTACTTATTTTATGAAGTAATGGGGAAGAACATCACTTATTACCCCATATGTACGTTAATCTTAAAAGTGCTCCAAGTGTTTTGATTTTCTTAATTCGAGTCATTAGATTAGTTTAATGTAAAGTATGTAAAGATTCAAGTGTAAGGGGAATTCTCATCCCCTATGATGTATTATTTTGGATGGTAGGGTAAGAGTGTATGCAAAAAAAAAAAAAAAAAAAAAAAAAATCGAAAAAATTAAGAAAAAGAAAAAAAAAAGAGAAAAAACATACGGACTACCATCCCGTTTTTATTCTATGTTCATTTTGTGTTTTTGTTATTTTTCATTTATTAGCTTAAGTCGAGTCTAGTCTTGGCTTAGCAACGCCATCTTGTACATGTAATTAACTAAGATTGTTAACTCGCCACCAGTAAAACTTCCTTTATCCAACAAAACCGTGTAATTCATATCCCTATACCTAACGTTACAACCCTTTAAAAAGACCTCTTTGATAGTTTATCCTAGGTGCTTACGCCATGTGGTGGAGGTTTGATCCTTTCCCAAGCCTATGGTAATCTATTTTGCTATGACAGGTAGTGAGAGATATCTTCCATTTCCATAATGTTATATTACTTTATTACACCCGAGAGATGTGAGTATCTAAACACTATTTGTGAGGTGCTTGTGTATGACCTCCGTGCTTGTCTATTGGTCTTTAGTGGAACGATTATTTGTTGTAATTACTTTTATATTAGTGTTAAATGACCCCTAACTTGTCTTTTGAGTAGAATAAAAGCTCATTTGCTTGAGGACAAGCAAATCTCAAGTGTAAGGGTATATGATGAGGCGAAAAATGATCCGTTTTTAGGGGGTCATTTAAGCCCGAATCCGATTTTATTTGATCAAATATTGCCCTAAATCGTTCCTTTTGTGATTTTAGGTGTTTGGAGAGTGAATTCTGGAAAAGAGGCTATTTTGGACGTTTTTGGAGCATAAAGTGAAGAAAACGGCAAAGTACCAAAAATCCAAGCTGAGGATACAAGGTGACGGCGTCAAGACTTGCTTCTTGACGGCGTCAGACATGGAGAATAATTTACCGTAGCTGGTGACGGCGTCAGATGGAGAGGTGACGGCGTCAAAGTGGCCAAGAATAATTTACCGTGGGTGGTGACGGCGTCACATAGGCCGTCATAGGTGGATCAAAGCCGTCCGAGGAAGTTTATGGCGGCGAGGTGACGGCGTCAGAATTAACTCTTGACGCCGTCAGACTGTTTTTCCTATATATAGTTTTCTAGTTTTTTCATTAAAGGGAGAGAAGTTTTGGTGAAACCCTAAAGACGATTTTGGTGCCTCTTTTACAGGTTTTTCAAGGGTTCCAAACCCTTGAGACCTTGCATTGTAATTGAGATAAGTATACTCTTAATTCAATCAATATGTCTATGTGTTGGTTGTTTATCTCTTGTTCTTGTCTCAATTCTACTATGCTAGGCTAGATCTCTCTTGTGTTTGCTTAGATCTAATGAAACCTAGATGTTGATTATGTGTTGATTACTTGTCTATTCTTGTTTTGAATGAATGATTTATATGTTAGGCTTAAGAAAACTGGCAGATCTCCAAATGGTAACATGCTTGAACGTCTTAAGAAACATGAACCGAGGCGTACTAGGTCTTTATTGGTTGTATTTAATGCATGAGCCACTGTTTACAATCCCTATAGTTGTGCTGGGTCATGGTGTAGGAGGAGATAAGAGCTCATAGAGTTGGGGAGTTATGTATGCCACCCCACGAATGGTATTAAGGAATACAATCCGTCATTCATACAAGTGTAACAAGTAATTAACATGTAAAAGATATCTAGGGAGTAGTGAAGTCTAAGTAAATACAATTTCTCCAATTACTGCTCACAACCTTAGTTTAAATAGTTTAATTTCATTTTTTATTATTTTATTTTGATTGCATCTTAGTTTTGGGTTAGTTGATTAGCAACTAATTCCGCCCACTCTTCCAAAACCCGAGATTTTACTTGCTTTCATAAAATATAAAAACACAAAAATAATCATCTTTCATCTCTAGAACTATTAATTAGGTTTTCTAATCCTAGCGACACTATTCCTAAGCTGAACGATCAATCCCCCGGTACTTGTCACTATACTATACTACAACGATCAGGTACACTGCCTGGTGGGGGTTGCAAGCTTCTCGAGATCCCTCGAGAGGTAAAGCAAGGTGCGATTCCCACACATCAATGCACTTGAGATATGTTTTCTTTCTTTCTTTCTTTCTTCTTCTTCTTCTTCTTCTTCGATGCTTGCTCACTTTGGCATTCCTTTTCCATCTGCACTTGCTCACGTTAAACCTCTGTATCTCCAAAATACCAGGAAGAGGCCCTCCACCATTTTGTTTCACTCTCGACTTTAGTAGGTGTAAGGCCTCCAAGGGGGGGGGGGGGGGGTTAAATTATCAATAGCAAAAAACATACATTATCTCAACCAATTAAATAATTGTATTACCCTCCAATCCATAGCCCTCATAATTTTATCCGGGGGATGTTTGAAGGAATAGATTTGTATAACTGGGATGGCCTCCAATATCCATATTTATGAAAAACCAACTTAAAAAAACAACATAAAACATAAAAAAAAATAACATAAAAGTAAAAATTATCATAAAAGCCCAAACAAAGCAAGTCAAATGTATCAAATCTCTTTCCCCTTCTGGCACTTGTTAGCATGAAGTTATTTGCACTCAAGTATAGCATCTCTAAGCCGTGGATATGTATAACGCCAAATAAACGACCCCCACGGAAAATTATTCCAACAATCCATATGCTCAACCAACTTCAATTATGTTTTTGACGGCCTAAGAATCTTATATCTGACAACACCAAAAGACACATCTTAACTGCATCATGGTCTTCCAAAACAAGTCAAACCTTATGCCTCCGATCAACAATATTCCAAACGTCCTTTACTTTAACCGACACTTGTGTTAGAATGTCAAGGAAAATTCTATTCCTAAACGTGTTATCCTTCATGTTCCTAACCCACTCATTCATATCTATCCTCCTACAAAAACGTAAAGTAGTAACTAAACGTAAAACAATAACGACAAAACTCTTGGCGTCTAAAGCGAATTCGTTTACCTAATATAATCGAATGACAGCTCGTTTGCAACACTATCCACCTCACTAGCAAGTATCGTATGCATCAAAAGTTGGTTATTCTTTTTAAGTTCAACGTCAAATGAATTTTTAAAAGCCTTCTTAAATATATCAACTTGGGTTCTGGTCAAAGTTTCAAGTATATCCAAATCAATACCAATTTTAACCTTAATTGTTATGTTTGGCTGTTTACAAAGAAAAAAAAAATGTGTTAGCAATCACAACTTAAAAAAATGAAAAGAAAGAGCAATTATGTAAAAAAGAAAAACCCCAAATTCATAATCTCCGATCCGAAAAAAAAAATCCCCAGATCCGTACTCCGCAAAAAAAGTCCGAAAATTCGAATAAAACCTTAACTAGAAAAAAATTGTAATTCGAAAAAACCCTAATTCGACTATATTTAACATAATTTTTGTATGAATAAAGGATGAAACATACAATATTTGCATCTTGATCCATGATTTGTAGAAAATTCGCAAAAACCCTTTGTGGGTTTTATGTGTCCCGTGTTTTATTTATTTATTTTTGCAAGATGCAAATGGGGATTTTTTTTCTCTCTTATTCGCAAGATACAAATTGGGTTTTAAATAAAGGATCAATATTCTCTCCTGTTGATGCTAACATGATCGTTCATGTTGACTAATCACAATTAATATAAATATATAAAAGTTTTTATTTTACAAAAAAAATCAACATGATCTATCATGTTTAAATCAACTTGAGAGAGTCTCAATCTTTAAGTAAAAGGTAGCAAGGTTTGCCTTTGTAAGGTCAAATGTTGCGTTTTTTTTTTTCTCTCAATGTCTGATTTTACGAAGTCAAACCTTGCGATTTTTCTAAAAGTTCTTAAATTCTTGCAGATCTTGCTAATTTTATTAGTATTACGGCTTTTTGATAAAATTAAGTATTTATATTACGTATAAAAGAAAAACGGTCAAACCTTGAAAAGTGAAATGTTGAAAGTCAAAGGTGAGAGAAATGTATAGTGTAATTAATACTATTATTAAAACACCCTTATTACTTAAAAATACAATAATTTATTCATATTGTACAACCAACTAAAAACATATCTACCAAATTAAAAAAAACAATTAAAACACCCCTTAATAAAAAGTACAATAAAATTTTCACAATGTACAATTTAAACAAACTACAACATAGTCTAAAATATATAACTAAAAATGTTATTTTTAAAACACCCTAAAATGAAAAGTATATGTTATTATACACATTAATAAAACACACAAAGCTTCATACAAGCTAATAAGTTGATGGTACATATAGTTTTGAATATCGGACCGAACCAACGGGTTCAACCGAGTACTGGTGTCACTACTGGTTCGGCTAACCAATAAAAGCCATCCGAAAACGAACCAGAGAGGACCCGATGAAATCGATACAAACTGATGAATCAGGTCTCATGTAGATCTATTTCTTCGGTTAATCGTCACACGGTACCAAAGAGTAAAAAGTGAAAAGTTGAAACTAAAAAAGAAAATGTTGAAAACATATATTTCAAAAGGAAACTATTAATATGTATCGGAAACCGGGTTGACTCGGGACGCTTCAAACCCGGCGGGTTGACCCGGTTTAATTTGACCCGTTTTCGACCCAACCCGTCGGGTTGACTCGGTTTAAAATGACCCATTTTTTGACCGGAACGGTTCAACCGGTTGAACCACCCGGGTCGAACCGGGTTTCAAACATTATGTTTAATCCCAAATCTTCAGACTTTTATTATTTTTCGTTTCGAACCCATATACTATTTTTTAACACAAAACGATCTGTCGCTATAAAATCCCGTTGCTATACACAGATACTCGTCTTTGATAAAATATGTATGTAAAATTGATTGTTTTTTTTTTTGTCATTTTACTTTAAAAACAAGCATTATTACTATTACTGTAATATTAGTGTTACTTTCCTCCTATTACAATACAATAAATAATGAATATAAATAAGTTTGTTGTTAGTTGTGCTTATACTACTAGTACTAGTTTGACCAGAAAAACAAGAAATTGAATCGCTAAATAAAAATCCCTCGAATATCACCAACACCGATACCTAAATATAGCAACTCATCATCATCATCATCATCATCATCACCACAATGACCTTCAACAACACTATTTAATCTCACCACTCTCTTACTATCAAATGAAGTTGAATCACCCTGTGTGTTAATTATTTCTTTAGATATGGGTGGGTTATGTTCTAGGAGATCTACTGAAGAGAATGCAATAAATTATGGGTCTGCTGTGGTTTATCAAACTCGAGGGGTGCCTGTCACTGTGGAGGCGAGGAGGGATGACGTGGCAGTTGAGGAGAGTAGTAAGAGGGGGGTGACTAGGGAGGCGTTTTCGTTTCCGGAGATGAATGGGGAGTCTTTTGCTATGGATGATAATGATGGGATTCCGAGATTGTCTAGGGCCTTGTCGCATAAGTCTAGAGCGCATAAATCCAACTTGCCTCATGTTAATAAGGTATGGTTTGGTTTTCGGTTTGTTGTTTTTGTTGTGTGTTATGTTTTTTGAGAATTTGCTAGATTTTGTTAGTGTGGGTTAGTAGTTGTATGTATGGAATGAGGGGAGAGTGGACGTTAACTTGAAAGGTGGTTTAGATTATAATTAGGTTATATACAACAGATTCTAGTCTGACCTCCGGCAAGTGTGTAGATTATAATTAGGTTATATGAGGATGCATTATTCCACTTTTATGCTTTACGTTAACTCGTTAAGTAGGGTTAGGACGGAAGACTGTAGAGGGTTTAAACTCCTATTTAAGAAAATAACGGATCACCTGGATTTTCATAGTGTGTTTATTATGGCATGAAGATTTTGTGTGCGCGATTGCTATATGATGGTTTAGGAAGATCTGTCATGAAGTTTAATGAGTTAGTGTAGGTATGACGCAACACTCATTGAAAAGGCTACCATAAGATCTGATGCATGCCTAATTGGTTGATGCCCCATTGGGAAAATAATTCCCGTTTTTTGTCCGGGTATAAATAAATTAGGGAAACGAACCTTGAATGTTGTCTTTTTCTGAGATAACCGAATAATAGTATTGGGTACCCTAGGCTCATGCTCCATTGGTTGCTGCTTGTTCTATTAGCACGTGGTTACGAACTTTTTAAGATTCGGTCTCAGTGACGTATTGCAACTTTATTCAATAGCGCGTGCAAGAGTGACTATAAATGGAGAGACAAATGCTATTGGCTATATATGAGCGCCGGCAATTCAGCACTATAAATATCGACCAGTTCATGAAGCTCATTTGTCACTACGTCCATATTGATATAGTACTCAATAACGTCCAATCAATAATTGCCATGTTAGCCACATATCTGGAGTAAATAGAAGCTACTACTGATTTGATTTAAGGCTAAAATAACAAATGTAAGCTTTACGAAAACTGTTACTCTTTACGTACAAAAGATAGTCTTAGTACACAAACTATGATATATTTGGGAGTGCTTTAAAATGTTTTAGATTGTGGCATTTGTTCCTTACAATTTATACTTTTGAACTCCTTATTCAATTTTATTTTTGTAGAACAACTCTCTCAAATCAAGGTGGAAGAGAATAATCTTGTCTTACCATATAATTTTAGTTATACCAGAGTTAGAACATCCTAATTTGTTATTAAAACTAGAATGCTACTAGAGTTGGAATATTAGAAATAAATGTAAACTGATTGCTAAAACAAAGAAAGAGAAATTTTTAGGGTGCCTACTATATAACCCCGCCTCCCTTGCTTGCACGTGCAAGGGCTTTATTGAGTGGATGATGATAAAGTTTGTTCTTTTGCTTCCTTGCCCCATTTGTCTGTTTCTTTGCCTTCTGTAATATTAAGCCAGTTTTCTATCCTATGATGCTCCAATTAGTGCATTATGCTTCAATATTACATTTCGTGTAATTACGTGTTTCTTTCTTCCGAGTTAGGGATTTAGGTTTATATGGAAACCCTTTGATGCCTACATCAATGCAATACGACATTACACAGTACATTCTAAATAACACAAAATACCAAAATTTGTGTGCTTGCTGTGACGTGGCTGTATATGCTCTTATATATGTATAATGATTCTGTTGCTTTTGAATGCACTGGCCATATATTTGAGATGTATTGGCAGTAACTATCAGGGGTGGTGATTGGGGTTGGGTAACAAGTCAGATGAGTAATCCTTTGGCACGTGTTGAAACACGTTGGAACCTATTTGTCAAAAAACGCTATAGGCTGACAAGGAAATTTAACCTGTTTGATACTTTTGAAATAAAACATAACCCAAGTATTAGTCCATTGTTAAAGATCGCAAACCTGAATTATTCCTACGAGTTATCAAAGGCTATTGAGCATCTTAATTGTCATATATTGCCTTACAGAAAGTGTTTATTAGTATGGTATTTCATGAAAATCACAAGTATTAGTCCATTGTTAAAGATCACAAACCTGAGCCCGAAAGGACCCGAACCCGACCCCTTAGTAGGGTTGGATTCGGGTGTATTTTCTATCCTCTTCAACCCGGATTGACCTGAACCCGACCCATTTCACAGCCCTATGTAAATATATAAAACTCATAAACGTTTCTAACTGTATACAGACTTTAAATTTGAGAATTGTAGGTTTCAGAAGTGAGTTCGCTTTTGGGTAAAGCTGGCACTGCTGGTTTTGGAAAGGCGGTAGAAGTGCTGGATACACTTGGTAGCAGCATGACAAGCTTGCATGTCAGCAGTGGTTTTGTGTCGGGGGTGGCAGCAAAGGGAAATAAAATTACAATATTGTCCTTTGAAGTTGCCAACACAATCGTTAAGGGTGCCAATCTTATGCAATCCCTTTCAAAGGATAACATAAAACACTTAAAAGAGGTCGTGTTGCTTTCAGAAGGTGTGCAATGCTTGATATCTAAAGACATGGATGAGCTCCTTAGAATAGCTGCAGCTGATAAGAGGTGGGTACACCAGAAAAATCCCATGATATAAACATATGCTATTTTATGCTTCTTTGGTTTTCAAGGTTATATACTCTAAAAATCTTTTAACTGATCTGTTTTGTTCAATGTTTACAGGGAAGAACTAAAAATCTTTTCTGGAGAAGTGGTTCGTTTCGGAAATCGCTGCAAAGATCCTCAATGGCACAATTTGGACCGATATTTTGAAAAGTAATTTCTTTGGACATAAACTAGAGGTGGCAGTTTTAACCAATTTACTTATGAATGGTGGATCTAGGTCATGTTTTATCACTAACAAATCAAAGGGTTTGAAAATCTCCAGTGTATTTTTAATTCGTAAAATCTGCTAAATCATAGAATTAGATTATTACTGAAAATATTAAATGAATCTGTGACATGATGTATGAAATACTCATTATTTAACTGTAAATAAAAAGTCTTTCGGTTAACTCATTCTGACCTGACCTAGCCTATTTTGACTTTCATATTAAATTTCCCGTTTTGACCTTTACTTGACCTGCACATTATGCCAGCTCTAAGATAAATCTATCTGTCGAATTGGTTCCACATGTGATGGAAATGCCTTTGTTGTATTGTTCAGATTGGGATCAGAACTTGTTCCTCAGAAGCAACTGAAAGAAGAAGCAGAAACAATAATGGAGCATTTGAAGATTTTGGTTCAGTATACTGCGGTGAGTATTTGCTTACTGTTTCTTTTCTAATTCCTTTCTGAATTCTGAAGAAGAAAAAATTAAGACAAAAGGAACTTTGACAAATTTAACATTGTGGGTTTTGACACATTGATAAAGTTGGCCTATTACATCACAGGAGGTGTGTTACTTAGAAATGGTAATTTACAGATGGGTTACTTTCATTGTTTTATTATGTGAATAATCAAAGAATTAAGAATGCCTAAAAAGGAGATATAATTGCTAATTTTAGGTATATCATTCTAATTTTAAGCAAAAAAATATGATGATTGAGTGATATTTTCTTTCTACGTCTAGTATTCACGCGCCACAAAGCTTTCCTAACTAAATCTATTTTTTCCGTGTATATGGACTTAAAACTACCCTCAAGCTGGTTTAAGATCTTTATGCATAACTTGCTTAAGAATCTAATTATTTCGCGGTAGCCCCTTTTCTTTCTGAATATATCATCTAGTTGTTCTTTTGTTGAATATAAATCATAAAGTCCCCAATTATCTTAATCTTTAGCATCTTTGGTTAAGGTTTATAACTGGTTTGTGTTTTATTTCCACGCCCCTGACTAATTTCTGTTCAAATACCTGTTTTCGTAACACACACACTCTTAGAAAGATCAGTCTTACCTTGATAAAAACTAATCAAGTGAAATTTTCAATTAGAAAACTAGCCACATATAAAAAGTTGTAATTGCAAATCAGTCTAATAAAATATTGCTCAAACAAATTAAAAGTGACAACCAAAAGTTCTTAATGTTTTGAGAACTATTGTCATAATAAAAATTTACTTCTAAAAAGTCCAAGGTAGGTTAGGTTAGTGACGCGCTGACACGAGAGACTTTTTTTATTTTATTTTATTTTATATATTTTTTATTATATTCTAAAAGATCCACTACCTTTATAAATAAATATTCATTAATGGAAGTGATTGTACTAAACTTATTTTATTTTTGCTATTTTCAGATGTCAAAACTTTTGTGTGTGTGTGTGTATGTATATATAAGGTTCTAACTGCTCTGAGCTTTTCTTCTCATCCAAGAATTGCATCATTACATAATTTGAATTTAGAAATTGCTTAACCTATACTGTGATTTAAATCGTAAGATAAGGTAGAGTATTTTATTGATGAAATTGAATATAACATCATTTGTATGCAGGAGTTGTACCATGAGTTACATGCGTTGGACAGGTTTGAACAAGATTTTCGACGTAAGCAACAAGAAGAGGAGAACCCGAATGCTCCTCCAAGAGGTAAACATCACATATATCAACTCAGCAAGTACGATAAATGTAAATTGTATATCTCTTATTACTTGAAATAAAAAGTTGCTATAACTACTAACACACACCCAATATTAGCGGAGACATCATAGGAAATATTACATGAGATAGTACCCTTGTTACATTATGTAGATGTAGTTAACGTGAGTAAACTTTTTAAAGATTTTGACCACTTCGCTAATCATAATCAATATCATTTTTCCATTATAATTGTTATTATTATTTAAATTTATAATTTTATTTAAAATTGTGGGAAAATGTGTTTTGCTTAAAATCTTAAAATATTTAGATTTTTATTCTTGGCTAGTAGTACTTCTAACATCTATACATATAAATTTAGTATGGGATATTTTATCAATTTATAGTTTCTAGAAATGTTTATCTCTGTACCTTAATGTATGTTTGTTTCTAAGGTTGTTTTTATTTTCCATGAGATAGTTTAGGTAGTGTTTTACGCTTTCCACTTTTGGTCCATATCATTTAATGTGCCATATTAAGAGGGCTACTTCATGAAATACACAGCTTTCTATTCTCTCAATAACATGCAACCACAGGCCTAGTAAACTCCAAAGGCCCTATTGTCATTATCATTATCACCACTGTTATTATCGTTTTTTTGTTAAAATAATTTATGATCTGTATTATCTGTAATCTAAGTTGGCCATTTCAATGGGATGCCCAGGCGTGTTTTCGTATGTTTCCATATGTTTTTTTGTGTATTAGTTTCAGCTCAATGAACTCTTTTAATTGTGTGCGTACATGAAAATGTGAAGGGGACAGCCTTGCTATCTTGAGGGCAGATTTGAAAAGTCAGAAGAAGCACGTCAGAAGTTTGCAAAAGAAGTCACTTTGGTCTAAAATTTTAGAAGAGGTAACAAACTACAACTATATGTATTTGTCAAGAGTAGAACACATTTTTACCATTTCAACTAGGCTTATTTACTTTTTTAATCACTTTAGCATCCGTTATTCTTTTAAAGGTATAAAGGCTAATCTTTTTTGAACTTGCAAGAGTTGAATTATCTTGACTAACTTTTTGTATTTTACTATTTAAGGTGATGGAGCAACTTGTAGATATTGTCCATTTCTTACACATGGAGATTCACAATGCTTTTGGAACAGCTGGTATGATTTTCCTCCACAATTTTCTAATTAAGGGATAAACTTGAGTTGCTTAGAACATATATTATGTACTTTATGGAATTTATTGCAGATACACAAGCGCCAATAAAAAGCAATCGAGAGAAATTGGGAGCAGCTGGTCTAGCACTGCATTATGCTAATATTATTACTCAGATTGATACACTGGTGAGTTTCTGTCCTTACAGATGTTTTCTGTCAGATAATGGGATGTAAAAGTTCTTATTAATCACTCTTACAAGAAGTTTGCTAATATTGCTATGCTACAATTTTAGTCGGACAAATGCTGATGTCAAAGCAGTCCCTGCAAACTTTGCCTGTATCTTAGAAAGACTTGCTCCATCTAATTTAGCTCTCAGTAACTTCAAATACATGCTGTTATGCGTCCAAAATACTAAATTTTCCAAACTCTTGTAATAAATAAGAGAAAGTGTATCTTGATCTGAATATTACATCCTAATATATAGAAACAACCTAGCATCCAAAATATCTTTATTTCATTTTGGGATGCACTAACAAAATTGGAAACCTAGCGGATATGACCATTTTCAAATAGCTACCCACAGGATCTCCTAAAATGCTTATACAGTGATTAGGTGATCGTTTTGTATGGCTTGCCAGTCATACATAGTTTTCTAGTTTTCATGGCAGTCTAAACTGGGTTTTTGTATAGTTCACATAATAACTTCACAATACAACTACTCATTGTATTATCTCTTTTTTTTTTTTTTTTTTTTTTTTTTTTTTTTTTTTTTTTTTTTTTTTCCAATCAATCCGATGATAGGTGTATGAGTGTTCTCAGAACTTTTCTTGATAAACTCCTTTATGTTACACATCAGGTTACTCGCTCAAGTTCTGTGCCTCCAAGTACTAGGGATTCTTTGTACCAAGGACTGCCGCCTAATATTAAGTTAGCAATGCGCTCCAGATTACATTCGTTTCAGCCAAAAGAAGAGGTCCGTACATTTTGGGTTGCTATTCTACTCTATTTTGCAGTATCATTTTCAAATGATGTATTTACTAACTGACCTTGTTATCTATGCAAAAGGACAAAAGAGATACTTTTATTACTGATCTTTGTCATTTGGGTAAAATAACCTTTTTTAATTATACCACCAAATTCATACAGAAAATATTGTTGTAGTATGCCCAAAACACTCTCTGTGCTTATTAGTAGTTTCTTATAATTCATCCTTTACGCTCATCAGATCAAGTTCCTTACTAAGATAGCATGAGAATAAATAATCTGGAGGAACAAAAAGGTATTTAGCAGATAAATGTTTATATAGGATATTAGCTCGTTAGTACAACTGTGGAATTTACTAATTAGAAAAATGTTCATATCGGTGAACTTGCTAAACTTTGTTAAAGTTACTATGTATAGAAAAGTACTTGTTGCTAAAAATATCATTTACATCCCAACCAAAGTTGTGTTAGTTGAATATTGCGGGAGTATATTTCAGATTTTCGACAACAAAATAGTTCATATCTATATATCATTTTAAACAATTGTTAGTAGCGTTATTACATATGTGTACACTTTTTACAAACTGTCTTGATTTTGGAATTCTTTCTTTGCAGCTTACCATCCCTGATATTAAAGCAGAGATGGAGAAAACTCTGCACTGGCTCGTTCCAATTGCAACAAACACAACAAAGTACTTCTCTTGTTCTTGACTCTTTTTTTTCTTTTCTTTTTTTTTTTTTTTTTTTTTTTTTTTTTTTTTGTTCCAGTGCACATGATCTCATTGTCATTTGTTCCTGCAATAGCAACAATAGTATGCGTCCAGAGTTTCACAAATGAAACGGGAAATTTGGATGTTAACCTGGTGCATGTCAAAACTCAAAAGTGATTTTTTCACTAGTAAGATAATTTTAAGTTTTTCGCGAAGCACACACTTCTTGCAGTAACTACTTACCTTCTAATAATCAGGTTTTCCGGACACTGTATTTTGAATACTACGGCTTGAAGTGACGATTATAATCAGTTTACATACTCGTCCAAACATTCCCTTAACTTATGGAACTGTTTGAAAATATGACAAATTAGTTGACTTCTAGTTGTGTGCATATATTTTACTATTTATTACTACTGATAATCTTGCTCTTTTATACACAATTTGGATCAATGCAGAGCTCATCATGGCTTTGGCTGGGTTGGAGAATGGGCAAATACAGGGTATGTTTATTTCCAGTGCTTTGTTCTGCTTGGAGGTGACAAATTAGGTGGTTTGGGTGGGTTGCTTAATGGGTCAAACTGGTGCTTTCTTTTGCTGGTAAAAACAAGTCGGCATCCACATTTAACATATATTTTATAATTCTATTAGCATGTGTATTGAGATTACAAATAGTGTCTTGTTTAATATGATTCCAAAGAGTTGTTTTGTAGTTAAATCATTAACTTAACCCTTTGACTCTTAGAAATATATCTAATGGAAATACAACCCATTTAGAAGGTTAATGGGCTGAAATTGTCACCTCTATTTCTCTTGTTTTCCGGATCCAGTATTAGTTAAACAGCTAGTTTGTATCCTGTAGATCTGAGGCAAACCGAAAACCTTCTTGCCCGATTGACTCATTACGAATAGAGACTCTCCACCATGCAGATAAGGAAAAAACAGAAGAATGTATTCTTGAATTAATAGTATGGCTTCATCATCTTGTCTTACAATCAAGGGCTCTAAATGGTGGAATGAGATCACCTGTTAAATCCCCAATTCGCTCCCCAAATCAAATAGGACTTCAACTTTCAACAAACAGACCCAACTCCCCACTGCCAGGACTGACATCTGAAGACCGAGAGATGCTTCGGGACGTAAGCAAAAGGAAGTTAACCCCGGGAATAAGCAAAAGTCAAGAATTTGATACCCGGAACAGGTTAAGCAAGCACCATAGGCTAACCAAGAGCAGTAGTCATTCCCCAACAAGGGAAATTAAGAGGGATCCTTTTCCAATCAAGAGACCTTCATCTGTTCCGGTTATCAACTTTGATGTCGATAGGATTAAGGCTTTGGATGTTATAGACCGGGTGGATGATATTCGACGTGTGTGAGTAAATGATCTTTTTCTTCAATCAGTGGTGCTGAACAACCAAGATGTGTGGAATCGAGTTGGTCTTGGTTGGATAGATTTTTGTTTAGAAATTTTCATTTGCACATGAGTCAACTAGTGTTTACAATTGTTCTATGTACAGAGATCTGCACTTCTGTTTTATAATTGGAAAGTTATGTTCATCTTTTTTTTTTTTCCTTTTGTTTCTGACTTTCTGGTCATGTCATGGACGCGTAATCAGGAATGGGCGCTCATTCACTTGAATTCATTACTGGACTTGATCAACAAAACTGGAACTGGAATGGAGACAATTATGGAAAACGAGCAATACATTAACACTATTTTTTATGATGGTGATGTGCTTTATCGTATTAATGACTAGAAAAATGACACAATTAAAATACCAAATCCTTAATGATATTCAACATTAATCTTCATGGTCGTGCTTAGCACGGCCTAAACCATACCTACTAGGTACGTTAATGCAACTTTGAGAAACACATTTAGATAACAGATTCTGAAGTGATGTCTTGATCAGGTGCACCCGTAGAGCATGTGTTTGGTTAATTCTTTTTGTAATTTTTTAATTGTTGGTTGATGTAACAGTTGAACTCCTCCTTTTATTGGAAAGATTGAATGGAAGATCACTAAACTAGTAAACTTTCAGAGTTTCCATCATTTAACAGACAAATTATTAACTTTTATGCGCTTAGATATACATCAAGTTATCCGTTACTTTTCAATCAAATGATCCTTGGGTTTTGTAGCGGTACACTAGTGTGATATGTTCCTTGTGTGTGCGGGTGCCGATCATTAGTAATCTCAGTTATACCTTAGTACGATGCTCACAATCTCATGGCCCCTTGCTAGTTAGTAAATTACAAGAGAAAAAAGTTAGAAATGACAATCTCAGTTGCTCTTTTCTTCATCACATGATCAACAAATAAAAACTTAGGGTGCGTTTGGTATGCTGCCATGAATCACAATGGGTATGAGTTTGATAGTAGCGGTGGCCCCTCATGTATGAAAGATCCATACCTTGCCTTTTGAGGTATATGAAGTATGTAACATATATATCATTCATTCCTATATTTGAAAGATTTACATCTTAAACAAACACATGGTTGGAGTAAAACTTCATTCCCTCATTTTCATTCCGGGGTACCAAACGCACCCTTAGGGTATTTAATCTGTTAAGGAAGGTCAGTTATGTTGAATTGAAAATTTTCCATTAGATATTGGTCGATCTAAAACAACTTGTACAAGGAAGTCCCATTTCTAATCAAACCTACAAATAAAATCAAAATACACCTTAACTCACTTCTTACATTTCAAATATTTACTACAAGATATAATGCCTCACAAAACAAGCCATTAATGCATGCCAATGAGCAACGCATGAATTTGCCAAAAGAATATGAGAAAACTCTGTACAAAGATAATGTTCGGTTTGTAGAAAACCAAGCAATCTCTCTATCTCAAATTATTTGACAGTTGATTTGTGCCTACGTAGGAACCAACCTCAAGAAAGGAATCACCGAGTTTGTGTAGACTTGTGTGTTCTTCCATGACTTGTTCTTTTATGAAACCATGAAGGTTAAACTGGATCCAAAAAATTAGTTTATATTTTATATTTATTTACTGAAGGGTAAATTTTTAGCTCCGTCCTCAACTGCATTTCTCCATAACCGGTATCTTACTCCTAGTTTATCATATGATACGGGCATGTTCCACACGTTTTCCCCATTGATCATCCTATCTTGTTGCCCAAGTACAAGCCGTAGATCCTCGTTTAGTACCTGCAAAGAAAGTTCAGGTCAAGATACAATTCAGAGATGATATCATTACATATTCAGCTTTCTGGTTCTTTTATGGACACAGTTGATTACAAGGCCCGATCCAGTTGTGTTGGGTCGAGTTCCATTGGGGTTTGGTTATGCACTATCATAAGTACTCTATATATATGATTATCAATAAATGGCTATAAAACCGGTCACTGTATCCTTCAAATGTTTCACTTTTTGTTACAAGTAATGCATATTAATATACTATAACCGCTTTAAGAGTTTAACTCGAAATTTATACTTTGGTACATATGATTCTAAGATAGTTTGAACTTTTTTATCTATGAATGATTGGAAAAATCTGGACAAAATGTGCTTTGGGTCAACCCGATGCGACCCCTATCAAGCAACAAATTGTTTTGACCCATTACCAACCGCCCGACGCAGCTATTTTACCACCTCCGGCATGCTGTGTTACGCGTTGTCCGCTTTAGTTATCACAAGCACTTTCAAGGTTTTAGATTTTTATCCATCAAGCTTGATATATATCGGGTTAAAGATTATGTCAAATATAAATGAGAACCATGCAAACAGCAAAAATGTGTCTATGAATGATTCAGGGTGTTGAATGTAACTATAAGTTTTACCTTTTCTGCAAAATGCCTCCATAGGATGTGCATGAAAGGGATGTGCTGCAAGATAGGAGCAAAATCAAGTGACATTCTATATAACAGCCTTGTCTTATTTCGTGATGATGGTAAGCACACATGTAGTTGGTGAAGGTGTGTAGCACATTGCTTGGTGCTTTGCCCCTCCAGTTTTCCAGGCTTTGAAATTCCAATAGTTGACAAAACCATACATGGTGGTCGGAATTCCATATCTATAGGATATGGATCCCAATAGCCTTCGAGACCGGATGTTGGGGTCAAGAATTTAACCAAGCTGCAATAACAAAGAAAACACTAATCAGCTAACAGGTTTTTTTTTTTTTTTTTTTTTTTTTTTTTTTTTTTTTTTTTTGGTAATCGGCTAACAGTTTACAACTACTAACACCAATTTTTATTTTTGTTGTGACATGCGCGGTGGATAACGGTTCAAATTGTAGGAATCATATTGGGTTGACCCGATACATAGTTTTTCTATATTTGTAACCTTTTCTATTATAACTAGTGTCTCAAATATGATTACAAAGTTAACCTATTTCAAGAAAATGATACATGAGGTTTATGCATTAGAAAGGAACAATCAGTTTCCTTTAAGTTCTTTTATTAGTTTTACTTTATGTTCGACCTGTTAGAGACAAAACGCTTAAGTAAAATGGGACAAAATTATCACCACTATGAACTTCTTAGGTTCAGGGTCAACTGAAGTCAGGTATGATTAACCACTAATATTAATATACGTTAATACTAAAATTTAGCATGGTATCAAACCTTGGAACACTCCACCCCTTTGCGAATGTGGAAGTGTGGGTGAAGGGTGCATGTGCAAGATCCAACAGGTTGTCTAAAAGTAGTCCATGTTCCACTGGTAGTTCCATAACAAGCTGTTGTTCACCAATTAAAGTATGTTAGTTTATAAAATAATATCAACTTTCTAACAAAGAAACCTGTTTTCAAGCTGAAACTATGGCAAAAAAAAAGGGTTATAAAAATGTCTCTAAAATACCTCGGCATGTATTTGAAATCCTTGAGGTGGTAGTAATGAAGGAATTGTGGCTGCTGGAGGTTCATTACCTGGCCATATCCATATCATCCCCTCTTGCTCATAACATGGAAGTGACTTTATCTTCACATTAACAAATTTTGTTGACGGCATCTTTTCACATTTCCCATCTGTAGAGTACTCCCACCCTGGAAATCATATTTACAAAAAAGTACATCAAACATAGCATCTTCATATAGGATTACACACACCTTAATATAATGATTTTAAGCTTTGCATCAATTGCAAAGTCAACTCAGTTAAAGACTTACCATGATAAGGACATTGGACACGACCCTCATTTACTGTGCCCAAGTCAAGTGGGCATGCTCTATGTGCACATGTGTTCCTTATACATCCTGGTTTCCCATCCTTCCCACGAAACAATACCCAAGGTTCTTCAAAGCAGTCAATTGGAGTCTGCATTATTAAATCACGAGATGCAATTTGTATGAGAATCATTTGATGTATAATATGGGAAGTAAAAAAAAAAAAAAGTTATAATGTTTTGCAATCCCATTCATGTGCTTTGCGAATATATTGCAAATCATAGATATAAAATGGTTTACCAGTGTGTCTTCCTTTAGGTCTCTTGAGAAAGCAACAGGGTACCAGAAGTTCTTTAAACGGTGGTGGTAAGGCGGCACCGGACCAGACACGTTCAGACCTTTTCGTTGTGATTTCCGCTCAACAGTTTCTAGAGGTGGTTTAGAGGTACTAGGAGGCGAAGTTGTGATTTCTGCTGTTGTTGTGTTCCTGTCTTGCAGAAGTCTATCATTGACCAAAGTTTCCATGTGTGCTAGCTTATCTAAAGTCGCGCCAACCCTTGCTTCTGATATATGCATCTGCCATTTTAATAGAGCAAGAAGATAATTAGCTTTAGCATTCATGTTAAATAATTTCTTATTATAAAGACTTTACTATAATATTGTCTATTAATTAATGCAATGAAAATTCCTAACCTGTTTATGTGCTTCTGCTAGCTCTTCTTGTAACTCTGCTAGATCTTTCTTCAAGGTTCCAATAGATTTATAATCACGGGCCAAAGGGTTTAAAACATCAACAACCTACAGCAACATCTTGAACTTAGATCCGAAATATAGTAGCTCAATTAATCTTTTTTGTATGTATAAAAGCTGGGAAATTTGATTACCTTTTCATGAAGTAGCATGATTGTTAGAAGATCTTGTCGTGCTCGCCAATCACAATACTGTATATCATATCTAGCCACTTCAAATGCTTCATTTGCATCCAATATCTTTCCTTTAATTTGTGGATGTTTAAATTTGGGCTCTTCAACATCAAATAGAGCGCTCCATGTGTTTTTCTTGTCAACGAGTCCACCCCCATCCTGGCTGGCTGATATAGCAAACACCACGAACCCCCTGCTAACACCCTTAAGGAAACAACAACTCATGAAAGTTATTATGAATGAAATCAAATGTTTAAAGTCAATGAGTCAAGTGTAGCATAGACCAGAAAAGGTAAAATTCTACTATAGCAATTATAAACCAGCTTGTCATTTTTGATAAATAAAGCACCATAACTCCATATGTTCGAAAAAGGTATATTTTCACTCTGGATTTCACATGTGCGAGTTTGTACATAGAGATGAGGATGAATCATCAAGACATACGATTTCGACATAAAATTTCATGGTCGATGGACTCCAGGCCAATAAACAAAAAGCTATATGTTATAAATTAACCATCTTTAAGATGGTCTAGTGGTAAGGTGGCTCAAATGTCTAAGAAGAGACCGACGTTCAAACCTCTTTGGGGGAACATCTTCAGATGGCAAGGGAAAACTCCAAAAACAACCACGGGAATAGTCACGTACATCTAAGCCAAAAAAGTTTGAGTTTCCCTGCTTAGCCTTCACAGGGATCCCTCTCCATTTTGATTTGACTCGCTAGGATTTATCTATAAGTACTGTTTCTATTCGCAGTTGGACTTATCCCCTACTTGGTAAAAAAGATTTGGGTTATTCCTCATCTAAGAAGAGTTCCTAACTCTCATAGAAGTATTTCCGTTTATTAGATGAATCGTTATCATTATTTTAACAAAAAAATGGAATACCCCGCCTAGAATCGAATTCGTCTAGGATGTGAAAGGCCATTAAATCATGATATTGATCCGTCTTACTATTTAAACTCTCACACTTCCTCTAGAGAATTTCTTTCCATTTAGTATAAATTTGTTTATGCACACATATGCTAACACACGGATGATCACCATAGTTTAAGATTTTAGACACGTATTCATATTATAGGAGTCTATCTCTCAATCACATAATAATAATATTTCTATACAAAAACTCTGAACTAAAAATAGAACTAAACAAACATGTAGCAAAATCATATATATATATATATCTAACGTAAGATAAGTTGTAATACCTTTCTAGTAGTGTATTTAGATGATCTAGATAAAGAAAAAGGAAGAGATAGAGCTGAAGCAGTAGCAATGGCGGTGGTCATGACGAGTATTCCAAATTTAGAAAGAAGAGAGAGAAAATTAATGGTGTTTTTGTAGCCGAGGAGATTTCTTTTTGGAAATGTTGGATATGTGGTTTATGTCATGCGAAATCTCGGTTGGCCTTCCATACGTTGCCATGTGGAAATAGTTTAAACATATTTGCTTTTATCACGTCCACAACTTTGTATTTCCATTTGGAAATTTGTCAGTGTGATGGGTCTGTTATATCTTGCCACCTTGGATTTCTTGATATCTTCCCTATCGGCTTTCTCTATTGTTATTTTCTTATCTTTATTACATTTGAATAATTATTAATGATAATAAATGCGAAAAAAAGAAAAAGAAAAAAGGGAATTCTACCAGGTTATTATTATTATTATTATTATTATTATTATTATTATTATTATGGTGCAAGGTGAAAATATATTAATCTCTAACAATATTACATCATAAGAATAAAACAAGACTTGAACATACCCAATCTTGATACAACAACTGAAACTATAAAATTTGAACAAAGACTGATTAATACAACTATCCGATATGTCTGACAATAGAAACAAAGTAACTTGAAACAGAACAGTCTTCATCATAACAACCTCAAATAATCAATTCACCTTGAAAGCACTTACCATCTAGCTACATTTCCATCTTATATTTATCCCATGCTCACTCAACCAAAATCCACAGTAAGCATAGGAAAACAGGTTAATGACTTCACTAGGCACCCATAACCTCCCCACGTTAGGGGCTATACCAATTGTGCTACATTTCCATTTACTACAATGGCTTCACACAATTGGGAACACACACCCTACAGTGAGTACCAACCCTTTCCTCCTTGGCAGTGTATAGATAGGACCAAGTAGGTTCATCTTTCACTCCTCACTATTCCTATCCTCATACACTACCCACCAAAGCTACTTACCCTTCACACATTGGGAACCTACTTTATGAATATCAATAACTGTTAGTCTAGTAAACAAGTCATTAGTAGTTTCCAATTACCTAATAAAGGCCTATTAGAAACTACTACTGAGGTTTAAAAGAAGAACAATTAATGAAATCCAAGATACAAGGCCATCAATTGTAGTAGCTTTTGACATAGATACCAGATTTATAGCAGAAAATCTGAATCTATATGGTTAAAACTGTGGAAAACTAGAAGGGGGGGTTGAATAGTTTTACGTCGTTTTAATTTTTATAAAACAAATTGTTTAAAAGTTTTCGTTGATTTATAAAATATAGATTCGATGGTATATGAAATCTAGTTATGCACAATATGAACAACACTAAGTATATATACTATGAAGCTATAATAATGTAAGTAATGAAATAAGTAAAAGATGGAAGGATCAAACCGAGAGACAAGCGATTTATAGTGGTTCGGCTACAAGGCACCTTCCTTGCCCTACTCCACTCCCCGAGCACCTAACTCGAGAGTTTTCTTCACTATATCAACAAGCTCCCTTATGGCGGAGAAACCGTACACACCAATATACACACCAATTTACACACCAATCTACACACCAATCTACACACCAATCTTCACACCAATCTACACACCAATCTTCTTCACACCTAGCTTTTACACACCAATCTTCTACACACCTTCTTCTACACACCAATCTTCTTCACACCTAGCTTTTACACACCAATCTTCTACACACCTTCTTCTACACACCAATCTTCACAACTATCCTACTTCACTACTAATCAACTTCTACTATCTACACAACTATTCTCTAACAAATATTCACAACTAATCACACTATGAAATAATAATCAATGATGATACTCAAACAACTTAGATGTGGAGATCACAACTAGTTGTAATACTTCTTGTCTTGAGGGATATAAGTATTCTTCTCTTGCACTTGAATGGATTATGTATGAATCACTTTGAAACAAAGATTTAAGAATGTATGATCAAAGGATTTATAGATTGGAAATGGAGATCTAGAACAGAAAGTTCTGTAGTGCAAAAGGTAGTGAAAAAATCCAGGTTTAAGCTGGTATTTATAGGCAAAAGTTTCTGACAGAGGAGCGTGGCCGGTCCCCTTAATTTTAAGGGGACCGCCCTTTATAATTAAGGGGGCCGCCCAGCTGAAACGGCCAGAAACTTTGTCTTTTAGTGGGGAAAGTTTATTTGGTGAAAAACTAACTGATTTTGGTTAAATATTTGAAATCATATATTTAGTATGATTAAAACATTTTTCCTTATTACCAAAAGTGTTTTTCAAAAAAAAATATAATAAGATTATATAATTAAATAAACTTTGTATTAGTTAATTAAATACCCCTTTGATCATACATTGCACTAAACACTTTGTTTATTCATACCTTAAGTGATTTGGATGTTAAGAGAAATATTAATCACCAAATACTTGTTTATGTCATAAGTTTTAGTTCTTTGAGGTTATATTTTGTAATGATCAAAACATAGAGATATTGATAAAAACTTAATAATGTTTTTAGGCATTATTTATGTCAACAAAAACCATTAGAATTGCAAGTATACAATAACCAATCCTGCTTGTACTTCACGAGTTTAGACTTAAGTGTTGCTGTAAACCATGTATCCAAACACCCCTTGATGTCACCAGCCCATATGATAATTTCAAAGAAATTCTAGTAACAGCCCCCTTATCATCTTTCATCATTCCAATTGACATTCCAAAGTGCAGCTACATTGTTCACTGCTACTTTCAAACCCATGAGTCTAACTTTGGCAGTTTCACAAATCATAAGTAGTACAGCTTCCCAACTTCTTTCTTCATTTTTGAAAAGTCTAAAATTTCTTTCTTGCCACAGATGATAGATTGTAGCTCCAAGACACAATCTTCTTACTACACTCCATATACTGTTTGTACAAGGCATATCAACAATCTTAGTTACAATACTGTTCCATTGAGTTTCATCAATATTGCATCCCATCATTTTAAGCATATTAGTCCAAGCTTTATTAGAGAAGCTGCACTGAAAGAATAGGTGAATGTGAAACTCCTCATGACATTTACACAAACTGCACACCATCATATCATAAGTTCCCCATCTTTTGATTCTATCTTGTGTAAGAAGCTTTTCCTGAATTGCCATACAAAGTACAAAGGAGTGTTTTGGAATGCACTGTGTAAACCAAATGAGAGGGCTCCACTTTACTTCCACAGAATGTTCCTTTAGATCATCATAAACACACCTTGTACTAAATTTCTTACAGACACAAGCATTACTTAGCCACACAATTTTATCTTCCTGGTCTTGACTAATAACTGGCACATCAATATTACTCAGAAAAGGAAACACATCATACCATTCATTAGGCCATCTCCATTGTTCATTATTTATCATATCAGCAACAGTGCTAAGCTTATCAAGCCTTGCCTCATAAATGCTTCTATGATCAATGTGATTAATAAGAGGACCCATTGAACACTAGTTGTCATACCATATTAATATCTTAGACCCATTACCCACAACATATTTGAAATGGTTGTTGACACAATCTCTAATATCCAACAGGTTTTTCCATCCCCAACTATCGTTCACCTCTTTTTGAACTTTCCATAGACTCATGTCTTTCAGCTTAACAGTACTTACCCATTTCACCCATAGAGTATCTTTCTTATTGGAAATATTCCACAGATGTTTAACTAAAAGAGCTTTATTCCATATGGCTAAATCCTTCAAACCAAGACCTCTATGACTTTTAGGCTTGCAAATAGACTTCCAAGCTACCTTAGCCTTTCCCTTAGATACATCAGACTGGCTCCAGAGAAAACTCTTAAGAATACTATTGACGGTTTTGATGACATCATTAGGAAGAAGAAAGACACTACACCAATAGACTTGTATAGATTCTAACACTGAGGCTATTAACTGAAGCCTTCCAGCATAGGTAAGACACTGATTCCTCCAATGACTGATCTTGTTTCTAACTTTATCAATCAAGGATTTGCAATCTTTAATACCTAACCACTTAGAAATCAATGGAACACCAAGATATTTCATAGGAAGCTGACCTTTAGTAAAAGGAAGGATATCTAAGATGCTTTGTTGTTCTTTATCATTAATACTCCCAAAGAACACAGTGCTTTTGGAGAAATTAGGCTTGAGACCAGAGCAATTCCCAAATTCTTCTAGAGATCTTTTGATGAGAGTAACAGAAGCAATATCTCCATGGCAGAACATAAGCAAAACATCAGCAAAGCAAATTTGAGTAATCTTTAAGCTTTTGCAACCAAAGTGATAGTTAAACTTAAGATTATTTCTTACATCCCTACTAACCATTAGAGTCAAGACTTCCATTACTAAAGTAAGCAAGTAAGGTGACATAGGATCACCTTGTCTTAGCCCTCTTCCACCTTTGAAAAAACCACAGATCTCACCATTGACATTAATAGAGAAACCTGCAGTTATGATACACTACATAATCCACACTCTCATTGTCTCATGAAAACCAAAATGCTTTAAAGTACTCTCCATAAAATCCCAACTAACAATATCATAGGCTTTTTGAATATCAATTTTAAATGTCACTCTCTTTGGACCACCTTTCCTATTATATCCTTTCATTAGCTCCTGAGCAAGAAAAATGTTGTCTTGGATTTGTCTTCCAGGAATAAAAGCACTCTGATTGGGACTAATCAGTTTATCTAAACACCCCTTAATTCTATTAGTCAACACCTTACTTATGCATTTGAAGATCACGTTGCAGCATGCAATAGGATGAAAATCAAAAACTTTTAAAGGAGTTTTGATTTTAGGAACAAGAGATATGATAGGAGCATTCAGTTCACCCAATAGTTTTCCAGAAGAGAAGAATTCCTTTACTGCTTTACATACATCATCACCTACAATGCTCCAAGCTTTTTTGAAAATTTTAGCAGAGTATCCATCAGGACTAGGAGCTTTGTTATCTCCAATATTAAACATAGCTTCTTTAATCTCCTTAAAAGACACCTCTGCTATCATCTTATTAGCTTCCACCTCAGACAATTTCTTAGTAAACAATGAATCAACTTCGTCTAATGGGACAACAGGAACACTAGTACCCAAGAAATTTTGAAAATGCTGAACAAATTGATTAGCAACCATCTCACCTTCAAATCTTTGACCACTTACATTCTGAATGGCACTTATCCTATTCCTCTAATATCTTCCTTTAAGAATTTTAAAGAAGAAAGCATTATTTGTATCACCATAATTGAGCCAGTTGATCTTACATTTTTGGTAAAGAAGTTTCTCCTTATCTTCAACAACATCCATGTATTCTTTCAGAACATTACTTTCTTGAGCTCTCAAATCTTTATTAGAAGGATCTATATCAATAGCAGTTTGAATTAGCTTAACCTTATCTTTCAACATTTTCACCTTCTCCACCAAATTGCCATTTCTCCAGTTCATTTTCTTCATAATACTTTTAAGAGCCTTCATCTTTTTTGCTACCTTGTACATACTATAACCATCCACATGAAAGTTCCATCCCTTACTAACTTCATCCAAAAATCTTCTTTATCAGTAATATAGTTGGTAAACTTGAATGGTTTCTTCTTTCTTGTCACACCATTAGGAATAATCAGCATTGCAGGTGATGAGTGTGTAAATACTCATCATTTTTGTCTTATATGAACTGCCAAAACATCCAAAAACACTCAGAAATGTATCAAAATACAGAAATTATCCCAAAAGTGTGTTTTATATGTTTTAGATGCAAAATGTTTAAAAACAAATAAAAAACGAACAAAGTTTGCACAATTGGCAGTTTCAGTCCCTCAAGTTTCAAAAATTTACAAAATTAGTCCCTGAGCGTTTTTATGAAAGAAAAGTTAACCCAAGGCTTTCAAAAGTAAAATATTATCAAAAAATGATCCTTGGGGAAAAAGTTTGAGAAAATTACAATTATGGTCCCTGTACTTTCAAAGTTGGCAAAAATAGTCCCTGGAATTTGAAATTTTGCAATTTTGGTCCACAGGAACTTAATATTGGAAAGTCAACAAACAATAGGTCCTTGAAAACAACTTTGGAATAATGGCAGGTGTGATCCTTAATTTTCAGAAATTACGAAATTAGTCCTTGTGAGGTTACATCTACAAACCAACCGGACCTAATTGTACTCCCCTAAATCCAATACTCCTTTTAATCCAAAACACCACCCAAAACAAAAGCCCACTCCTTATACCTCCACCCAGCCCAAACCATCACCCGATCACAAACCCGGTTTAATACCATTCACACATCGTCGGGACATAACGACCCGGGGAAACACTATATTCCACGGAGCATTGACTCTAGGCTGTTTAACCTTGTTGACCATCCCTGGTCAGTTTAGGTTGACCGTTTGGAGCCAATCAAAATTTGGCGCCGCTGCCGGGGAGGTAGCTGCGTGTTTAAAACGTTTCTTAGAGATTAGTGATTTTGGAATTCACTTCTTTGTAAATTTACCATCCTTGTGTATATTTTCATAAAAACGGTTCCCGAAAACTTTGTAAAATTAGTTTTCAACGAACACAAAAACCCAAAAAGATTTTCTTTCTCATTTGTACAAAATGTTTATCAAAAATACCAAAAATATCCATCTTTACCCTCCTACCTTTTTGATTCTTCATCCCTTTACCCTCTATCCTTTTGATTCTAACTTCTTCCACTTGTCCTGTAATTGATTCTAATGGCATCTCTCGATGACGATTTCTTTGAACAAAGGGCCTTTAATAGCAAAATTGAAAAACTTATGGCCTTGTCAAAGATATCGAGATGTCGTAGTGATTATGATGGACCTTCGATTCCTATTCCCTCTCCGGTGAGGGAAATGGATCAAGAAACCGAGGTGACAAAGGACCCTGTATTTCCCTCTGACGATGGAAGTGCTAAATACGTCCAACCTACGGTTATCCAAAAACCTAAGCTCACAAATGATCCTAAACCTTCAAGAATCAATCCTGATCTTTCACGATATAAGGTTATAAGGTCATCAAGCAAACGTACAGAGCTTAGGGCAGTGACTGAAAAGAACGACTTGCCCAATCTTCACGTTTATCAAGAACCAAAACCCGAGACCATAACGGAAAAGGTGGAAATTGCTAGCTCTAAGAGCACACCACTTGTCCCACCTCCGGATTTTATCCCTTGTGTTGGTTGTGGTGAGCCACTTTTTGGTTTACCATGTCGTTGGTGTACATGTGTACAATGTGGTAATGATATTCAAAACGGGAGTTGTTTGTTTTGTGGTTCGAGGAATTCATTCTATGATCCTAATCAGAACTCATTCAACGACTCTTCAAATTTTTCCAATTACCCATCACATTCATACGAGCAAGAATCATATTATCCAAATCACAATGATTGTTCGTATCAAAATACACCAAACATTTCTTGTGAGTATTGTGGAGGTCCTCACCAAGGTTTTGATTGTTATAATGGTCAAAATGTTGGTTACGACCAATATCCATACAACTCACCGAACCAGACTCAACAGTTTAACTGTTGTGAGTACTGTGGTGGCCCACACTACAGTTCTGATTGTCAATCGGGCAACACGCTTGTCTATGAGCAGTTTCCTGATAACAATTATAACTCAAGCACATACGACTCACAGCCACATCAGTTTTACTGTTGTGAATACTGTGGAGGTCCTCACTTTAGCTCGGATTGTCAAACAGGGAATCCACTTCCTTGCAACAATTACGACTATTCGTTTCAAGACCAACCTCCACAGTACCCAATCACCCAAGCAACCCCTCAATTCCCGCAAGACCTTTGTGATGAGGTTCTTGAAGCATTTAAAAAATTTAAGGAGGGGTTGGCTACCACATCGTTTCAAGAATCTCGTGAAAAATCAATGGCAGAATTACTTGCTGAAGAACGAGATGCTAGAAACGAATTGAGCATGGAAGAATTACTTGCTGAGCAAAGAGCGGCTAAAATACGTGCCAATCTTCGCTACGCTGCTCTATATGATGACGATGATGACAGTGATGATGATGAAGATAACATTGTTATTATTCAAAAAGATCCATCAGAGTCATCAGTTGTAATTCCTTCCATTGAAAATCAGGGAGAAAATAATGTGACGAAGTCATTAGCCGTTGATCAAATGGAACTTGAAGATTCCATAACTGCTAGTACTTCTAAACTCCCTCAGTCTGTTGATATCACACCCGAAGTTCACACTCACTCTCCAAATATGGGGGATGAGCATCTTAGCATTGTTCCTCAAAAGGAATCGGACGAATTCATAAAGTCTAGTGTTGAGATCCTTGTCCTAATCCCAGGAGAGTCACAGGGGACTTTTGATCATGTGTGTGATTTACCTTCTCCCCCTAAAAATCCAAAAGATCATTTTGAGACTTTCTCCGATTTTAATGATGATTGTACATCTTATGGAGAAGTTGAGTATGAGGAGGCACCATTGCCTCATTCGGATGTTGACCCTCTTATTGAGGAGTTCACAGATGAACTTACTCACATCAATCCACTTCCATTGGGAAGTGATGATGGTCTCCTTGATTTTGAAGCCGATATGGGAGAAACTGAAAATCTTTTAAACTCTAATCCCAACATCGAGCTTAGTACTTCACATGCTGATGAAAATTCTTTATCTTCTGGAGACATCAGTCATGTGGGAGGATTACCTTCTGAGCTAGTTAGCTTAGAAGAAGTGAATGATGAGACTGACACTGAAATCAAGGATGAAGCACTTCGTGCAACATTATTGAATGTCAGTCTCCTCATTGCAAAAATCGAGGCTTTCAAAGAGAAACCTATTTCATCTCCTATCCCCATTAAGGATAATGACATTTTCTCCGATGACATTATTCCGGAGTTTGAAGCCTTTACTTTTGATCATATGGGAGAGAAGATTAGTGGCAGTACCACTTCTCATTCTCAAATTTCTCTCCCCGAATATGATTCATTCACCTTTGAGGAGTTCTCCGGCGAACTCACTCATCATATCATGACTCCTCCGGAGTATGATAGCCCGGGGGAGATGCACTCAATCATGAGAATTTGAAAATTCCCACCCACCTCCCGGGATGTTTACGAGCTTAACCCTTGAAATCCAAACTCAGGCTACGGAGCCTGATCTCGAGGAAGAAAATCTTATAAAGATTTTCATCATGGTTTTCTTCCTTTTCTTCACCTACAGGGTGACTTCTCTTGTTCTTCACTCCTTCGGGAATGAAGACACTATATTTGATCCCGGCATTTTCATGTATCATTATCTTGAGCCGGTATTATATCTCATCGGTGTGGAACTTTCACGTGCTTCAAATGTTTGTCCAAACATCTTGAATGAAAGTCCGATTGAGATTGTTTTTTTTTCCACATCATACTTATAGGGTTTTCACCCTAAGTATGGGGGAGTCCCCCATGCTATGGTTACTTATGAAGTGAAAATACAAAATGGTGTTTCCACGCTTAGCTTGTAATGTTGCCCTTTTACGTTCAAAATGTCGGCATAATAGCCGGGATTTTGAATATTGAGGACAATATTCATCCTAAGTGTGGGGGGTATTTCGCTATTCTAGCGAATTTTATCACATTTTACTATCTTATACCCCCGTTTTTGACCAAAATTTTTCAAAATTTTTTCACTAAAGTTCAAAATTTTTTGTGGTAATCAGTCCGCCTTGTCTAAACGACAAAAGGGATTGGCTAGTCCAGGAGCAAACGGCTCTTGGTAAAGACATCTCAAATCCGTTTATGGCTTGCAATTTGCCCAAAATTGTATGGTTCCTCAACTCCCCGAAAACAAATGAGTTGGTTAGCCCACAAGATTATGGCTTGTGGTAAAGGCCGTGGAAAATCCATAATTGGTAATCAGCTCACCAAGATGTTGACTATTCCATCAAGAGTTGACTAGTCCAGAAGCAAACGGCTTTTGGTAAAGACGAATCAAATCCGTTGACAGCTGGTGGTTTGCTCAAAATCACACGGTTATCAGGTGTGCCACAGTTTTTACACCTGGCTACTCCAGAAGTGATGGCTTTTGGTAAAGAGTTTAAAATCCATTAAGTTTTTCTCAAAATATTGCTAGGGACTAGCAATAGTTTAGTGTGGGGGATTGATGAGTGTGTAAATACTCATCATTTTTGTCTTATATGAACTGCCAAAACATCCAAAAACACTCAAAAACGCATCAAAATACAGAAATTATTCCAAAAAAGTGTTTTATATGTTTTAGATGCAAAATGTTTAAAAACAAATGAAAAACGAACAAAGTTTGCATAATTGGCAGTTTCAGTCCCTCAAGTTTCAAAAATTGACAAAACTAGTCCCTAAAGGTTTAAAACGAAAGAAAAGTCAACCCAAGGCTTTCTAAAGTCAAAAATCATCAAAAACGATCCTTGGGTAAAAAGTTTGAGAAAATTACACCTTTAGTCCTTGCAATTTCAAAAAGTACAAAAATGGTCCTTGGAGTTTCAGAAAATGGCAGTTTGGTCCCTAGTGGATTATTTTGGATGGACAAGTCAACATTGGTCCATGGAATTCATAAACTGCCACTTTCAGTCCCTGGGGGAAAGGTTTGGGAAAATTACAGTTTTGGTCCTCCAAGTTTGGTGACTTGGCAGTTTTGGTCCCCGGGTATTTTTAAATGGAAAATATTATTTGTGGTCCTTGGATTATTGACATATGGCAACTTTGGTCCTTGATACAAATTTGGAAAAGTGCCAAAAACAGCCCCCTTGAATTTCAGATTTTACATGTTAAGTCCTTGTGATTTCTTAAGCTTAAAAATAAATAAACCTAATCCATTACCTAATCCACCCAATACCCCCAAGCCCAACACTTCCCCAGCCCAGTTTCACCATCAGCCCACCACAAACCTTACCCCGTTCCTAATAATATTAACCCTTTGACCCCATTTTGACCACCCAACTTTGACCCCCACCGTTTGACTACTCCACCCTTTCCACCTCATCCCTACAAGTCTGCAACCTTCTGCCAAAACCATCATCACAAACCCAACTCTCACCTCTGATTACACTCAACCCTCCCCCTTGCATCCCATTCCAAACACAACCTTCCAAAACCCACCCTCTGGTCTCAATTATCTCAAGAAGCAGACAAGAAACTTTGGGCGCCAAAGAATTTAAACGGGTGAGATTGCTTGTTTTTGATCCTAGGGCTGGTGATTCAAGCTGGGAAAAGCTCAAAGGGTCCCACAAAACCCTAATGTGGAGCTATAAGAAGAAGAGAAAGCAGTGGAGTTTGGTGTTAGAATTTTTAGTGTAACTTAGCTAATTTTCAAATGAATGTAATCTCAGTTTGAGACTTCAAGTTGTAATTCAAGTCCTTTTTATTAATATAAATTCTCAGTTATTAATTCACTTTCAATTTCAATTTCAATCTCAATTCAATTAGCAGAAAATATAAAAAAAAAAATATTAGTGAAAATTAAATAACAAATAAACAAATAAAGAAAAGAGAAGAAGGAGATGCAGAGCTTGGAATGGGGATACTAGAGACTCATGGGAGTCGAATAGGTTGTTCATGGTTCCTTGGTTCATGGTAAATTGGCTGGAAGCACACTGTGAGCTTAAGTTTCTAAGTCACCTTGATTTTCAATTTATCTTTGTATCATTGCTTGTTTCAAAGTAAATGCTGTTAAATTTAGTCTATTACATGTTAATGTATGCTTATTCTTCAGTTTCTAACTTTGAAATCATGGAATAGATTGAAATTCTCATAATAGATTTGGAGTTAGGGGTGTTTGGTTTATCACAATTTGCTGGTGTACTAACTGTTTCAGAGGCGTTAGGTAGTTGATAAACATTGCTTAGGTTAAAATAGGCCTATATAAACTTAAAATCAGTTGGTCACTTCATCAAAAAGTCATATGCTCCTTAAATCTCATTAACAACTTAACTGTTAGGAATTTGTGATACCAAATCTTCATTTTATGTTTAGAATCTGTTGTGGCAGCTTAGTTTAAGTACACATTAACTTTATATATCATTCTAAGTAAGCTAGGATCAAACAAAATTCACAATAGTCAAAGGTTTCATCAAAGTGAAAAGTCAAAAGCTCTTATTTGCTCAGTTTTTCCAAAAAGTGAGAGAATTTTTCTGATTTTTGTGGACTGATTAGGAAGTTGAAATTTCTTGTGTTTGTAGTCCACCACTAGGTCTTCCAAAAACTGGGATCACTTTATTTTTATAAATTTGTGTGTGCAATTTACACACTCTCAAACACACCTGCAGGGCAAGGGTTTGCCCTGCTTCACAACTCAGTCCACACCCCTTACTTTCATAAGCTTGCACATGTTTCATTATTGGGTGTTAGTTTGTGAATTTTGCTAATCTTAGAAGCCCTTATGGCCTAGTTAATATGCAAGTTATTTGTGTTCCTTTAATCACTCATTTAGATGGCTTAAGCTTGTTCTCAAATTTGGCCCATCACTCAGATACACTGACAAGTCAGTGTAACTGAGCCAACTTTAAGAGCTCTTTTTGAGCTTGTTAGTGAGCCATTGCTGTTGTGATTTAACTTTCTGAGAAGCTCAGTACCTAAGCTTTTCTAATCATAGCTTATCTTGGGCCATGGCTTATTTTCCTTGGCTTATTTTTGATCTTACTTGTGTCCTGTCCACAACCCTGAGCTGTGTACTCAGCATTTGAACCAAAGTTCCAAAGCTCATAAACAAGCTATAAGCCTGGCTTATTAGCTTATTTGATACCCCCAGCCCTAATGTGTAGATCATAAGCTTATTTGAGCTCTCTTTCACCTCTGTGGACCCCACAGAGGTCCTAAAGACCCTTGATTGGCCTGTTTGAATCTGAGTAGTATTAGGATTGCTTAATAGCTTAAATTGGTTTGATCTTTGAGATTCTCTTGTTGTTTTAAGTCCAATTAAGTTTCTTTAAGCTGTCTCCAACTTATTTCATAGTTGTTGTTCACTACATTGCTTATTGTGAGCTTAAACCTCATATATAAGCTTATTAGCTCACTGTTTAGCTTTTCGCTTAGCATTGTGCTTATTTCTGAGTTCCACACCAAGTCCCTTCATAAAAGTCTCCTAATTTAAATAGTAAATCAGTTTGGTAAAAGAAAATTTGGAAAAAGTCAAGTATTTAGAAAGTGATAGCTTCTATTTAAGCACTTTGGCTTATTTTTCAGCTTATTCATAAGCTATTCTCATTTTTAAATTTTTCTCAGGTTTCTTATTAGTTAAAATAATTTTAGGAATTTTTCCAGATTTTTCCTAGTTCATTTGGTATTTTTAATAATTAATTTTAGTTTAAATTAATTAAATAATTAGTTTTAATTAATATTAAATAATTAAAAAGTAGAAAAATTAGGTTTTCTGTTTTAAAAATAGTTTTATAATATTTTAGATTTTTCTAAATTTAATTTTCATTTTTCTAGTTAATTTTCATAATTAATTAATAATTAGTTTAATTTAGTTAATTAAAAAGTAATTAGAAATTAGTAATTAATTAAAAAGTGTAAAAATTATTTTTCTTTTTCTAAAAATTTTCTTAAGTCATTAGGGTTATAAAAATATAATTTTCACGTTCGTAGGACTTTATTTGCTCTCGTTTCACTTTTTATTTTGCGCGTTCGCGTTATTTTTAATTCAAACGCGCATTTTTAGGTTAACTCACGTTTCTAGGTAATCTGATCATCAGTAATTGTTCCATTAGTGTTTCTAAGTCATTTTCAATCATAATCACGTAGTATAATCACTCAAATCAAATTCCTGATACTCCTGTTAAATCACCCGATCACTTAAAACGTTTTTTAATACAATTGCTTACCTCGCTGGGACATAACGACCCGGGAATACACTGTACTCCTTGGTTAGTTGGCTTTAGACGTTTGACTTGGTTGACCATTACCTGGGAAACTAAGTTGACCGTTTAGGACCAATCAAAATTTGAATCATGCTTTTTATCATGATTTTCTTCCTTTTCTCCACCAGGTATTTCGCTATTCTAGCGAATTTTATCACATTTTACTATCTTATACCCCCGTTTTTTACCAAAATTTTTCACTAAAGTTCAAAATTTTTTGTGGTAATCAGTCCGCCTTGTCTAAACGACAAAAGGGATTGGCTAGTCCAGGAGCAAACGGCACTTGGTAAAGACATCTCAAATCCGTTTATGGCTTGCAATTTGCCCAAAATTGTACGGTTCCTCAACTCCCCGAAAACAAATGAGTTGGCTAGCCCACAAGATTATGGCTTGTGGTAAAGGCCGTGGAAAATCCATAATTGGTAATCAGCTCACCAAGATGTTGACTATTCCATCAAGAGTTGACTAGTCCAGAAGCAAACGGCTTTTGGTAAAGACGAATCAAATCCGTTGACAGCTGGTGGTTTGCTCAAAATCACACGGTTATCAGGTGTGCCACAGTTTTTACACCTGGCTACTCCAGAAGTGATGGGTTTTGGTAAAGAGTTTAAAATCCATTAAGTTTTTCTCAAAATATTGCTAGGGACTAGCAATAGTTTAGTGTGGGGGATTGATGAGTGTGTAAATACTCATCATTTTTGTCTTATATGAACTGCCAAAACATCAAAAAACACTTAGAAATGCATCAAAATACAGAAATTATCCCAAAAGTGTGTTTTATATGTTTTAGATGCAAAATGTTTAAAAACAAATGAAAAACGAACAAAGTTTGCACAATTAGCAGTTTCAGTCCCTCAAGTTTCAAAAATTTACAAAATTAGTCCCTGAGCGTTTTTATGAAAGAAAAGTTAACCCAAGGCTTTCAAAAGTAAAATATTATCAAAAAACGATCCTTGGGGAAAAAGTTTGAGAAAATTACAATTATGGTCCCTGTACTTTCAAAGTTGGCAAAAATAGTCCCTGGAATTTGAAATTTTGCAATTTTGGTCCACAGGAACTTAATATTGGAAAGTCAACAAACAATAGGTCCTTGAAAACAACTTTGGAATAATGGCAGGTGTGATCCTTAATTTTCAAAAAATACGAAATTAGTCCTTGTGAGGTTACATCTACAAACCAACCGGACCTAATTGTACTCCCCTAAATCCAATACTCCTTTTAATCCAAAACACCACCCAAAACAAAAGCCCACTCCTTATACCTCCACCCAGCCCAAACCATCACCCGATCACAAACCCGTTTTAATACCATCCACACCTCGTTGGGACATAACGACCTGGGGAAACACTATATTCCACGGAGCATTGACTCTAGGCTGTTTGACCTTGTTGACCATCCCTGGTCAGTTTAGGTTGACCGTTTGGAGCCAATCAGCAGGGCTATGATCAGAGATTATGTATGGTAAAAAAAAATTGCATGAACATCAGGAAACTTGGTGGTGAACTCCTCATTAACCATGATCCTATCCAGCTTTTTAAGAATGCCAGTGAAGTCACCTTGTTTAGCTTTCAAAAGATTTTTGGTCCATGTGAAGTGCAAACCTGAACTACATAAATCTTCAACCTCTACTTCATTAACACAATATTTAAACTCTGTCATGTCTAATGTCATAGAAGAACTTCCAGAAGAATGATCATCAGATGCCAAAGTTACATTGAAATCTCCATACATAACCTATGAATGCCCATTAGAAATCTGCTTATGTCTATGTAATTCTTCCCATAGTTCTCTTCTTTCTATCCCTGTGTTAGCAACATATACAAAAGATAAGAAACTAATAAATTTATTCTCTATAGTTTCTAGCATACAGAACATAACCTGTTTGGAGGCACTGATGTATACTAGATTAACTAGAGAGCTATTCCATGCATCAATGATTCTACACCCTTTATCACTATACTTCATGTTGGAAATCCATTCCCGTTCTCCAAACACTTTACTACACACCTTATCAAGCTTTTTGCTCTTCAGATGTGACTCCAAAGTACAAATGCTAAGCTTTTCCTCTTGAATAAGATTAGTAACCTCATCCTGTTTAGAAATTGTACCCATACCCTTAATATTCCAAATATCCATTTTCAACTCCATTATCAAATATTGAAATTGAATTAAACTACCATCAGCAGTCACGAAGAACATTCCTATCCATACTACTCATATCCTCCTTATTCATTATACTAGCTATACCATCTTGCATACTGCATACATCTTCAACTTCACAGCTTTTCTTCTCAATTTGATCCTTTGTCAACTTATATTGAGTATCTTTTCATATTAAGAGCTCCAATCTTTGTTTAAAGTACCCAAACATCTCAGGACTCCAATCTAGTGATTCCTCAGTAGAAGGCTGTTTTCTCATTCTGATAAACACATCAACTTTAGCTCTATTATCCATATCTTGCATTTCCACCAACTCACCTTCCTCTAATTGACTAAGAGTAGCAAACTTGTTGGCAGTTTTAACACCCCCAATGTCATTATGAACCTGTTTTTTACCCTTATCAATATTCACTTTATCAACCTTTTCCTGGCTAACTTCTTTTGTCTTGCTACTACCACCCCACTTTTACTACCTTTCACAGTAGAATTAACAGATTGCATCACTTTAGGTTTATAAACTGGCTTATTAACAACACCTGCATATGTCACATTCCTCTTAGGCTGATTAGGAGGCTTATTCATATTACTCTTATTTGTGTTATCCTGCCTTCCTTTCCTTTTATTAACCACTTCATTAAAACCATCCATCACTTCTGAACTATCTTTCTTATTCTCACTTTCTGCCACTTCCTCAGTTACCTTGGTGTTGACACAAGCAGGGCAAGATACCTTGCAATGACCAAACACACAACATTCTGTACACAAAGGAGGAGTCCAGTCATTTTAACTTAAATAGTCTTGTTACCAGTAATCTCATTTAGATTATTTTTGTACTTCACTTCAATTTTATCAGCCAAACCTTTCTTAGCAGATACCTCAATCAGAACTCTTGCATACCCCACTCTTCCTACTCCAATCTTGCACATACTAGCGGTCATTGCATCCATAATCAGAGGCTTACCAATCCTACTAGCCAGTGCACTAATACCATTAACAGTCCAAGCTTCTAAAGGAATATTACACAATTTGACCCAAAGAGGAAGTACATCTGGCTCAGTTTTCTCAATATTCATACTCACATCCCATCTTTGAACCACAAGTGGTTTATTATTAACCATCCATGGCCCATTTTCAACCACAAACCTAAGACCTTCTTCATGGTGAAATTTAAAAAAGAACATCCCATTATCACTATCAATCACCTCTTTAAACCCATGACTACCCCACATTCTCCTAAGGTTAAACCTGAGTTCATTAACAGACATTTGGTGACCCACAAAATGGAAAGTAAGTAGCCATTTACTACTTCCAGTTTTGACCATTTCATCATCAAATATAACAAACTCATTACCACTATCATCAACCTCAGTAGGAATTAGCTTCAATTTACCATCAAACAAATGAATATTCTTATTATTCACATCAGTATAAGAGTTTTTCACATTATCCTTACTGCTAGTACTTACATCAGGTGCTGCAACAGGGGTATTAGTAGTACATTCAATCTGTTCATTACCATTCCTTAACTCCTCCTTACCAACATTCTTCACACTGTCCTTCTCAACCTTATCCCCAATAACATCAGCAGTCTTATTGATCTCAACACCATCTTTTACCAATTCCTCATTAACCATCTTATTACCAGCACCAGTTTGATGAATAGTCTTTCCATCAATATTCTTATTCCCCACACTAGTATCCTTATCCAAACACTCCTTATTCTTCTTTTTGTTCACTGTTTGATTTTTCATTTTGCTATCTAAATCATGAATTGAATTGTCGAATTAAGCTGGAACTTTCAATTGCCGTTTAGATGAATTTCTGGACATTATGAACAATAGGAATGAATTATAGACAAAAAAAATCAAAAATGAATTTTGGCGCCAAAAACACCCAATTGGGGGATTTCTGAATACTCAATGAAAATCTAATTCAATACTATCAAAATGTGCGGAATAGAAAACTGTATCAAATTCTGGAATCAGATTTGAAATTTATGAAGGCATTGATAAAGAAATGAAGGTTTTAGATGATTTTAGCAATGGTGGAAATTGGGTTGGAAGTTTGTTATAGGAGAGAGAATTTTTCCACTATTAACACAAGTAATATCTTGTTGGCAGTGGTATTAGCATATTTGCATGGGCGTTGAGAGTGAGGTGGGTTCGGGTTTGGGCATCAATTCGTAGCCAGCGGTGAGAGACAAGTGATGAGTTGTTACCATCGTTGTTGGTTGTTAGGAAGTTGAAAATTAAGGCTAAGCATTCATCTGGAAGTGAGTTTGTGTAATCGACACGGCGGTATGGCAGCGGGGGTGTGTGGTCTACCAGGTTATGTTTACACGCCTTAAAGGTGTATTTTTATTTATACGTTGACACACTATATATAAAATGTGTTAAAATGGACACAATTACAAACGTGCAGGAACATAATTTTATTCACGGTCATAGGCGTGTGAAAAACTTACACACTTATTAAGGTGTAGTAACTAACAAACGATCACACAATCTAAAAAGGGTCACGTTTCTAAGCGTGTAAAAATGTTTATAAATAAAAGGTAAAAGACAAATAGAGAGTGGAATATATGATTTATACATGCTTGTAGGTGTGAGAGTATTTTAAGTCATGTTTTTGGCAAAATGATTCTACACGCTTGTGGGTGTGAATATATTTATATTATTCTTCTGCAAGCACATATACATGTGTACTTTAAATTTATTTATTTTGCACATTTTTTAATGTGAACACTTAACTATTTTGACCATATTTGCAAATCTTGAGATATTATTCACACAACATTTATCCACACACTAGGGAAGCGTGGACTTTGATATCTTAAAATTTTAAAATCGTGTATTGTTTTTATTTCTTTTTAAATAATCCAAATACTAAAAATACATCTTAAAAAGCAAGTAATTTTTCATTTCTAGAAAGAGAGAAAATGTATGTGAGAGAGAAAGTTAGGGCTAATAACTTCCGGTGAGAGAGCGAGGTAAAGAAAACTACACGAGAGAGAGAGAGAGAGAGAGAGAGAGAGAGAGAGAGAGAGAGAGTGAGAACGAGAGATCAAGGCACATAAGAAATAGATGGCAAAATAATGGCAAGCTACTAGGGACTAACTACACTGGTGGGAAATGCAACTCGTCGGTATCATTCATGTTTTTCAATTTTCCAAAGGATTGGAGAATGGGCAAATTGTGGGATGGTTTTTAAGAAGTACGGGACAATCTTCGATATGTTTATGGTGCAAAGGAGGTTGCGGAATGTCAAGAGATATGGGTATGTTCGGTTTAAATTTGTCACTGATGTGGAGGGCCTGTTAGGGCAGTTAAAAAAAATAAGGACCGAGGAAGAGAAACTAAGGGTTTATGTGGCGTTTGATAAGGAAATCATAGTGAATGGAGCGGGAGGGATGATGGGGAAAGACACCTAAGCAATGGCAGATTTGTAGGTAGGAATAAGTGGGAGGCTACTAAGATGAATATGGATACTCGTGACAATCGCAAGTATGTGGATATGATCAATGGAGTGAACAAGAAAGATGAAGCAAAAGAGCAGGGTAACGATGAAGCAACCAGGCACTGTGAAAATACAAGAGGGGCTGAGCAACAAATGGGTAACAATGGTAAGATGAATAAGCCTTCGAGTAAACGTGGGATAGAAAGGATTATCGAGGTGGGAGAAGAGGACACCAACAGGGAGATAATTGTTAGGAGTGTGGTGGGGAAGTGAAAGTGATATGCTTTCTTTCAAAACTACCTATATTATGCAAAGAGCAGGGACTTAACAAAATTGAAATAAAGTTGTTAGGAGGTTTGGAAGTGACGGTGGTGTTTGAAAATGAAGAAACAACTAATAACGTATTAATCGATATTGAGAACAGATTAAGAAGATGGTTACGCAAGTTGAGAAATGGGATGGTTTGCAGAGGTTAACGGGGAGACTGACTTGGGTTACCATTATGGATATTCTTATATCATGTTGGGGGGAGGAGATGTTTAGAATAATCGTAACTGAGTATGGCAATATCCTGGGGTTTCATAATTGTAGACTCGAAGGGAACCAAATCGTTGTTTATGACAGGGTACAAATATACACGAGCATCAAGGGGTTGATAAAGGAGGATTTAGTCATTAGAGTGAAAGAGAAAGACTATAAAGTTTGTGTGGTGGAGGAGATTAGAGATATTATTGTCAAGGATATGATGGAAACTGATTAGTGTAATAGTGAAGATTTGAATGAGAATGAAGAAGAAAGCAAGCATGAAGAGAATGATATGCATATAGACAATATAAAAATGGGTAAAACAAGTTATTGTAAATGATTGTTAATTTAAGTTATTTAAACAAGTAAACTAGTGACTTTCTTGGTGAAATTTGATCAAAATGGTATAATTATGATATTGTACCATTACATATTGTAGTAGACGACTTAACAAGGAAACCATAGCAACTTGAACCACTTAAAATGAGTACATGAGTAAAAGGTTATGACCATTTGAAGTTACCAAAACTTTGCGGCAAAACTGCCTAAATACCTTCTGTGACAGAACATAAAACACGTAAAAAGAGGCCCTTCTGGTCCGTTTCACGAAAAAGTTAAAACACAAAAGTTGTCCGGAATCATGTTTTCTTCAAAAGCTCAGGAGCACGTATCCAGAAAACCAATAACGAATGAGATTTTTCTTAGTTTCTTAACATCTATTTTATGTATTAAAGTCACTATATAATAGTTGTGGTTTAATAAGACCAAGAGGTCTAATGACCTAGATTCAAGACCACAACCATGGCTAAAGCCAAGGTTGAGTCTCAATACCATGGAACAATGACCAAAGGTCATGGCAAGGCCATGACTAAATGACCATATAAACTTACTTAGGTGAAAACATGAGCTAAAGAGTTAGCGATAACTTAAACATGCAATTTGGATCTACTCCATTTAAAGGACCATGAGATCTTACAAGTAATTGTCATACAAGATTAAGAAACTCATTCTAATAACAATCTTCATGTAAAAGTAAACTTTTCTAAGTTTATTCAAATATTGGACATATAACTTTTCGGATCAAAACTTATATACATATATTTTATCAAATACTACAATAGTAGGGAGCCTCATGTGAGGAGTTCATTAAGTAAGCCGTCGAGATGAGTTGTGGATTTACGAATTAAAGTGTCCTGGCTCCTCGACCGTTTGCTACATGACTTCTGAATTATGTCGGCCCGAACGGTAGTAAACGATATATAAACTATACATGTTTTATGAACCATTTCTTTTCAAAGACTTACACTATACTTTGTACCACATCATGGACTAAATGCAAGACATATATAGGCAATTCTTCATATTCTTTACTCCAATCCTAAGTTGCAACATCCTATTATAGGTTGCTCGTAGAAACCTTCGCTATTCGACCATCATATTCACTACTTGCTACATAACTTAAGGTGAGTCATAGCCAGTTTGAATTCCGCTGCATCTATGAATTGGGGGTGTTACAGATTGGTACCAGAGCCATGGTTATAGAGAAACGGGTCTAATTGAGACCTAAACTATAACCACACTTACAAGCAAAAACATTTTATAGCCTTCCGCTCTCCGTGTCTTCCATCCTCCAGACGATTATGGACTTATTAAGCATTTTATACTACACAAACATGTTAGCATATGGATATATGCACCCTTAGCATAATTTTGCATTCCCCCGTAAGCATTTTATACTACATGAACGTATTAGTTTATACACACTTGTCACATTTTGAGCACTTCCCATAAACATTGAATTGTTTTAACATAGTAATTCTTTTCATAGAAATCATGTGCGTACCCACTTCTCCCGATTATGTGGCCACTCTACCTAATAACTTCCAAGTCTTACCACCCTCACCCGAGTTCGGATTTGACTTCGTAAATGCCTTCGCTTCTGATGACGAAGAAGAACCTTTCGAAGATTCAACCGACGAAGAAGAGGAGGATCCAATGCCAACTAATTTTGCGTGAAATACTTCTAATTATTTTGAACAAAATTGGGTTGAGGCAGACTCCGAGGAGGATAATGAGTATGAATATGTACTAGCGCCATTACCACCACCACTATCACTTCCCTTTGATATCCCTACATGTGATGAATTGGATCACTCATTATGGATAGTATCACGACCACCATTGATCCAACAAGAAAGTCAGCATGGAAACTACAGCCTCTCAAACTTCATCAACTCGTACCTCTATGACACACTAAACCAAGAAGTTGCCGATCAATCAGAGCTGCTCGGACCTTCTAACCTGCAATAGACTAGTGTGATGATACTAGTTGTCTTTTGTACTACTAAACTGAATAGACTCAGTTAGTAAACTCGGTAGAATCCATGTAATAGCTAAAAGTAGTTGTAAAACGTTGTAATTACTAAACTGAAAGTATCAGTTAGTAGATTTTGAAGAAACTTGTAATAAGTTTCAATCTTGTAATCAATCAACGTTTTATGAATAAAACTCTTGCTTTATGCTATCATGTGTTATGATTCAAACCTCCAACGTAATTATTCTATCATTTCCCCATCAAAAATCATGCTTATTGCACAACTTTCTACTCACCAACTATTTTGAACACTACGTCAATTTCCCCTGATTATCTTACTCTCCATCTCCGAAGATGAGTATGAATATTCATTTCGTACTTTTGGAACACCAATATCGTCTCATAATACACTACCTTATAACTCACCGGCTAAGTATGAATGTTGTGTTGGGAATTCTTAAGTAGGATGATTTGTAATTATTTGAATGGATTGGGATGCCTTTTCATTTAAATAAAGAAATTGTAAATCACCTAACCATAAGTTTATATTCCTCTATTTACATTGTTTGGGATGCCTCTCTATGTAAATAAAGAATTATAAACAAGTGGGCTTATTTGTATCCGAAATAACATAAGTATGAAGTCAACCTACACTACATTGCTCGGGTATGGCATGATACCTACACTATATTGCTCGGGTATGGCATGATACTTACACTATATTGCTCGGGTATGGCATGATACCTACACTACATTGCTCGGGTATGGCATGATACCTACACTACATTGCTCGAGTATGGCATGATACCTACACTACATTGCTCGGGTATGGCACGATACCTACACTACATTTTTCGGGTATGGCATGATACCTACACTACATTGCTCGGGTATGCATGATACCTACACTATATTGCTCGGGTATGTCATGATACCTACACTACATTGCTCGGGTATGGCATGATACCTACACTATATTGCTCGGGTATGACATGATACCTACATTATATTCGCCACAAGAAACCTACATTATATTCGCCACAAGAAATCCTATCTTTTCACCGACATCGCTTCAACCCATGACATAAACTGAACTTCGGGACGAAGTTCCCGTAAGGGGTAGAGACTGTAACAATTCGCAATTTCAGGTTAATTACTATTCCCGAAAAATTTCACTATTCATTTTTACTATTCACTTTACTATTCATTTTTCCAAAATTTGATTTTTATTTCATATTCTCGTGTGATAAATCATTTCCATGGCAAATTAAAAGTTTGACACTCATCAGATCCTTTTCGCGAAAGTTATTGAGGAACTACACGTTTTAGGGTAAAACGTCATTCAAAAATCTTACGCACAACGAAACTCGACCGCGTTAATTTTCCCCGCATCAGAAAAATGTTTGATACACTCATGATTTATTTGAGAATTAATCATGACTGAGAAAAATGTGACCAAATAAACATCGGCTGTGAGAAACATGAATTTTCGTTTTTAAGCACTTTTACTTAGCCGTAACCTTAGCCTATACCTGCATCGCGTTTCTAAGACGATTTGAGTTTTCACATTTTTGGAATAAGTCAACATATTTTTCCCTCTTCCTTTGACCAAAAATCATTTCTTGATTTTATAAATCATTCCTTGATTTTTAGGCTTACGGTTTTATGTCTTAAAGACATTAAATACCAACCGACACTAGACTGAGCCCAGTCTAGACATTATAAGTCATTTTAAATCAGTATTATCATATTAGAAAAATAACATTTTACTTTTCTCAATTTTACACAATATTTGTACATTTTACGTATCACGCGTTTTAGACCCGTGTTTCCAGTTTTAGCAGGGTTTTAGCACCCCAATGGAACCTACCACTCATTTTATATTTTATTATGAAGTATATTGACATGTTTAACCATACTTTCAAGTTCCACATTTTTACGATACCCGGTTTTACGTTTTGAGGCTTAATCATTTACGGTTAGCATTTCCCGGAGTCAAAACTAACCAAGTATCTAGGATATTATCAACCAAAGGCCACCTCACCCCCCTTATCCTTTCCAAACCGCCATAGGGGGGGGAGTCACACCTTTAGGTGGCTTGATCTCATGCAAGGTGCCTTAGATTAGTTACATGTATACAAGCTTACTTGAGAAGCTTTGACTAGTCCTAAAACTAACCTCCTCAAAGGCATATAAATACCCCCCCTCCTCCTCTTTTGTACGCCACACATAACACACACAAACACCATCTCTTTAGCTAAATACTTCCAAGTTTCATGCAAGATTCAAGTGCTACAACAACATAGAAACACTAGTTAGGTTTTGATTCATCAAAACTACTTTCAAACCCTAGAAACTTTGGTGATTTCTCTTGAGTTTGAATCCACTCAAGTCACCTCAACTTTCATCATCTCTCTTTCAAGAATACAAGTGTAGAAAGATTGCTTGAAGTGAAGTAGGGTGAAGCTTAAGCCTATCAAAGTCCTTACCTTACATGTTAACTTCCTTTCTTAATTGAAAGCCAAAAGTTGTAAGCAAAACCCTAACATACTACTTGTTAAATATCATATTCATGCTATTTACATATCATTCATGCTATATTTTGTCTTGTGATCATGTCCATGATGTATAAAAATGGGTAAAACAAGTTATTGTAAATGATTGTTAATTTAAGTTATTTAAACAAGTAAACTAGTGACTTTCTTGGTGAAATCTGATCAAAATGGTATAATTATGATATTGGACCATTAAATATTATAGTAGATGACTTAACAAGGAAACCATAGCAACTTGAACCACTTAAAATGAGTACATGAGTAAAAAGTTATGACCATTTGAAGTTACCAAAACTTTGCGGCAAAACTGCCTAAATACCTTCTGTTACAGAACATAAAACACGCAAAAAGAGGCCCTTCTGGTCTTTTTCACGAAAAAGTTAAAACATGAAAGTTGTCTGGAATCACATTTTCTTCAAAAGCTCAGGAGCACATATCCAGAAAACCAATAACGAATGAGATTTTTCTCAGTTTTCTTAACAGCTATTTTATGTATCAAAGTCACTATATAATAGTTGTGGTTTAATAAGACCAAGAGGTCTAATGACCTAGATTCAAGACCACAACCATGGCTAAAGCCAAGGTTGAGTCTCAATACCATGGAACAATGACCAAAGGTCATGGCAAGGCCATGACTAAATGACCATATAAACTTACTTAGGTGAAAACATGAGCTAAAGAGTTAGCGATAACTTAAACATGCAATTTGGATCTACTCCATTTAAAGGACCATGAGATCTTACAAGTAATTGTCATACAAGATTAAGAAACTCATTCTAATAACAATCTTCATGTAAAAGTAAACTTTCCTAAGTTTATTCAAATATTGGACATGTAACTTTTCGGATCAAAACTTATATACATATATTTTATCAAATACTACAGTAGTAGGGAGCCTCATGTGAGGAGTTCATTAAGTAAGCCGTCGAGATGAGTTGTGGATTTACGAATTAAAGTGTCCTGGCTCCTCGACCGTTTACTACATGACTTCTGAATTATGTCGGCCCGAACAGTAGTAAACGATATATAAACTATACATGTTTCATGAACCATTTCTTTTCAAAGACTTACACTATACTTTGTACCACATCATGGACTAAATGCAAGACATATATAGGCAATTCTTCATATTCTTTACTCCAATCCTAAGTCGCAACATCCTATTATAGGTTGCTCGTAGAAACCTTCGCTATTCGACCATCATATTCACTACTTGCTACATAACTTAAGGTGAGTCATAGCCCCTACTCTTTTAATTGTTTTGTCAACTCTTTGGGGGAGAATACATGCTCGTTTTTACATAAATGCAATACTTGTTTTACTTGAACATGCTACTTGTTTACTTAAACACCAATTGCCTTACTCAATGTTTGTGGCTTACTCAAATGCTTTATGTGTTTACATGTTACATACTTCATTATCATCATTATTTATATGGCATCATTGTAAAAATTGTTTATATAACGGTATTGCTACATTCATCTTTGAATCTAGATACAAGTATTACTTTTGTTCACAAAAACCAGATCATATTTGGCAGTGGGTTGTAAACACACAGGTTGCAAGTCTTGTATGGGCAGGGCTTGGAACTGAGTGGATTTACGATGCCTTTGCTGGGAAATCATCATTCAAATGTTTTACATTACATTTTGTCACTAAACTCTATGAACTCACCAACCTCGTGTTGACACTTTAGCATGTATTTTCAGGTTCATAATGAACAATGATGGCACGGAAGGGGCACGAATATTAAAGAGGGCTATAAATTTTATTATCATTCAAAACTCATTTAATGTAATTTGTAAACATGGAACCATCTGGGACCTCATTTTGTAATATCTGATATTTATATAATTTGAATGATAAATCTTTTAAAACGACTCAATTAGAGTTCATTTTCTATTATTGTGACTGTTGTGCCATCGAGTAACACCCAGTTTGAATTACGCTGCATCTATGAATTGGGGGTGTTACAGTTAGAGTGCGACGCAAATGACCTATCCGACTTGTTATCATTCTTGGGGCATGATCCTATAGCATATTCTAATAATTCCTGGGCTCTATTAGTGAGGAAGCAAGCACCAACAATAACATCATCCTGTGGCTTAGGTATCCTCTCATCTTCAATGGTTTCTCTAAGTATGGCCAGACAATCCTTAAGATATCTAAGGTAGTTGCTATGAACTAACTTATTGTTCCTAAGGGGAAGAGAGACATTCACAACATCGCACGCATATTTCTTACAAGCATGTACATTGGAAATTGCATGATCACATGAAACGACGGGCATTTTACCCTTCACCATAGTCTTTAGATTCTCAATTTTGTTTAACAAAGAAGTGACTCTTTCATTGTTTTGGTCACGTGTTATCTTAATAGACTCAAATAACTCTTTGTAACGTTGTTTAGCGTTTGACATTTTAGCACGAAGCCACTCATTTTCATGTTGTAACTCATTGATAATGCCTTGTTTCTGAAAGTTTTGAGAATCTATCGACTTCTGGTAATTGGTATTGGTCACGTCGCTTTTGTTCGACTTTAATTGTGCAATTTGGACCTTCAATTTCCGAATTGTGTTTGAGTGAGCTTGAATTACTTCATCCTTTTTGGCTAATTCAAAACATGTGTCAAACTCAGGAGCATCCGAAGATGTCTTGGCATTTGATATTTTTATGCTTTCTTCTAGATGTTGATATTTTAGTTGTAAGTTAAGATTATCAACTTCTAGTTTTGAGAAATTCCTGACCATGTTATCGTGGTCGTCGTTTTGAATTTTTTTCATTAAGTTTGTAATTCTCCCCCTCAAGCTCAATTACACGATTCTGAAAGACATTCAAAGTGACCGACATTTCATGAAATTGTCGAGCAGATAGAGCAGAGTCAGTTACAGTGTAAAACACATCTTTTGCAATGCAATTAGCCAGCAAGTTTTCATTCATAATGAGAATGTTTTTCCTGTCAATTTCACTGTATTTGAGATCAATAGCTAGTTGGTTACTCTCATTTTCCACTTCATTAAAAACCTTTTTCATTTGTGTCACATCATCATTAATAGTATTTTTAAGGCCCTCAAAGTGTTCTTTTAGAAGTTTGAAAAATGGCATGACTTCAGTAAGGTAACACTGTTTTGTTTGCTCAAATCCCCTTTCCCCTTCAGTAATCCCTGTTGGTGTAATTCTCTTTTTACATGTTTTCTCAAAGTCATTAAACAATTGACCTAGAACATACAACCCAATTAGAGTATTACACTGTGTGGGAAGAGTAAATGGCACAAGGTGCCTGGGTGTATTCAGGGGGTAAATAGTTGGGTCAGCAATTCTAAAGATAGTGTGTGTGTTACCCACAATTCTTTCAGCTTTCATTTTCTCAATGTCAATATTCCAAAAAACTTTGTTAGGAAGGATTCTCTTTTGAGGAACAAAAATGGCTGAATGATTGTCATTCGCATAATCATAGTGAAACACAATATTATTAGCAATGCACTTAGGATCCTTTAATCGTTCAGCAAGTTTTATCCTAGTTCTATCCTCTGCCTCATCAATCTCATCATAGGATCTCACATCAGGAGGGGCATGGTTAGGTTCAAGCATAGTGTTTGCATCATATAATGCAGGTTGAGCACCTATACCATTTCTAAGGAATTTTGCTTTAGGCTTAGAGGCATCTTGTTCGCTAAATTCATCACTAAGTTTCCTATGGTTTTGCATCATTTGAGCAGATTGAATGGTTTGACCTTGTGTGTACAACTTATCTTCCAATTTATTTTCAACATTTTGAGTTTTGAGAAATCATTTAGAAGTTTAGTCTCTTTATCTTTGTATTCGAGTTTGATTGAAGTTAAGCCTTTTTGAAATTCTTGTTTTTGTTTGACAGTTTGATCCAATTGTTTTTTTAAAGAAACTAACTCCCTTTTCAATGTTTCTTGTTTGGAATTGTTTTCAGATATGTAAGCACGCATTTGCCATTCCATTTTCTGCTCACGTTCATTAAGCTCAAATTTAGCACGTTGTTCATATATATTCACTTGATCCTTAAGGATGTTAACTCTAGTAATCAAGGAATCATCAGGGTTGTATATCGTGTGCTCATGTAACTCATGTTCACAAGGATCAACAGACGGCGTATCACTTGGTACAACTGACAGACTATTGTCATTCACATACATTTCATATGGGATATTATTGGTATTTCCCATATTAGTGGTGTCTGTGTTGACAATATTCTTGAGTTGTACAGAGTCACACACCCCCTGTGAACTTGTAAGAGTATTCAGATCAGGATTAAGTGATGTTGGTACCTCAGAAATAGCAGATGTGATGGAGGAATCAGAATGCTGGGGAGAGGATGCAGCTGCCGACAGATTAGCCATGAAGATGGTTTGAGCTGTAGGTTCATCATCTACATCTGAGTCAAATGCATCACATTCTTCAACTTGAAAGATATTCGGATCATTAAGAGCCATGTCCTGAACAGGCTGATCATCCACATTAGCATCAAACGTGTTCCCGTCATTACCAGCCAGAAAAAGCAGAGCTTCTTCATCCAACACCGTCCTATTCTCTTGTGCCTGCATCAGCAACATCTTGTCCTTGAAGTACTCAGAGTTTTGAGGACGCTTTGGGAGAGTGCAATTCCTAGCTATATGGCCCAACCCTCCACAGTTATAACACTTAGGCTGCTTAGCTTGTACTTGAAGAGCATTCCCAACTCTGTACTGCCCATTTTCTCTACCAAAATTTCTTTGATTGAAGTTTTGTCTTCCCTGCACATTCTGCACCACCACCCTACCATCTTCTATGACTGCCTGATTACGTGGATTAGACGAGGTCCTAAGTTGGTTATTAGTTGATGGAAGTGCAGCCCTGAACTGTTGAACCAGTAAGGACACTTGGTTGGAGAGATTATCAATCATCATGTCAGTGTGAGAATACCCAGAATCCAGTTGTGTGTTCAAAGCAGATGGTGAGGGAGTTGATGATTGACCATTTGTTGGTGTAGACCTAGAAGACGGTTGTAATGGTTGAGATTGATCACTTGAATTTTGAGTAAGTTGTTGAACATTAGAGACAAAGGCAAGAGATTCATTTGATGTTGACGGATTGAGCTTTTCTTGCATTAACCGATCATAAGCAGCATGTTTCTCATGTTATTGGAGATATGCATAGAGTTGTTCATGATTAGTATGCCTGAGACCTTTGTTGAGCTTAACGGCTGTAACAAACCTATCCCATTCTGGTGCCATGTTATTCACGAATTTGGAATTAAGCTGAATATTGGGCATTGTCATCTTGATGGCTCTCATATCATTGACTAGCTTGTGAAATCTGACGTAATAGTCAGTGATGCTTTCACCTGGGTTCATTTTGAAATGCTCAAATTCATCGTAGAGCTGAGACTCCCGATCTTCTTTAGTTAACTCAGACCCCGCAAGAAGCATTTTCACATTATCCCAGACAGCCTTGGCTTCAGTGTTGTAGTTGATGAGTTTGTAGACATCTTTGGGAAGCCCTTGAATGACGATATTTGATGCTCTGATGTCGGCATCATAGCATTTCTTTTCTTCATCCGACAGCTCATTGTAAGTGCGAGGTCTATCTGGACCAACTACAGCCGGTTGTTGATCAGTTGTTGCGACCGTGTCTCTAGTAGTACCCATTTGAAAGGGTCCCTCATCAATGGATTTCAAAATGTTGACTCCATTTTCCTTACCCAGACAATAAAGACGAATCCTTTGTGCCCATGATTCATAGTCAGTTCTGTCCAACATCGGAGGTCGGATGTCGGACCCAGCAGCTTGAATGTCATCAGAGGATGTCGACATCACAAAATTGAAACTACCAAACCGCAGAGTAGGAGATACTCGCAATGAAGTGCACAAGTCGCAGGGATAGTTAACCGCAATTTGACCAAACCGCAGGAATAATGAACCGCAGACGAGTTAACCACAATGAACGATGACCGCAAGACACTGACCGCAGAATGTAGCAAACCGCAGAGTAATCCAACCGCAAACTAAGCAAACCGCAGAATAGTCAAACCACAAGTGAGACTAACCACAAGGAACTAATCGCAAACCACTTAACCGCATAAACTAATCGCAGAGGCAAAAGTCCAAAACTGTCACTTTCCTTGCGATTTGTTTGTATTCCCAAAATAGTAATCGCAGTCAAACTAACCACAGAGATCATGAACTAAACGCAGACAAGCAATGCAACAGTAGACTTAACCGCAACTATGAAATACGCCTAAAACCTAATCCAAACTTCAAATAGATTAAAGATATGGTATAACCAACAGAAACACAATGTTCTACTTGTAACACCCCCAATTCATGGATGCAGCGGAATTCAAACTGGGTGTTACTCGACGGCACAATAGTCACAATAATAGAAAATGAACTCTAATTGAGTCGTTTTTGAAAGATTTATCATTCAAATTATATAAATATCATAGATTACAAAATGAGGTCCCAGATGGTTCCATGTGTACAATTTACATTAAATGAGTTTTTGAATGATAATAAAATTTATAGCCCTCTTGAATATCCGTGCTCCTCCGTGCCAGCCTCGTTCATTATGGACCTGAAATACATGCTTAAAATAGTCAACACAAAGGTTGAGTGGAATTCGTAGAGTTTGTAGTTAAATCGTTGAACACAATAATCGTAGTGTGAGCTATAGACTCACACTCATAGTTAGAAAACAAAATCGTTATTATTGCACTAAGCTCATGCAACCAAAGCATTAACATCGAACCAAAAATTGGCATTATAGAAGCCCTACCAAGGTAATATTGCCATTATACCTCAAACTATCAAATATAGTGCATTTGTTTGAACTCGTAGTTGTTCAACACAAATGGGATTCGTCAATCCCAATAGATCTATTCACAATATTCGCGCTCACTATAGCTAGTGACTAATGGTTCATGATATAGGGACTTCGAACATGGTAATCGCTACTTAGTGACAATAAAACATAGTCGGGTAGCATACAGTAGAAAGCATTGTGTTCGAGTAGAAAAATAATAGCATGTATCCCCCCATTGGTTTGTAAAATAGTTAAACAATAGAAAGTGGGGCTACGAACTCACCTTAAGTTATGTAGTAAGTAGTGAATGTGATGGTCGAATCGCGATGGTTTCTACGAGCAACCTATAATAGAATGTTGCGACTTAGGATTGGAGTAAATAATATGAAGAAGTGCCTATATATATCTTGCAATTTAGTCCATGATGTGGTACGATGTATAGTGTAAGTCTTTGAAAAGAGATGATTCATGAAACATGTATAGTTTATATATCGTTTACTACCGTTCGGGCCGACATAATTCAGAAGTCATGTTAGTAAACGTTCGAGGAGCCAGGACACTTTAATTCGTAAATCCACAACTCATCTCGACGGCTTACATAATGAACTCCTCACATGAGGCTCCCTACTATTGTAGTAGTTGATAAAGTATATATATATATATATATATATATATATATATATATATATATATATATATATATATATATATATATATATATATATATATATATATATATATATAAGTTTTGATCCGAAAAGTTACATGTCCAATATTTGAATAAACTTAAGAAAGTTTATCTTTACATGAAGATTGTTATTAGGGTAAGTTTCTTATAACTTGTATGACAAATACTTGTAATATCTCATGGTTCTTTAGATGAAGTAGATCCAAATTGTATGTTCAAGTTATCGCCAATACTTTAGCTCATGTTTTCGCCTAAGTAAGTTTATATGGTCATTTAGTCATGGCCTTGCCATGACCTTTGGTCATTGTTCCATGGTCTTGAGACTCAACCTTGGCTTTAGCCATGGTTGTGGTCTTGAATCTAGGTCATAAGACCTCTTGGTCTTATTAAAACATAACCATTATATAATGACTTATATATATATGTAAATAGCTGTTAAGAAACTGAGAAAAATCTCATTCGTTATTGGTTTTCTGGAGACGTGCACTTGAGTTTTTGAAGAAAACGTGATTCCGGACAACTTTTGTGCTTTAACTTTTTCATGAAACGGACCAGAAAGGCCTCTTTTTGCGTGTTTTATGTTCTGTCACAAAAACTATTTTGGCAGTTTTGCCGTAAAGTTTTGGTAACTTCAAATGGTCATAACTTTTGACTCGTGTACTCGTTTTAGGTGGTTCAAATTGCTATGGTTTCCTTGTTAGGTCCTATTTAACAGTAAGTAAGTGTCCAATATCATAGTTGTACTATTTTGGTCGTGGTTCTCCAAGAAAGTCACTAGTTTACTTGTTTAAATAACTTAACTTAACAATCATTTACAATAACTTGTTTTACCCATTTTTATACATCATGGACATGATCACAAGACATAATATAGCATGAATGATATGTAAATAACATGATTATGATATTTAACGAGAAGTATGTTAGGGTTTTGCTTACAACTTTTGGCTTTCAACAAAGAAAGGAAGTTAACATGTAAGGTAAGGACTTTGATAGACTTTAGCTTCAACCTACTTCACTTCAAGCAATCTTTCTACACTTGTATTCTTGAAAGAGAGATGATGAAAGTTGAGGTGACTTGAGTGGATTCAAACTCAAGAGAAATCACCAAAGTTTCTAGGGTTTGGAAGTAGTTTGATGAATCAAAACCAAACTAGAGTTTATGTGTTCATATTGCACTTGATTCTTGCATGAAACTTGGAAGTAATTTGCTAAAGAGATGGTGTTTGTGTGTGTGTGATGGTGGCGTACAAAGTAGGGGAAGGAGGGGCTTTTATATGGCCTTGAGGAGGTTAGGAAGTCACTAGGAAATTTCCTAAACTTGGGCACCAAGTTCAACACTTGTAATGATCTATGGATCAATGGTCAAGATCAAGCCACAAGGTGAATCCCCCCCCCCTATATGGCGGTTCACAAAAGATAGGATAGGATGAGTTGGTCTTGGATGATATTATCCTACTTATGGAGCTAGTTTTGACTCCGTAAAATGCTAACCGTAAACGATTAAGCCATAATACGTAAAATCGGGTATCGTAAAAATACGAAACTTGGAAGAATGATTAAACTTGTCCAAATACTCCATAATAAAATATAAAATGAGTGGTAGGTTCCATTGGGGTGCTAAAACCCTGCTAAAACTGAAAACACGGGTCTAAAACGCGTAATACGTAAAACGTACGAATATTGCGTAAAATTGAGAAAAGTAAAATGTTGCTTTTCTAATGTGATAATAATGATTTAAAATGACTTATAATGTCTAGACTGGGCTCAGTCTAGTGTCGGTTGGTATTAAATGTCTTTTAGACATAAAACCGTAAGCCTAAAAATCAAGGAATGATTTATAAAATCAATGAATGATTTTTGGTCAAAGGAGGAGGAAAAATATGTTGACTTATTCCAAAAATGTGAAAACTCAAATCGTCTTAGAAACGCGGTGCAGGTATAGGCTAAGGTTACGGCTGAGTAAAAACGCTTAAAAACGAAAATTCCTGTTTTTCACGGTCGAGGTTTATTTGGTCATGTTTTTCTCAGTCATGATTTATTCTCAAATAAATCATGTGTGTATCAAACATTTTTCTGATACGGGGAAAAATTAACGCTGTCGAGTTTCGTTGTGCGTAGAATTTTTGAATGACGTTTTACCCTAAAACGTGTAATTCCTTAATAACTTTCACGAAAATGATCTGATGATTGTCAAACTTTTAATTTGCTATGGAAATAATTTATCACTCGAGGCCATGAAACAAAAATCAAATTTCGGGAAAATTTCGGGAAAAATGAATAGTAAAAGTGAATAGTGAAATTTTCCAGGAATAGTAATTAAACTGAAATTGCGAATTGTTACACTACTAACACCAATGATCATAAAATTACATCACTAACATGTCTAATAACACTAGAAAGATCAAACCAAGATGTTTTACAAGAAAGTGACTTCAAACTCACAAAACTACACAAAACCACATCAAATCCGATTCTACAAGGCCCTAAGATGAAACCTTGGCTCTTGATACCAATTGTAGAATACTAATCAAGTTGGAAACATGATTTCCTTGTGGTTTGTGTGGCGTTGAATGTGGTAAAGAAGAAGAAGAAGAGAGAGTGGAACCTTGAGAGAGAAATAGATATATTAGATTAAGGTTGTGAAAGGTCCAACCCTCTCCACATGTGGAGAGGGGTATTTATACTTACAACATAAACGCCCACACCCGGGCTGTGGATCAGGCATACAGTAGGTGAAGACCCGTCCTTCTTCCACGGTGTTACTTAAACTAATACTAACTAACTAATATATAAACTAACTACGAGCTAACTTAATGCTATTACAATAATCAGGTGACCGAGACTTTTACAGGAATATTCGTATTCCTAACAAGGACAAAGCTTCGTTTGGATGATGAGAATGGTGTCTATCACTCCAACACTAACTCGCCAGTAAACACTTCTAACTCGCCAAAAGCACTTCTAACTCGCCAGAAACACTTCTAACTCGATATAAAACACTTCTAACTCGCCAGAAACACTTCTAACTCGATAAAAAAAACTAGTTCTAACTCGATAAAACACAACCGTAACTCGATAAAAACGCGATGAACAGTAACGAAAACCTTAAAAATCTGATTTTTCACCCAAAAAACGATCTAAAACAACCTAAAATTATCCCTAGGCGATTGATACCACTTGTAGGACCATAGAACAACCTTAATCACTTATGAAAACATTATTGAAACTTCATCATAATTATATTCTAATGCAACCTATTACATAATATTAATGACCAACACTTTTTAACAAGATCAATTCTCTACCCAATTGGGTTGTGGTATTGTCTGTCTCTCAAAGGGTTTAACTTATAATTTTTCTAAGTTTATTTTTGATAATATGCTAGAAAATATTGAGAAGAAAAAGCATAAGTTTTTAATGTACCCTAGGTTTCTTCAAATGATTTTAGACATAACAACCCAAGACAGAGTCCATCTCCCCATAAAGGGTCTTAGTGCTAAATTATTTGCTTCTATGAAAACAAATTATAATGGGGAACATCACCCTCTGTTAGCTGCAATGTTACCACATGGTAATGATGATGTAGGTGAGGGTGATGCTACTGGTGATCTACCCACTCCAAATGCTGCTGATGATGCTAATCCATCATCTTCTGGTGTTGCTGCTGATGGTAATCCATGAGTGGTCAATGATTGAGAGCCCTCTACATCTACTGAAGCATTAAATGTTTCTACTGACCAGCCTCCAACTTCCCCTTTACCTCTGTCACCTAGTTCTTTTCCATCACCTACTCATGTTGCTCCTGATGAGCTTGTTCCTGAGGTTGAGGAGACAATTCAGTCTCTTGGTACCCAAGTACCTACACCTCTTGAACCTGAGATTACTAGACTGACCATACCTAGTCCTGTCAGAGAGCCAATTAATGAAGATCTATCAAGGCCTATGGTTCAACAAGTGGTATCAGAGCCTCGGGAGAGCCTCTGTGATACTAAGAACATTTTTCTTACACCCTCACAACCAAAACAACCAAAACAATGGCTGGATCAGACGATGAATCAGATGTTACTCAGAATTAAAACACCACATCCTCCCCTTTTTTTTGAACACATATCTGTTAATAAGCATTAACCATGAAACACATGAAACAATAAACACATGAATCATGAAACACATGCGACAACCAATAAACACATGAAACAACAGATCTGTTAATCAATACTACTGTCCAACTTTCCTCGTATTATTCAAACCACATGCGACAAACTTCCATTGAGTAACCTTTGTCAGTCAACACGTGCATATTCAGAAGACGACAGGAACCTCGATCAATTTAATATCCCAATGACTGATCAGTCCACATGATTATTTTGATATCACTTTTCCAAAAGCGAATTGTATCATCAAAAATCCTACATCAAGGAGACGTGAATTTTCTCATCAAAAGCGAATAATAATATAAGTAGCCTTTTGATATCACTTTTCCAAAAGACGACAAGATCATACCAATTCATGTATACGCAACCAAAGAATTAAATATGCCAATAGCAGCAACATTCGTCCAATTAGTACGAGATTTAAAATAATCTCACCGACCACTTATTAACCCTATTGTCCTACAAAGCCACAACCGACAATAATGATCCCACTTAATATTTATGGTACGAGGTTGCAACAGACAACAAACATCATGAATTCAGCAATAACCAATAACACGATGAACACAGAAAAGTCAATACCTTTATTTTTTGCCATGTAAAAATCAAACAACAGAACCATACTTTGCTACCGATCTGCTCCTTCTTCAAAGCTGCTTCATTTCAACAATGAAAACCTTGTAGATCCCTAGATATCAAGAGCCCCCGCTCCGATACCAATTGAGTACTTCCACCTTAAGAATGCCAAATCAGATAAAAAGATATTTTTACTCTTGAGTTGTCTTTCAGCAGGAATGGGGGCATGGCTTGGTTCACCTCTCTCCAGAGCATTCCACCTTTCCTCTCGTTCTCTCTCAACATCTGAATCATCCAAATCCGAAGGAACGTTTACAGGATCCTCTGATGGTGAGGGACTTGGGGGTTTCACATCTTGATTCTTCCATGGTTGAGCACCGGGTGGAAAGTAATCGCTCCAACCATCACTTGATGATGATGATGAAGAGGTGGAGGAGGTTAGATCTATGATTTCTGGTTTGGAAGACATATTTTTGGCGGATAATTGGGTTATTATTGAGCAATTAGGGTTTTGATGATAATTGGGGGTAATTGATATCTGTAAAGTGTGATTTGGGGATTATTTTATAAGCGCAATCACGGCTTAGTGGTAATTAATGCGAGTTGGGTGGCACAGTAAAACTCAAGATATTTACTGAAGATATTTTTACTCTTGAGTTGTTTCTGCTGATTGACTTTTGATCAGCAGATTGACCACCATTACTGCTGAAGGGTTAATTTTGAATTTGATGGAGTTACTTTCCACGTTAGATATGGTCAACGATTTGTTCCGATATTCTTGACCATGATTGGGTAACTTCCATTTATAACCTATTTCAGATATCTTCGCCCAAAATAACTCATTCCCTCATCAACCATTGAAACCCATTTCCCGTCTGCTTGATTCATAACCATTTCACACAATTTCTTGGAATGGCATCACTTCAATTTACGCAAGATCATAACAAGGTTACCTTTCTGAGTAAGACAAAAGTCCATGAATTGTACGATCCTATGGTGGAGTTTTTGCAACGTTCCAAGATTCATTATGCTCTAACACATTCTCCAAATATAATATATGAATCGCTGGTGAAACAATTTTAGGCATCTGCTACAAAAAGGTCTGACACAGAGATTGTAGCTACTATTGATGGAACTGAGTATGTGGTGACTGAATTGTTGATAAGGACAAAGCTTCATTTGGATGATGAGAATGGTGTCTATCACTCCAACACTAACTCGCCAGTAAACACTTCTAACTCGCCAAAAGCACTTCTAACTCGCCAGAAACACTTCTAACTCGATAAAAAAACACTTCTAACTCGCCAGAAACACTTCTAACTCGATAAAAAACTAGTTCTAACTCGATAAAACACAACCGTACCTCGATAAAAATGTGATGAACAGTAACGAAAACCTTAAAAATCTAATTTTTCACCCAAAAAACGATCTAAAACAACCTAAAATTATCCCTAGGTGATTGATACCACTTGTAGGACCATAGAACAACCTTAATCACTTATGAAAACATTATTGAAACTTCATCATAATTATATTCTAATGCAACCTATTACATAATATTAATGACCGACACTTTTTAACAAGATCAATTCTCTACCCAATTGGGTTGTGGTATTGTCTATCTCTCAAAGGGTTTAACTTATAATTTTTCTAAGTTTATTTTTGATAATATGCTAGAAAATATTGAGAAGAAAAAGCATAAGTTTTTAATGTACCCTAGGTTTCTTCAAATGATTTTAGACATAACAACCCAAGACAGAGTCCATCTCCCCATAAAGGGTCTTAGTGCTAAATTATTTGCTTCTATGAAAACAAATTATAATGGGGAACATCACCCTCTGTTAGCTGCAATGTTACCACATGGTAATGATGATGTAGGTGAGGGTGATGCTACTGGTGATCTACCCACTCCAAATGCTGCTGATGATGTTAATCCATCATCTCTGGTGTTGCTGCTGATGGTAATCCATCAGTGGTCAATGATGGAGAGCCCTCTACATCTGCTGAAGCATTAAATGTTTCTACTGACCAGCCTCCACCTTCCCCTTTACATCTGTCACCTAGTTCTTTTCCATCACCTACTCATGTTGCTCCTGATGAGCTTGTTCCTGAGGTTGAGGAGACAATTCAGTCTCTTGGTACCCAAGTACCTATACCTCTTGAACCTGAGATTACTAGACTGACCACACCTAGTCCTGTCAGAGAGCCAATTAATGAAGATCTATCAAGGTCTACGATTCAACAAGTGGTATCAGAGCCTCGGGAGAGTCTCTGTGATACTAAGAACATTTTTCTTACACCCTTACAACCAAAACAATGGCCGGATCAGACGATGAATCAGATGTTACTCAGAATTAAAACACCACATCCTCCCCTTTTTTTTGAACACATATCTGTTAATAAGCATTAACCATGAAACACATGAAACAATAAACACATGAACCATGAAACACATGCGACAACCAATAAACACATGAAACAACAGATCTGTTAATCAATACTACTGTCCATCTTTTCTCGTATTATTCAAACCACATGCGACAAACTTCCATTGAGTAACCTTTGTTAGTCAACACGTGCATATTGATAAGACGACAGGAACCTCGATCAATTTAATATCCCAATGACTGATCAATCCACACGATTATTTTGATATCACTTTTCCAAAAGTGAATTATCTCATCAAAAATCCTACATCAAGGAGACGTAAATTTTCTCATCAAAAGCGAATAATAATATAAGTAGCCTTTTGATATCACTTTTCCAAAAGACGACAAGATCATACCAATTCATGTGTACGCAACCAAAGAATTAAATATGTCAATAGCAACAATATTCGTCTAATTAGTACGAGATTTAAAATAATCTCACCGACCATTTATTAACCCTACTGTCCCACAAAGCCACAACTGACAATAATGATCCCACTTAATATTTATGGTACGAGGTTGCAACAGACAACAAACATCATGAATTCAGCAATAACCAATAACACGATGAACACAGAAAAGTCAATACCTTTATTTTTCGCCATGTAAAAATCAAACAACAGAACCATACTTTGCTACCGATCTGCTCCTTCTTCAAAGCTGTTTCACTTCAACCATGAAAACCTTGTAGATCCCTAGATATCAAGAGCCCCCGCTCCGATACCATTTGAGTACTTCCACCTTAAGAATGCCAAATCGGATAAGAAGATATTTTTACTCTTAAGTTGTCTTTCAGCAGGAATGGGGGCATGGCTTGGTTCACCTCTCTCCAGAGCATTCCACCTTTCCTCTCGTTCTCTCTCAGCATCTGAATCATCCAGATCCGAAGGAACGTTTGCAGGATCCTCTGATGGTGAGGGACTTGGGGGTTTCACATCTTGATTCTTCCATGGTTGAGCACCGGGTGGAAAGTAATCGCTCCAACCATCACTTGATGATGATGATGATGTAGAGGTGGAAGAGGTTAGATCTATGATTTCTGGTTTGGAAGTAATGTTTTTGGCGGATAATTGGGTTATTATTGAGCAATTAGGGTTTTGATGATAATTGGGGGTAATTGATATCTGTAAAGTGTGATTTGGGGATTATTTTATAGGCGAAGTCAAGGGTTGGTGGTAATTAATGCAAGTTGGGTGGACAGTAAAACTCAAGATATTTACTGAAGATATTTTTACTCTTGAGTTGTTTCTAATGATTGACTTTTGATCAGCAGATTGACCACCATTGCTGCTGAAGGGTTAATTTTGAATTTGATGGAGTTACTTTCCACGTCAGATATGGTCAACGATTTGTTCCGATATTCTTGACCATGATTGGGTAACTTCCATTTATAACCTATTTCACATATCTTCGCCCAAAATAACCCATTCCCTCATCAACCAATTTAAACCCATTTCCCATCTGCTTGATTTATAACCGTTTCATACAATTTCTTCTAATGGCATCACCTCAATTTAAGCAAGATCATAACAAGGTTGCCTTTCTGAGTAAGACAAAAGACCATGAATTGTATGGTCCAATGGTGGAGTTTTTGCAACGTTCCAAGATTCATTATGCTCTAACACATCCTCCAAATGTAATATATGAATCGCTGGTGAAACAATTTTGGGCATCTGCTACAAAAAGGTCTGACATAGAGATTGTACCAACTATTGATGGAACTGAGTATGTGGTGACTGAATCGTTGATAAGGACAAAGCTTCATTTGGAAGATGAGAATGGTGTCTTTCACTCCAACACTAACTCGCCAGTAAACACTTCTAACTCGCCAAAAGCACTTCTAACTCGCCAGAAACACTTCTAACTCGATAAAAAACACTTCTAACTCGCCAGAAACACTTCTAACTCGATAAAAAACTAGTTCTCACTCGATAAAACACAACCGTAACTCGATAAAAATGTGATGAACAGTAACGAAAACCTTAAAAATCCAATTTTGCACCCAAAAAACGATCTAAAACAACCTAAAATTATCGCTAGGCGATTGATACCACTTGTAGGACCATAGAGCAACCTTAATCACTTATGAAAACATTATTAAAACTTCATCATAATTATATTCTAATGCAACCTATTACATAATATTAATGACCGACACTTTCTAACAGGATCAATTCTCTACCCAATTGGGTTGTGGTATTGTCTGTCTCTCAAAGGGTTTAACTTATAATTTTTCTAAGTTTATTTTTGATAATATGCTAGAAAATATTGAGAAGAAAAAGCATAAGTTTTTAATGTGCCCTAGGTTTCTTCAAATGATTTTAGACATAACAACCCAAGACAGAGTCCATCTCCCCATAAAGGGTCTTAGTGCTAAATTATTTGCTTCTATGAAAACAATTTATAATGGGGAACATCACCCTCTGTTAGCTGCAATGTTACCAAATGGTAATGATGATGTAGGTGAGGGTGATGCTACTGGTGATCTACCCACTCCAAATGCTGCTGATGATGCTAATCCATCATCTTCTGGTGTTGCTGCTGATTGTAATCCATTAGTGGTCAATGATGGAGAGCCCTCTACATCTGTTGAAGCATTAAATGTTTCTACTGACCAACCTCCACCTTCCCCTTTACCTCTGTCACCTAGTTCTTTTCCATCACCTACTCATGTTGCTCCTGATGAGCTTGTTCCTGAGGTTGAGGAGATAAGTCAGTCTATTGGTACCCAAGTACCTACACCTCTTGAACCTGAGATTACTAGACTCACCACACCTAGTCCTGTCAGAGAGCCAATTAATGAAGGCTCTCCCACTGTTGTACATATGTATGTTTCTCCTGACGGGTTCAATGAAGCTCCCATTACCACTGAGCAATCTGCTGGTGGAGCTGAGAACCTTATTACTCTCACCTCTGTACATGAATTGCTCAGCAGGTATGTTAAAAAGGTTGATGATCTTCAAAAGGAGCTTGCAGATACCAAATCCTCACTTGGTGGTGAGATTAAGTTGTTGAAAAAGAGGGTTCAAGAGTTGGAAACTCAACTTGGGCAGTAAAAGAAGAGAAAGGTTGTGTTTGCTGCTGATGAAGTACATGAGAATAGGCAATTGGATTCACTTGAGATCTTGGCTGAAGTTGCTCAACAGACTTATACTTCTTCTCCTAATGTTGCTGAATCTTCGAAGCAAAAGAAGCCTATTCAGTTTAGCAGAAGAAGGGGAAGACAATATTTGGCAAAGAAGTCTACTGAATCTTCCAAGGTGTCAAATGTTGATGAGGTTTCAAAGACAGATGCTAGTGATAATCTTCAGGCTAATGAACCACTGATTGATGTTGCTGCTGAGAAGGTCACTGTTGAGGTTCACACATCAGTGGATACTTTCTTTGTTGCTGGTAAAGAGTATGTGGGTTCATGTAGCATTGATCCATCTGTTCCAGAACAAGTTTCTCATGAAGACACTGATGCAACTCCCTACAAAAGAGGATCTACTGATACTATTATTGATTTAGATGTTCAAGATTTACCTGTTGATCCTCTGGAGGAGTTTGTCAATTCTACTGATACTTCTGCTGACATTACTAGAGTGTGTGATGATAATCTTGTCTCAGAAGAAGAAAGACTTGAGCAAGCAAGTCTGTTGAAGGAATGTGAATATAAGAAGAAGAGTACAGAGTTGGCAAAGGAATTACAAGCTACATACGACTCAGAGTTCCAATCTGCTACTAACAAGTATGTTTCTACTCTGCCTCTTGCAAGACAAAGAGAATTCGATGCTGCAATTCCAAATTTTGATTAGGCAGATTGGATGCATATTGGAAGGCAAGTGGTTTCTACTCCTGGTTTAGCTAAAGATATTCTTGGAGATAATGTAGATGAAGTTGATTATTGTTGATATAAATAATGTTTAAAAAGGTTATTAATATCTCTCAATAAACCTATGTTTTGATAATCACAAAACTCAAATCAAATTAAGTCAAGATTAAGACGTAAACAAGTATTTGGTAACAAATATTTACCTCTACATCTAATATCACTTAAGGTATGCATAAACTAAGCATCTTATGCATTACATGATCAAAGGAAATTTTGTCTTAAGACATAACATCTTATAAAATGATATAAACATTTTATATATATTTGTAAATCATTTTTGCTAATGCTATATTAAACCACAAAGATATGATTTCAAATTTCCAACCAAAAAGGGCAAATTTTATCCAGAAAAACTTTTCCAACGTTCAGGAGGGCGGCCCCCTTAATTTTACTAGGCAGCCCCCTTAATGATTAAGGGGACTGATGAGTGTCTAAATACTCATCATTTTATACCAATCTGAGCTGCCAAAACATCCAAAAATACTCAAATATGCATCAACATACTTAAAATATCTTAGAAGTGTGTTTTATATGTTTCAAATGCAAAATATGCAAAAACAGTTGAAAAACGTACAAAGTTTGCATAATTGGCAGTTTCAGTCCCTCAAGTTTCAAAAGTTGTCAAAACTAGTCCCTGGTTAATCTAAAAACTTGAAAAAGTCACCAAAGGTCCTTTTTAATCATAAAGTTACATATTTAGTCCTTTGGTGCAAAGTTTCACAAAATTACAAGTTTAGTCCCTGTACTTTGGAAATTGACATAAATGGTCCCTGGGATGTAAAAAACTTTGAGAAAAATCAATTTTGGTCCTTGTACTAATAATCTTTTGCAAGAATGGTCCTTGGTGTTAAGTTTGGTGAATTTACATGATTGGTCCCTGAAGTTTCACAGTTTGGCAAAACAGGTCCCTCAAAGTTTCAAACTTGACAGTTTTAGTCCCCGGGTGTTCAAAATGGGAAAATTATCATTAAGGGTCCTAGGGGATTCATAATTATCACTATTAGTCCCTGGATGAAAAGTTTGGAGAAATTACATGTTAAGTCCCTTGAGTTTCAGTTTTGTCAATTTTAGTCCCTAGGTATTAAAAAAAATGAAAAATATCAAATATACCCTTATACTATTCATCCTTGTCAAGTTTGGTCCTTGTGATAACCTTTGGAAAAATACCACAACAGGCCCTCAACTTTCAACTAATTACAAATTTGGTCCTTGTGGTGTTTTAATTAAAAACCAAACGGATCTTTTATATATTATACCACCAAATCCAATCCATATAATAATCCAGCCCACCCACTATCCTAATCCAATCCCTGGCCCAAGTTCCACCAGCCCAATCCCGTTTAAATAATAAACCCAGCCATTGACCCGATCAAACCCACCTAATACCGCCTCTATTGTTCATCCCTTTCCCCTCTCCACTGCAAACCAAAACCAGGGTGGTATTACCACCACCTGGCCATCCACCTCAACCCCCACTTGCCTACCCACTCCCCTCCACCTCCACAAACCTCCAAAACCCCTAAAAACCTCTCCACGCAACACATAGTACCCCCACGACTTTTGGCGCAAAAAAGAGTTTTAAACGGCTATGATCAAATAGACAATATCAAGGGCATAGATGTGGTGGGAAATGACACAGTGGGTCCCACAAAGCCTTAGAAGTCATTATAAAGAAGCAAGGAAGCAGAGATAAAGAGTATTAGTGTATTGTAGGAATAGTTTAATCGTAGTTAGTATAGAATCCAATCTAGTTGTAATCTTTGAATTAAAAAGCTTGTATTCTGTTATATTAATGTAATTTAAACTTTATTTAATCTCAATTTCAAGTTTTCAGTTCATATCTCAGTATTGCATCTTTCAAATTTCAAATAATTCTCAAGATACTTGATCTTGGTTGTAGTTGATTATAAAAAGATTCTCTTAGTTCATTTAAGCTTTGACAAAGCTTAGATAAGCTGTTAGAAACCTTAATTATCAGTTTCACTTTATAAATAGAAAAATACCAAAAATTCCAATAAATAAAGAAAAAAAAATAGTGCTTGAGGAAGTATAGAAGCTGAGCATGATGAAAGATGGATAATTTCTGGTTTAGAACCTTTTGGGAGGTGATAGGTTGGTTACTTGTTCATGGTTTTGTGATTCTCAGCTTGGACTAAAATTGTAAGCAAGCTCTTTGATCTTTGTGTTTTTAATAAACAAGTGTTATTAATAGCTTATCTGTGTTTCTTATGCTTGTTTATTACTTAGTAGATAAAGCTCAGGTCATAGATTAGGTTTTTGATTTAGGTTACTCAAGTTTTAGTCAAATCTGTCATCATAAGGGAGTGTTTGGCTAAGACTGTTTCAATGTATTCTAGGGTGTTTTAGTTGAAGTCTTTAGCTGAAGTAAGTTACATTAGGTCTATATAGGTTTAATCAGTCATAAAATTGGTATCTTATTAGTTGCAAAGTCAAAATCACATTCCATATTGCATAAACAGTTAACTGTTTGGTTGTTAAGTTCCATACTCACTCAAATCTCTTCATAAATAGTTAATCTCACTTAAGTAAGTTTTATTTCAGTCTAATATAACTTAATTAATCAGTTAGAAGTGTTAGAATCTCAAGAAAGTCAAACTAGTTCAAGTTTCATTAAAAGTCAAATTGTCATTCTCAGATTTTTTCAAAACTTGGGAGATTTTTGTAGAATTGTGTATTAGGTTCTAGGTTCTGAAATTCCTTGGGATTATAGTCTCCCACCTCTATTTCAGTTTCCATTAGTTGTTACATTTTTGGGATTTTTTCCCTGGGCCCCACTCAACTTCAAAATCACTTGCAGGGAACACCCCTGCCCTGCACCAACAGTTTGCAGTCCATCATCACCACTTTGGTGGTGATTTGTGACCACCTCAGTGGGCCCCACTTGTCATACTTGGTTCCTTTGAACCCCCTCCTACCAGGCTTCCCCTTTTGACCCTTGGTTTGACCTAGGACCAAGTGGACCCCACCTGATTCAATCCCAAAACCTTGTCCCTTTTCTGAGTTCATTTGGATTTGACCAAGTGCTTATTTTGATCCATTAGCTTATTCTGTGATCCACATGTGTTTTTTCTAGCTTATACTAGTTCACATAACTTAGTTGAACTGGATTTTACCCTTGTGGACCCCACATAAGTCAGTTTTAGCTTAATTGCTTCTTTGGTCAACCAAAGTCAACTGTGGAGGTAATAAGCCCCTACAGTGCTTATTATTAGCTTATAAAATAGTTGTTTTTACAAAAGTTGTCTATTTTTAGGTATAATATAGTTTTATAAAAGAAAATTCCAGAAAAGACAATATAAAAATAAGTGATAGTTTCTATTTAATACAATTTAGTTTTAATTTTCATTTTTAGATTTTTATTAAGTAAGTTGTGTTTTTATATTTTTATTAATTTCCTTTTAGGTTAAAGTATTTTTAACAAATTTCTCAGATTTTTATTTTGTCTTTTAGTATTAATTATAATTTAGAATAGTTTTATTAGTAATTAATCAATAATTAAGTTTTAAATAGCATAATTAATTTTTATAAAGCAACATCTAGTTTTTATATTTTTTCTAGCTTTAATATGTTGTAAAACATTTTTAGAAAATTTTCCATAATTTTTACTGTTAATTTACTAGTTTTTATAATTTAAATAGTTTAATTAGATATTAATTAATAAATAGAATAATAATTAGTTAACTAGTTTCAAAATATATAAAATAAAGTTTTTATAATTTTTTTAGGTTTCCTGTGATGATTAATTAGATTTATAAAAATCTTCTTAATTATCTAAGTCTTTTTAGTATTTATAATAATTTAAATCATATAAATAGTTAATTAATAATTAAATAGTTATTAATTAATAATAATTAGATAAATAGTAAGAAAAATATAATTTTATTTTTAATATAAGTTTTATAATATTTTAGACTTTTACAAAGTTTAATTTTATTTTTCTAAGACTTATTTTACATTTTCTTATTTATTAGTTAATTATTAGATAATTAATAATAGTAATTAAATAAATAATAATTAATTAAATAATTAGTAATTATAAAATAAATATTTTAAGTTTATTTAATTTGCATTTAAGCCCCTAAGGCATATAAATTAATACTTTAGTTAAAATAGTTTTTGTTTCGTACGTTTACGTAGGTTTAAATTAAACGTACGCGTTTTAAGTTATTAAACGTTTTTTAAATATCTAGGTTTTACGTAATCGTTCTAATAGTTTACCTAAGTTATTTTAAGTTATAAAACCCTAGTGTAATCACACACACACACTTTATACCCTTTCCTGTTCACATTCACTCGATCACAGATTCATTTTTAATAAACCATCGCACACCTCGTTGGGACATTACGACCCAGGGAAACACTGTATTCCACGGAAGCATTTGCCTTAAGCTGTTTGACTATTATAGTTGACCATTCACAAGTGGTTGATCAATAATTATCTGACCGTTTGAGGCGAATCAAAATTTGGCGCCGCTGCCGGGGAGGTTGTGCGCTTATTTTAAACGATTTTGCGTATTAGTGAACCTGAATTCACACTCATTGTATACTTATCCATCCTTGTTCATATTATTATCATATAAAAACAAAACTGTTCCCGAAAATTTTTTAAATCAGTTTTCAACGAACACAAAAAACCAAAAATATTTTCCTTCTTATTAGTACTACAAAAATTTTCAAAAATACCAAAAGTATTCACCTTTACACTCCTACCTATTTGATTCTTCATTTCTCATCCCCTAAACCCTTTGATTCTTTCTATGTCTTATTCTCAACCTCTTGTCTGTCAATGGTGTGGTAGTCCTTATAATGGTGATAATTGCCCCAGTTGTGGCATGGTAGAGTCAGGAAACGGGTCTGTCTATAACCAGAATCCCTTTTCCTACCCTGACATGACTGATTCATTCCACCAGCTCCCACACCATGAGACTCAGCAGTTTTACTGTTGTGAGTACTGTGGTGGTTCACACTAAAGTTCTGATTGTCAATCGGGAAACACGCTTGTCTATGAGAAGGTCCCTGATAACAATTATGACTCAAACACATACGACTCACAGTCACATCAGTTCAACTGTTGTGAGTACTGTGGAGGTCCTCACTTTAGCTCGGATTTTCAAACAAGGAATCCATTTCCTTGTAACAATTACGACTATTCGTTTCAAGACCCACCTCCACAGTACCAAATGAACCAAGCAACTCCTCATATCCATCAAGACCCTTATATAGAGGTTCTTGAGAAACTCAAAGATCTTAAGGAGGAGTTGGTTAATGATGAGGCGAAAAATGATCCGTTTTTAGGGGGTCATTTAAGCCCGAATCCGAATTTATTTGATCAAATATTGCCCTAAATCGTTCCTTTTGTGATTTTAGGTACTTGGAGAGTGAATTCTGGAAAAGAAGCCATTTTGGACGTTTTTGGAGCATAAAAGTGAAGAAAACGGCAAAGTCTCAAATTTCCATGCTGGGAATAGTAGGTGACGGCGTCAAGAGTAATTTCCTGACGGCGTCAAACCTCAATAATAAAATCCGAGAGTTCATGAAGGCGTCAAGAGTTTTCCTGACGGCGTCAAAACCCCAAGAATTAAAATCCGTAGTTGATGACGGCGTCACACACAGGGCGTCAAGAGTAATTTGTGTGACGGCCTAGGCCTTGACGGCGTCAGAAGTAGATCAAGGCCGTCCGAGGAAGTATTTGGCGGCGAGATGACGGCGTCACACCTTTGTTCTTGACGCCGTCATCCCTATTTTCCTATATATAGTTTTCTAGTTTTCCACATTTAGAGAGAGGAGTTTTGGGAGAAACCCTAAAGACGATTTTGGTGTAACTTTACAGGTTTTTCAAGGGTTCCAACCCCTTGATACCTTGCATGATTAATCAAGATAAGTGTTCTTCTAATTCAATCAATATGTCTATGTGTTGGTTGTCTATATCTTGTTCTTATCTTAATTCTATCATGCTAGGCTAGATCTCTTTTGTGTTTGCTTAGATCTAATGAAACCTGGATATTGATTATGTGTTGATTACTTGTTTATTCTTGTTTTGGATGAATGATTTATATGTTAGGCTTAAGAAAACTGGCAGATCTCCAAATGGTAACATGCTTGAATGTCTTAAGAAACATGAACCGAGGCGTACTAGGTCTTTATTGGTTGTATTTAATGCATGAGCCACTGTTTACAATCCCTATAGTTGTGCTGGGCATGGTGTAGGAGGAGATAAGAGCTCATAGAATTGGGGAGTTATGTATGCCACCCCATGAATGGTATTAAGGAATACGATCCGTCATCTATGCAATTATAACAAGTAATTAACGTGTAAAAGATATCTAGGGAGTAGTGAAATCTAAGTAAACACATTTTCTCCAATTACTGCTCACAACTTTAGTATAAATTAGCTTATTTACATTTTTAGTATTTTATTTTGATTGCATCTTAGTTTTGGGTTAGTTGAATAGCAACTAATTCCGCCCACTCTTCCAAAACTCGAGATTTTAATTGCTTTCCATAAAATATAAAAACACAAAAATAATCATCCCTCACCTTTAGAACTAGTAATTAGGCTTTCTAATCCTAGCGACACTATTCCTAAGCTGAACGATCAATCCCCCGGTACTTGTCACTATACTATACTACAACGATCAGGTACACTGCCTAGTGGGGGTTGTAAGCTTCTCGAGATCCCTCGAGAGGTAAAGCCTGTTGCGATTCCCACGCATCAGTTAATATTTCGTCTCACAATGCACCAAGTTTTTCTTGTGTTTATTGTGGGGGTCCTCATGATGATTTCAAATGTCAATCGTATTATAAACCTGAACATTGTTCTAGTTCTAATACATCCGGTTTTGACACATTCACACCCCCACAGTCTCCACTCATTCCATATTCTCGTAATAAATCTATCGCGGAATTACTTGCAGAAGAACATACTGCTAGAGACGAAAGAAGCATGGAAGAATTACTAGTCTTAAAACAAGCAGCTATTACACGTGCCAAATTTCAAAATGCTGCTCTTCTCGATGAGGATGATGAAAGTGATGATACCTCATCAAGTTCATCAGTTGAGACTCCTTCCATGGATATACAGGGAGAAAAGAGTGTGGGAGAATTACTAGCAGCAGAACAAATGGAAATTATAAAATCCATGTATGCTAGTCCTTCTCAACTCCCTGAGTCTGCTGTTATCACACCCGAGGTTCCCACTCACTCTCTGAGCATGGGGGACGAGCATCTTGACACTATTCCTACAAAGGAATCGGACGAATTCATAAAGTCTAGTGTTGAGAACCTTGTCTCAATCCCAAGTGAGTCACAGGGAATTCTTGATCATGAGTGTGATATCCCTCCCCCTCTTGTCTTTCCAAATGATCATATTGAGATGTTCTCTGATTCTGAGGAGAACTATTCTTTATCTTGTGGAGACATAAGTTATATGGGGGAATTACCTTCTGAGCTTGTCAACTCAGAAGAAGAGAATGATGAATAAATAACCCAAGACGAATCTCTTTGTCTTACATTACTAAATGCTAATCTTCTCATTTCTAGAATCGAGGCTTTTAATGAAAAGCCTATTTCATCTCCTATCCCCGTCAAGGATAGTGAGGTTTTGATCAATGATTCTATTCCGGAATTGCAAACGTTCCATTTTGATCATACGGAAGAGAAGATAAGTGGTATCACCATTTCTCATTCTTATAATTCTCTTCCCGTTTATGAATTATTTACTTTTGAGGAGTTCCCCAGTGAATTCACTCAAATCAATCCCGAATACGAATCATTCACCTTTGAGGAGTTCTCTGGTGAACTCACTCATATCATATCTCCACCGGAGTATGATAACTTTTATTTTGATCTAGACATACCCATAATATGTCTTGATCAAACGAGCTTAAAAGAGGAGATTCATGAAACAATGAATTCTCCTATTGAAGATGAGGAATTAATCATGATTTTCATCATGACTTTCTTTCTTTTCTTCATATATCCCGTGGCTTCTCCTGTTCTTCACTCTTTTGGGAGTGAAGACATTATCTTTGACCCCAGCATTCTCATTTATAAATTATGAGCCGGGTACTTATCTCATCGGTGTGGAACTTTCACGTGCTTCAAATGTCTATCCAAACATCTTGAATGAAAGTCCGATGCAGATTGTCTCTTCCACATCATGCTTCCCCATGGACAAATGAATTCGGGGTCGAGTCAAGCTAGCGACTCGGTAATCAAAAACAGTAGCATGTACTTAGGATTTTCACCCTAAGTGTGGGGGAAATACTAACCCACATGTTGTATATATGTATATATCCTCTAAAAAAAAAATGTGTGTACATAAATTTAAATAAAGGCTATAGAGTATTTTCTTCTTACGTTCTAAGTGTCGGTTTAACACCCGGTACTTTGAATATTGAGGACAATATTCAGTTCTAAGTGTGGGGGGAGATTCGTTATTCTAACGAATTTAAACACATGTTCCATCAAGAACCCCCATTTTAGCCAAAATTTTAAAATTTTTTCTCACTTAGAACGCAATAAATGGTTATCAGTCCGCCATGTCTAACCCACATAAGGATTGGCTAATCCAGGAGCAAACGGTTCTTGGTAAAGATATCTCAAACCCGTTGATGGCTTGCAATTTGCCCAAAATTGTATGGTACCTCAACTCGCCATATCCTAAAAAGCGAATGAGTTGGCTAGCCCGCAAGATTATGGCTTGTGGTAAAGGCAGTGGAAAAACCATAATTGGTAATCAGCTCACCAAGATGTTGACTATTCCATCAAGAGTTGGCTAGTCAAGAAGCAAACGGCTTTTGGTAAAGACAAATCAAATCCGTTGACAGCTGGTGGTTTGCTCAAAATCACACGGTTATCAGATGTACCACAGTTCTTACATCTGGCTACTCCAGAAGTGATGGCTTTTGGTAAAGAGTTTTTCAAATCCATTAAGTTTTTCTCAAAAGATTGCTAGGGACTAGCAATAGTTTAGTGTGGGGGATTGATGAGTGTCTAAATACTCATCATTTTATACCAATCTGAGCTGCCAAAACATAAAAAAACACTCAAATATGCATCAAAATACTTAAAATATCTTAGAAGTGTGTTTTATATGTTTCAAATGCAAAATATGCAAAAACAATTGAAAAACGTACAAAGTTTGCATAATTAGCAGTTTCAGTCCCTCAAGTTTCAAAAGTTGTCAAAACTAGTCCCTGGTTAATCTAAAAACTTGAAAAAGTCACCAAAGGTCCTTTTTAATCATAAAGTTACATATTTAGTCCTTTGGTGCAAAGTTTCACAAAATTACAAGTTTAGTCCCTGTACTTTGGAAATTGACATAAATGGTCCCTGGGATGTAAAAAACTTTGAAAAAAATCAATTTTGGTCCTTGTACTAATAATATTTTGCAGGAATGGTCCTTGGTGTGAAGTTTGGTGAATTTACATGATTGGTCCCTGAAGTTTCACAGTTTGGCAAAACAGGTCCCTCAAAGTTTCAAACGTGACAGTTTTAGTCCCCCGGGTGTTCAAAATGGGAAAATTATCATTAAGGGTCCTAGGGGATTCATAATTGTCACTATTAGTCCCTGGATGAAAAGTTTGGAGAAATTACATGTTAAGTCCCTTGAGTTTTAGTTTTGTCAATTTTAGTCCCTAGGTATTAAAAAAAATGAAAAATATCAAATATACCCTTATACTATTCATCCTTGTCAAGTTTGGTCCTTGTGATAACCTTTGGAAAAATACCACAACAGGCCCTCAACTTTCAACTAATTACAAATTTGGTCCTTGTGGTGTTTTAATTAAAAACCAAACGGATCCTTTATATATTATACCACCAAATCCAATCCATATAATAATCCAGCCCACCCACTATCCTAATCCAATCCCTGGCCCAAGTTCCACCAGCCCAATCCCATTTAAATAATAAACCCAGCCATTGACCCGGTCAAACCCACCTTATACCGCCTCTACTGTTCATCCCTTTCCCCTCTCCACTGCAAACCAAAACCAGGGTGGTATTACCACCACCTGGCCTTCCACCTCAATCCCCACTTGCCTACCCACTCCCCTCCACCTCCACAAACCTCCAAAACCCCTAAAAACCTCTCCACGCAACACACAGTATCCCCACGACTTTTGGCGCGAAAAAGAGTTTTAAATGGCTATGATCAAACAGACAATATCAAGGGCATATATGTGGTGGGAAATGACACAGTGGGTCCCACAAAGCCTTAGAAGTCATTATAAAGAAGCAAGGAAGCAGAGATAAAGAGTATTAGTGTATTGTAGGAGTAGTTTAATCGTAGTTAGTATAGAATCCAATCTAGTTGTAATCTTTGAATTAAAAAGCTTGTATTCTGTTATATTAATGTAATTTAAACTTTATTTAATCTCAATTTCAAGTTTTCAGTTCATATCTCAGTATTGCATCTTTCAAATTTCAAATAATTCTCAAGATACTTGATCTTGGTTGTAGTTGATTATAAAAAGATTCTCTTAGTTCATTTAAGCTTTGACAAAGCTTAGATAAGCTGTTAGAAACCTTAATTATCAGTTTCACTTTATAAATAGAAAAATACCAAAAATTCCAATAATTAAAGAAAAAATAAAAAAAAATAGTGCTTGAGGAAGTATAGAAGCTGAGCATGATGAAAGATGGATAATTTCTGGTTTAGAACCTTTTGGGAGGTAATAGGTTGGTTACTTGTTCATGGTTTTGTGATTCTCAGCTTGGACTAAAATTGTAAGCAAGCTCTTTGATCTTTGTGTTTTTAATAAACAAGTGTTATTAATAGCTTATCTGTGTTTCTTATGCTTGTTTATTACTTAGTAGATAAAGCTCAGGTCATAGATTAGGTTTTTGATTTAGGTTACTCAAGTTTTAGTCAAATCTGTCATCATAAGGGAGTGTTTGGCTAAGACTGTTTCAATGTATTCTAGGGTGTTTTAGTTGAAGTCTTTAGCTGAAGTAAGTTACATTAGGTCTATATAGGTTTAATCAGTCATAAAATTGGTATCTTATTAGTTGCAAAGTCAAAATCACATTCCATATTGCATAAACAGTTAACTTTTGGTTGTTAAGTTCCATACTCACTCAAATCTCTTCATAAATAGTTAATCTCACTTAAGTAAGTTTTATTTCAGTCTAATATAACTTAATTAATCAGTTAGAAGTGTTAGAATCTCAAGAAAGTCAAACTAGTTCAAGTTTCATTAAAAGTCAAATTGTCATTCTCAGATTTTTTTCAAAACTTGGGAGATTTTTGTAGAATTGTGTATTAGGTTCTAGGTTCTGAAATTCCTTGGGATTATAGTCTCCCACCTCTATTTCAGTTTCCATTAGTTGTTACATTTTTGGGATTTTTTCCCTGGGCCCCACTCAACCTCAAAATCACTTGCAGGGAACATCCCTGCCCTGCACCAACAGTTTGCAGTCCATCATCACCACTTTGGTGGTGATTTGTGACCACCTCAGTGGGCCCCACTTGTCATATTTGGTTCCTTTGAACCCCCTCCTACCAGGCTTCCCCCTTTGACCCTTGGTTTGACCTAGGACCAAGTGGACCCCACCTGATTCAATCCCAAAACCTTGTCCCTTTTCTGAGTTCATTTGGATTTGACCAAGTGCTTATTTTGATCCATTAGCTTATTCTGTGATCCACATGTGTTTTTTCTAGCTTATACTAGTTCACATAACTTAGTTGAACTGATTTTACCCTTGTGGACCCCACATAAGTCAGTTTTAGCTTAATTGCTTCTTTGGTCAACCATAGTCAACTGTGGAGGTAATAAGCCCCCACAGTGCTTATTATTAGCTTATAAAATAGTTGTTTCTACAAAATTTGTCTATTTTTAGGTATAATATAATTTTATAAAAGAAAAATCCAGAAAAGACAATATAAAAATAAGTGATAGTTTCTATTTAATATAATTTAGTTTTAATTTTCATTTTTAGATTTTTATTAAGTAAGTTGTGTTTTTATATTTTTATTAATTTCCTTTTAGATTAAAGTATTTTTAATAAATTTCTCAGATTTTTATCTTGTCTTTTAGTATTAATTATAATTTAGAATAGTTTTATTAGTAATTAATCAATAATTAAGTTTTAAATAGCATAATTAATTTTTATAAAGCAACACCTACTTTTTATATTTTTTCTAGCTTTTATATGTTGTAAAACATTTTTAGAAAATTTTCCATAATTTTTACTGTTCATTTACTAGTTTTTATAATTTAAATAGTTTAATTAGATATTAATTAATAAATAGAATAATAATTAGTTAACTAGTTTAAAAATATATAAAATAAAGTTTTTATAATTTTTTTAGGATTCATGTGATGATTAATTAGATTTATAAAAATCTTCTTAATTATCTAAGTCTTTTTAGTATTTATAATAATTTAAATCATATAAATTGTTAATTAATAATTAAATAGTTATTAATTAATAATAATTAGATAAATAGTAAGAAAAATATAATTTTATTTTTAAAATAAGTTTTATAATATTTTAGACTTTTACAAAGTTTAATTTTATTTTTCTAAGACTTATTTTACATTTTCTTATTTATTATTTAATTATTAGATAATTAATAATAGTAATTAAATAAATAATAATTAATTAAATAATTAGTAATTATAAAATAAATATTTTAAGTTTATTTAATTTTCATTTAAGCCCCTAAGGCATATAAATTAATACTTTAGTTAAAATAGTTTTTGTTTCGTACGTTTACGTAGGTTTAAATTAAACGTACGCGTTTTAAGTTATTAAACATTTTTTAAATATCTAGGTTTCACGTAATCGTTCTAATAGTTTACCTAAGTTATTTTAAGTTATAAAACCCTAGTGTAATCACACACACACACTTTATACCCTTTCATGTTCACATTTACTCGATCACAGATTCGTTTTTAATAAACCATCGCACACCTCGTTGGGACATTACGACCTGGGGAAACACTGTATTCCACGGAAGCATTTGCCTTAAGCTGTTTGACTATTATAGTTGATCATTCACAAGTGGTTGATCAATAATTATCTGACCGTTTGAGGCGAATCAGGGACCGGCCCCTAATTAAGGGGACCGGCACGCTCTAGAACAGTAAATTCTGGCCATATAAATATTGGATCATTTCACACATTTTTCTCACCTTTTTGCACTATAAACTTTCTGATCCAACCTCCATTTCTAGATCTAAAATCCTTTGATCATATAATTCATAAGTCTTTGTTTCCAAGTGATCTAAAGCTTCATCCATTCAAGTGCAAGAAGAAGAACACTCCTCTACATCCATCTAATTGTAGTAGTGTTGTGAATAGCTAGTTTCATATTGTAGTTGTGGTAGATATTTGTAAAAGTGTTGTGTAAATTTGTTGATTGTAGAAACTAGGTGTGTTGTAAAGTAGTTTAGTAGTTGTGAATTAGTTGTGCATAGAAGAAGGTGTGAAGTTGTGAAGGTGTGAAGAAGGTGTGAAGCCTTGAAGAAGTTGCGAAGTTGTGAAGAAGGTGTGAAGCCTTGAAGAAGTCGTGAGATTGGTTCTAGCTACGATTAGAACTCGACATTTAGCTTAGTGTCGTTAACTCGTGTAAGCCAAGGTGTGTAAGGTTTCTCCACCATAAGGAGTTTGTTGACATAGTGAAGAAAACTCTCGAGTGTGGTACTCGGGGAGTGGAGTAGGGCAAGGAAGGTGTCCTTGTAGCCGAACCACTATAAATTCGCGTGTTGTGGTTTGATCTTTCTAACTCTATCTTTTCTTCATTACATTTCAATACTTTCCTTACTTGATTAGAATTGCTTATATTGGTTGTCATTTGAATTCACTTGAGATCGAATCGAAAGTTTTTAATAACCTACAAAATATTTTGGTAATAAACTTGTAAAAGGACGTCATTAGTTGACTTTCTAGAACTCCAGGAAATTGTTCTTTATCGAACCCTTTCCTTCCCCCCCCCCTCGCGTTATTCTATTAAGTCCTCTTTTAGGAGACTCATGATGATGAAGGGATATGAGTCAAGTGGACTTTTATCATGCAAGAACGCCTTCGCACGTGAACACTATGGATGAAACAAACTCCTCTCACCGATTTTATCCTATCTCCGCTACAATCTTCCAAACCTCACCCATCAACCCATCTTTCACTCACACTTATACTTATATATAATATATATATATATATATATATATATATATATATATATATATATATATATATATATATATATATATATATATATATATATATATATATATATATATATATACACTTATTCACATATTCCCTAACACACCTCAAACCCTTCATCAACTTAACACTTTGATCATTTTGTCCAAAATTGTCAAAGGTATATTTTAATTATCGAAACGGTAATTAAAAATTGTTAAGAATTTTATCATCGTGCCAATAAACGTTTACGTATTTTTGATATATTATAAATCTAATTATATACGTATAAATATTTTTGTTCCAGAAACTAATTCCGCGAAATTTCGAAAATTTCAAAGGCGGCCCCCTTAAAGATTAAGGGGACCGGCTTGTTATCGAGGGCGGTCTCCTTAATGTTTAAGGGGACCGGCCATCTGACACTTCCAAATACGTTTTCCACCTTATTTCCATTCCCAAACACCCCATTTGCTCATTCATCTCTTCCCCATTGCTGCTGAGTACGAACCAAAACACCCAAAACCATCAAAATCCTCCACCATATCACCAATCCGGGGTTGTTTCGCAAGGGGCAAACATCAACCAAACATATAACAACATCTTTTGTAAGTTTTCCAACATGCATTTCATCACATTTCATTCGATTTGGTGTCTAATTAATAATTATGCATTTTATTAAAATTTATTTTAATTCGAATTTAAGTGTAATAGAAGCTAGAAATTGAACTACCAAATGCTTCTCATAGGATTAGGATGATGTATTGCAACTCAAATTTAGTATAACATATCATTTTGTCAAAATCATTAATCGCCCATAAACCCTTGTTAAATTTTATTTTTCAAGAGGCACATTGTTGATATAACTCTTAAAAACTACTTAAAACTTACTACATTACATTGTTTTAACGTTCTAAACAATCAAAACATACTTTTCAATTTGTTATAAAATGGTTCATGAAGACAACATGGGCATTTGGTTCATGAACAAACTATAACTATATGTAGTTATTTGAAACTTAAAACTAGTTCATAAAACTTGTTAATACTACTAGAATCAATAGACGTCATCAAGATATATAATCAATATATATATATATATTGACGTTTTAGGATGCTTTTATCTAGTTAAGGGAGCGTTTGGTTTATCTCGAAAATGATATTTTTGAAAACTAAAATTCGCATTTTAATCTTTTAAACAAGCTTATGTTGTGTCAAACTCTTATGAAATGGAAGATATATAATCTAATATATATCTAGCCTTATTTCGAAATGAATTATGATATCATACTCTTTGATATTATACATTCTAAACGAGTTTAAAATCAAAATAAAAGGAACATTATGAAACTACTTCATTGAATATTTTTTTTGTGTCGAAGTATAATTTCGTTCCACATATAGTGCATATAATTATATATATATATATATATATATATATATATATATATATATATATATATATATATATATATATATATATATATATATATATATATATATATATATATGCATGATAGTTGTTTTTATATTAATTCTATTTTTGTTGTTATATTGTTTAGGTGAAAATGCCTAAGACCACGGTTGGTGATGTCTCCAAAACCAAACAATACATTCCAAATGTCTCTTCTACTCCCGGCATTTCTCCTTCAGTTGCATGTTTCTATCGTCCTATTGAAAATAGAAACATTCACGAAGGACGAATTGTCGATCCATCTTTCTATGAAAATGATCAAACCGAACGAATGTTCACCAATATTCATTTTGAATGTCTTTTCCAAATCAACGAACCAATCATTCCTCGTTTTATCCTCGATTTCTATAGCCAAGTGACGGTGCAAACCGATCCCTATGGTAATATCCTCATTTCCTTCATGATTCAAAATATATTCATCACTCTTACTCTTGCTCAATTTGGTCAAATTCTTCGAATCCCATACAACGGCCAAGCCGTTTTATCAAATGAATGAGATCTTTCCACTCTTGAAAGAAATCGTCTGCAGGATGGCCCCTACTATTCTGAGATTCCTAGTCCTGAAGATATTCGTCGAATGCTTGAACTAGAACGTCGTACGACTAGTCGAGTAATCAAGTCGAAGAATGTCGATATTCATGCCAATCAAATCCTCCTCAAAGAGCTAAGCCAAGATATGAAGAAGTGGGAAGAACTCATTCGAGAGAATGCGTTTGGTACTGGTGGTCACCGTGATCATGTCACGGCGAGCATTGCCCACATGCTTTATTGTGTTATTGCTGAAGAGCAATACAATTTGGCTTATCTTTTTATTCATCGAATCATGTCCGCCAAAAACACCTCTAATGCCAATCTTCCTTACGGTATGTTTCTCACACGACTTTATTGTTATGTGATGGAACATTATCCACATCTTCAAAGAGACTACTACGTTCATATCCTTCCTACCTTGAACCAACTTACTCGTGTTCGTACTCGTCGTTTTCGAAGTGACAAAGGAAAATCTCGTGTTCCTTTGTATTCTAGGCCTCGTGGTTCTACATCTCATTGTGATGACGATGATGATGAGGAGGAAAACACCTCACGTGTTAGTACTCCATCCCCCATGACCTTTGATGAAGATCTTTCCGATATTGATGATACCGAGTATCAAATTCCTCTTCCTCATGAACGTACCAATGAGCTTCTCTTCACTCGTCAAACATCTATCATCAACCGTCAACAACAAATGCATGAAGAACTTCGAGGAGGTTTCAAATCCGTTGGGAAGATGTTTAGGAAGATGCTTGGAAAGAAGAAGAAGTAGGAGATATTGATGTATTGCTACTTGTTATTACTTGGTTCTATTTGACATTTTGTATAATTTGCTATTTGTCCGATTTATTCGGAAATACTTGTCTTATTTCTTGTTTATCTCTTGAATGATGTTTAGACTTTAATTGTTATCATGCTACTAACTTAATGTTATGCTATGCTTATTTTCAAGATGGATTATAATATGTTTATTTGCATGCAATTTGGTTATATATATATATATATATATATATATATATATATATATATATATATATATATATATATATATATATATATATATATATATATATATATATATATATATATATGTTTATATATCATCATTCCTAGAGTATATACTTCTAATAGTGCTTGCTGGGAAAACACACTTGAAAAATCACCAAATTCTGCAAATTTTGGATTTATGGTCGTCTAGGAAAACACCAGATGGACGGCCCCCTTAATTCCCTAGGCGGTCCCCTTAATTATTAAGGGGGCCGGCATACAATTAAGGGGACCGGCCATCTGGAACTGGATTCACTGTTTTCTTTTGCATCTTGTGAACCCTTTCTCAAGTTTCAGCTACCATTTCCCATTTTAACCCAACTGATTTTAGAATCTCATTCAACCATTTCAAATACATACCTTAATCAACCATTTCCATACTATAAATTCCCTCCACAATCACCATTCTTTATCTCATCATTCACCATCTAGATCATCATGACTCCACCAAGCACCTCACACTCCAAAGCCTCCAAGAAACAAAAACTTGTGGTCATCCCCCCAAAACAACTCTTCATTGACTTAATAAATGAAGACAACAAAACACCATCACCTCCACACCATCACCTCCACCCAAATGCTCATCCTCAAGTGCAGCCAATGCACCATCTAAAACACCTTCCACTCATGGAACTTCCTCATCCTCCATACCCTCAACCTCATCAATCAATGACTACATCAACTCACACTTGTCACCACAAGTATCATCACCACTTCCTACACAAGAACCCATGTCCACCCATCTTACCATCTCACTTTCACCAATAACACCACTTGATGCTCATCTCTCATCTCCACCAATTACACCACCATTCTTTGCCAATCCCGTGCCTTGGAGGCTACTTGAATCCCATGGGGATACTTGTCTTTGGTGCATCCATAACCGCACGGTCATATTTGACCTTAGAGATGAAATTCAATATATGTTTTCATATATTAAACATTTGCTTACCAACCCACCACCACCACCAACTCCACCATCCTCTCCAATCATTCCTCCACCACAATTCTCACCCATTCCTCCATCATCACCATCATGCTCTCCTAATTAAGCATTTGATATGCTTAATAAATAACGCCTCTACCACCCTTTTGCTTGCAAGCTCTATGAAGACCATGTACTCTTGCCATGATGATGTATTTTCCTTGTTGTTAGTTTGTGAACTAGCTTTCCTACTTGTAATCCAAATTGCTACTTGTATGTTGTGTCTTGACACAACCTATTATTTAATATGAATGCTTTCTTTCAAACATGCTTTATTTTTTTTCTAATCAACTTATACATGTTTGCATGCATATACTTGTGCTTCTAATATTTTTTTTGCAAAGCATTCCATAGCTCGTTCTCTTGGTGCCCCCAAACGAGGGGGATTACACATCAAGGGGGAGATATCTACCCGTCAATCTTTCACGTTTGAAAATTATCGGCATAACCTTTTTGATTCTATAAAAAGGGGGAGAAGTAAATATAAACTCACTGAAATACTTGTTTAAAAATTAATTTTTAAATTAATGAGTTTAAGTTTTGTAATCATCAAAAAGGGGGAGATTGTTGATATAAATAATGTTTAAAAAGGTTATTAATATCTCTCAATAAACCTATGTTTTGATAATCACAAAACTCAAATCAAATTAAGTCAAGATTAAGACGTAAACAAGTATTTGGTAACAAATATTTACCTCTACATCTAATATCACTTAAGGTATGCATAAACTAAGCATCTTATGCATTACATGATCAAAGGAAATTTTGTCTTAAGACATAACATCTTATAAAATGATATAAACATTTTATATATATATTTGTAAATCATTTTTGCTAATGCTATATTAAACCACAAAGATATGATTTCAAATTTCTAACCAAAAAGGGCAAATTTTATCCAGAAAAACTTTTCCAACGTTCAGGAGGGCGGCCCCCTTAATGATTAAGGGGACCGGCCCCTAATTAAGGGGACCGGCACGCTCCAGAACAGTAAATTCTGGCCATATAAATATTGGATCATTTCACACATTTTTCTCACCTTTTTGCACTATAAACTTTCTGATCCAACCTCCATTTCTAGATCTAAAATCCTTTGATCATATAATTCATAAGTCTTTGTTTCCAAGTGATCCAAAGCTTCATCCATTCAAGTGCAAGAAGAAGAACACTCCTCTACATCCATCTAATTGTAGTAGTGTTGTGAATAGCTAGTTTCATATTGTAGTTGTGGTAGATATTTGTAAAAGTGTTGTGTAAATTTGTTGATTGTAGAAACTAGGTGTGTTGTAAAGTAGTTTAGTAGTTGTGAATTAGTTGTGCATAGAAGAAGGTGTGAAGTTGTGAAGGTGTGAAGAAGGTGTGAAGCCTTGAAGAAGTTGTGAAGTTGTGAAGAAGGTGTGAAGCCTTGAAGAAGTCGTGAGATTGGTTCTAGCTACGATTAGAACTCGACATTTAGCTTAGTGTCGTTAACTCGTGTAAGCCAAGGTGTGTAAGGTTTCTCCACCATAAGGAGTTTGTTGACATAGTGAAGAAAACTCTCGAGTGTGGTACTCGGGGAGTGGAGTAGGGCAAGGAAGGTGTCCTTGTAGCCGAACCACTATAAATTCGCGTGTTGTGGTTTGATCTTTCTAACTCTATCTTTTCTTCATTACATTTCAATACTTTCATTACTTGATTAGAATTTCTTATATTGGTTGTCATTTGAATTCACTTGAGATCGAATCGAAAGTTTTTAATAACCTACAAAATATTTTGGTAATAAACTTGTAAAAGGACGTAAAACTATTCAACCCCCCCTTCTAGTTTTCCACAATTATGTTCCTGGAATAGTTGAGCTCATGAAACAAAGGAGGAAAGCTGAAGCTGAGAGAATTGCCAAAGCAAAGAGGGATAAACCAATGACTCAAGCAAGCAAAGGAATTATATGAGGGATTTTGTGAAAAGTCAAAGCAGTGCACTCTATAATCACTCTTGGACTAGGAAACAAGTTTGGTCTTTCTCAGATGAATAATTAGTTTATCATTATAATAGAATCAAGACCAGATTACACAAGGATGGACTTCTTACTCCTAAGCTTTTTCCTACTCTACATACTACTGATGCAGAACCACATTCTAAGAAGCTCAAGATAGATGAAGTTGATTCTGCTAATGTGCCTGCTACCTCATTATCTCATTCTGCTGATGCTGCTTCTACTATTGATATGAGTGTTCCTGTTGTTGATCATGTACCTTTACCTAGTGTGTCTACTTCTGCTGATCCAACAACTGCTGTTGCTCCATCTATTATTGACAAGGGTAAAGCAAAAGTTGTAGCAGAAGATCTTCCTTCTAAAAAGAGAACAAGAAGACAAATAGAGGAGGAGAGATTGGGTGAAGAGGCTGCAAAGAGGTTGCATGATGATCAACAAGCTAACTTGGCAAGATTTCATGAGATCAAAGTGAGAGAAGTAGAGCTTGCAGCTGCTAGAGCTAAACAAGTTAGAATGAAGATAGATGCACAAGCTGAATCTGTTTCACTTGACCAACCTTCTGCTGAGGATTCTGCTGATCCTTCACTAGTTCCTCCATTAGTGGAAACACATGAGTCAGAGGATGTATCTTCTGAGGATGCAATTGCTGAAGAACCTTCTTATCCACATTCTTCTATATACATACCTGGCAGAAGAGCCAAAAGAATGGCTAGAATGAAGGTCTCACACTCACCTCAAGTACATAGGGTAATAGATGTTGATGCTGCTGATTCTTCTTTTATTAAAGAGGGATATCCTAATGATTGGCCAGAGGGTTTTAGGGATGTTTTGATTAGATGGGAGTTGTCTAGTAATGGACAGATCAATACCATTTATAGGCTGGATAGAACATCTCTGTCTTTCACATTTCTATAAGAAATTTTGCATCTTGTGGATCATCAGGATTTGCTCACTCTCTATGACTTGGTTTCTAAGTATTATGCTACTCATACTCCTGAAGGTGCAGGATTATATCTTTTAGGGGATCTTCAAGTGCTCATGGATTCTACTTCTCCAAATGGTTCTGGTTATGCAGTTTGGAAGAATAATCAGAGGTGGAAAGTACAAAGTTGGAAGTTTTATCTTCTTCCTTATGTTCATGTCTTGGAGACTACAACTGGAATAAGGGTAATAATGTTCATAGAGAAGAATTATCCTCTGACTGTGCCTCTCATGGAGAAAATGCTTCTACAAAAGTTGGAGATTCCTCCTTATCCAGTTGGAAATGCTAAACTGTTTGCTGAATCTTTGATTCGTTTGTTCAAAACCAGGATCAGGGTGGCCAGAGCTACTTGATGGTATTTTGTTGAATATTTGTCTTTTCATTATTATTCTTTAAAAAAAATAAAAAATAAATAAAAAAAAAACAACTAACTAACAGATTTGTATAGTATTTTGTATGTTGTATCCAGGTTTTGGTGTTGGTTATTTCCACATCTTATCTGGTTATCAACTTACCTGATGTTGACTATTCCATCAAAAAGTTGGCTAGTCCAAAGGGTACAGCTTTGGTAAAGACATGTCAAATCTGTTGATAGCTGTAATAGTTTGCTAAAAACTATTGGGTACTCAACTCACCCATGCTTAACAGCTGAGAGTTGAATGGTTGTCAATTGACCATGGATTTTTCCTTACGGATTCCCAATAATTGGCTAGCCCACAAGTGTATCGCATGTGGTAAAGGCAGTGGAAAACCATATTTGGTATTCAATTTCCAAGGTGCTTTACTCATCAAAATAATTGACTAGTCCTAAGCAAACGGCTACAGGTAAAGACAACTCAAATCCGTTTATAGCTGATGATTTGCTAAAAATCATATGGTTATCAGTGTACCATAGTTTTCGAACTTAAACATTTGGCTACTCTAGTAGTGATGGCTATTGAGAATAGTATGAAACTAAAATGTTTTGATGTACAATTTGTCATTTGTTGCTGCAAAGATCTGAAGTTTTCATATTTGCTATTCATAGAGATGTGGCTATTTTGATTCTTTGCTGCTGATGTTCGATTTCAATCCTCTTGGTTTACACTTTTAAAGATCTATCAAGAATCTTGAACTTAACCATGTCAAATTCAAGATTAGGGGAGGATTGTTGGGAATTCTGCTAAATAAGAATTCTGCTGAAGGATACTGCTGAAGGTTCCTGCTGAAGAGCTGGTTCCTGCTGAAGAGTATATCTATCGAAGAGTAGATTTCGCATAGTTTGTTTCTGTGGATATAGATTTTGTTTCTGCGGATATAGATATTACGTATATTTTGTTATTTAGTTAGGATATGCATGAGTTTTATTAGGAAGTGATAATGCATATCTATTTAAGTTTATAGAAGATACGTTTCTTGTGAAACGGTTTAGGGTTCTTTATCTATAAAAGGAACACACGATTATGTATTAGTTACACGTTTTGAAAAACAATTTTTAGTGTTATTCAAAGATCCATAGAGGATCAAATCATTCTCAGTATTTTGTGTTTATACTTGTGTTTAATTCCGCTTTAAGAATACAAGTTATAGAGACTTTCTATTAATGTGTTTGTGATTACATAAACATTACTAACGATCCACGAGTGCTCAAAGATCTATCAAGGTCTACGGTTCAACAAGGAGTTACGTTGTTGTGCTCACAATGTATAGCTATCACTTTAAAGGAGTTACGTTGTAGTGCTCAAGTGTCACCAAAAGATGTGGATAATTCGAGAGAAGTTCATATACAATTAAGGATGGTTGGATGGGTATATGATTCTACCATTATTGAAATTCTCAGTATTGGTTCTTAGTCAGACAATAGTGCAAGTTTAAGTCACAAGTTCGGGTTATTTTACTTCAGTCTCAAGTTCGTCATATTGGGTTTTCTCCATCAGTAGTCACTACAAAAAGCCGTCAGAATGATAATGGGGTCGGTAAAGAGTTAGCTGAGAGGAGTATAAAAGAGTAGAGATGTTTATCAGTAGTTGATTCTCACGGGCTATTTATGATACTTCACACATAATCGGTTGATTGGACATATGGGGTTACGCTGCCTCCGTTTCCATCGTAAACATAGTGTGTATGCTTCCGATTCCGCGAAGACGTCGTGGGAGAAGAGAGAGTGGGTGTTCTTTTGCTTCTTTGACTTTTCTTGATTTTTTTGCGCAAACACTCATTTTCCACGAGGATATGCAATTAGGGGGAAGAAATGTGCACATCAGGAACGCATAATAGACTCACATGATCGAGCTTACAATTTTATTACTACCAGAGAGACGTCCGCAGAGATGATCAGTGGTTCAGTTTTGTGATTTTGGTGTAATCGTGTCAACTCTCGCAGGTTGTGAAGTGTGAAGTAGCCTGCATATGTGAGAATATCTTGCTGATTTCTTGCATGTTACCCCCGAACAGAGTTTCCGCATTGAGCATAATTGTGATTAAGTGACTAGTCAGATTTGCTTGGTATGGTTTACGGTGTCATCTACAAATTCCGCTGCGTACTTAAAACTTCAAATGTTAGAAGACATGTTGACTACATCAAAGTTTCGAATCTGCTGAAGACGGTTGTCAGTTCGGGGGGAAGCTGATTCAGAAACTTCGCCAAAAAGAAGTATACGAAGAAGCTGCTAAAGACATGCAGCATGAATTGGGGGGAAGTTAATCCATTTCATGCATATTACATCATTTGCCTACAAGTGAAGATAAAGTTCTCAAGCCGAGGTACAAGATGAAGACAAAGAACGTCAACTGTAGTCATCCTCAGCATTTGAAGAGCTTATGAAGACCTTTCTTTAATTTTATTTGTACTTGTAGGAAATGTTGTAAGTAATCCCTTATGTTGCCACATTGGGGGAAGATTGTTGGGATCGCTCCTAACAGTTAAATGTGACAACATTATCGGGATTACACTAGTTATCCTATTTAGCTTATACACAAGGACTAGTTATGTAATATTGCAATAGTATGATTGTGTTAGGCTATATAAGCCCTCCTAGACTTCACTAGGAGGGTGAGACTTTGTTTTGTATTTCACTTTCTTTATAATCAATAAAACTTAGTTTTCCCTTCTCTCTCTACTTTCTCTCACTAACAATGGAAGCTTTAATCTTTCATCATCCCCGACCTCCCAAATCACAATAATCAATCCAATACTACGATCCTACAATAATCAATCACAATAATCAATCCAATGGAAGATTAAAATATGAACGTTCAAAGTTGCTTTAAGTTGCTCAAAGATGAATCTCATGCGAGCTAGACTCAGAATTAACCCAAGAATTGACGAAACAAAATGTTAGTAATCTCGAAAAGACTTATCCTCGATGGGTAATGACATCAAGTTAGTTACCTGAGCTAGTTGTCACCTAAAAGCTGACAATGGAACTCTCTAACTAACCATGTAAGAGTGTCTCGAAAAGGATTTGTCTAAGTAGAAATGTACCATTTCGAGAAACTTTCTGTGGACTCGACCAGGCCGGGTAATAACTTCAAACTAGTCTAACTAGTGATGTAAGCGTGTCTCGAATCAGTCTTGTTCACTGAAAGTGGATCAATTCAAAAAAAGTGCTTGCTGCTCCCGCATGTGCAAATTTATTAATTACACATGAGCACATGTGAAGGGGAGCCCTTCAAACGAAAACACAAAACTCTCAAAGTGTTAAAACAAAATGTTTGATAATCACAAACACTTTGAGAGATTTTCAATAAAAGGTTTCATGGCAATTATAGGATAGTCATGGTGTTATAAGGTGACTAAGATAGGAAAAACCGTCCTATGATCCACCAGAACCGGAGAGATCTACCCAAGGACATCACCAATAGTTAGAATTAGAAGTCCTTAGGTATGATATGAAAAAAGGATAAAAGAATGAAAGGAGAAAGAAGGAGATGAAGAATTAAAAAGAAATGTAAAGAAAAGGGTGAAAAGAAATAGCCCTCCATATGTTCAACCTTAGGGCAGACACCGGGTACAATTCGTATGCTACTGGATGTTGCTAAGGCGACATCGGTATTGAAGATGAAGACGTCATGGACCCAGTGATGCACTACACTCAACCTTCTAAGCTACTCAAGTTCTCTTAAAAGAGCTTGTTTCATTCTCACGGGGAACCGGTGTAATCTATCAACTTGCCTCTTAGAGATGGTTGATATTGAAGCATGAGACCCCTCCCTAGTCTCCGCATAAGAAATCTAAGTGTGCACTTATCGAGTCTAGAGCCATGGGATACATCAAAGATCTCTTAGGAACACTTAGTATTTCTACAATTGGTGTTCTACATCAATGGACACCAGCTGTAAATTATCGAGTCCTTCGCAGATCCTAGCAATCTACCGAGAACGTTTATGAGAGAATTTACATAATTATTTCTCAATGATTGAACGGAAATCCTACCAGGGTCAACATCAAACAGCCCTGACAGTAGGTCACTTCGGTAACTCTTTGTGGGTTACGCTTAGTGTTCGCGGTGGTTCCAAAATGGTCTACAGTCGTGGAGTGATCCCCAGCTACTCACCCATTCATTGAGCTACTAAGTAGGTCTCGTAAGCTCCCTCGAGAGTATCTGATATGGGAACGGCCTTGATAAGGATTAGAAGGAGTCTTCACAATATGCTGTTGACGATCTCTAATTCCTTATCTGTAAGTACCGGTTGATTTATTGCTAACTGTTTACCTGCAGCTATATATCACCTCCATGGCGACGGATTCCACATGCTCATACATACATCTTGAAGTCATAGAAAGCTCCCTCAAAGATCAATGCAACACAAAGTTCAAAGAAAGATTCTACGCCAAAAAGAAGAATCTACAAAGAATAAAGACTAAACATCTAAGTGAATGAAAGGGGACTACGTGCATGTGAATGTCAAAATCTAAAGATGTATGAGCATGTTGGAATGGCGGACAACCACCACAGACGCAGAAGTGACGATTGGCAGACAACTTCATAAGATGATCACTATCATATCAACAAAGAACAAAGAACGATGAATGATTTCTTTCTAAAGATTTTTGAAGACGTCTAAAGCTGTGAAAGTCAAAGATAAAGATGAGACGAAGACGTCAAGCAACCGCGATGACCGACCCTTAGGGGGAGATAGTTGGGAACATAGTTTTACTATTTAGTCAAGTCTCGGTCATTTGTAATAATCATTAGGTTGCTTAGTTTATTATTACTTAAGTTAATGTTATGTTGTAAGGCTTATGAAAGCCCATGGGCCTTAAAGCCCACACGTATGGTAGGAATAGGAAGGATGGGAGTGTTGCCTTACTCCTTGCCTATAAATAGAGAGCTCATGTATGCATAACATTTGTTGGTTATTTTGATATTCTAAAGAAACTCTTGCATTTCTATTTCTCTTACATCATATAATCAACCAATCCTTATATCTATCTCATTCTTACTTGTGTAATATCAATATGGGCACCTAACAAGGTTTCATTACATCTAAGCAAACACAAACAAACCTAGCCTAGCATGTTAAAGTAAAGACAAGCATAAGATAGAATCAAACAACACATAGACATATTGAATGATTATTGGAAGACTTATCTTTATTGAAACATGGATGAAAGAAGGGTTTGAAACCCCTACAATAAGGTTGAAATACGACCTAGGGTTTGTGGTAAAGTTCCTCCAAAACTTCTTTCTTTTATGAATGAAAATTAGAAATCTGAGAATACACGTCTGACGGCGTCACGTTGTAATCTTGACGCTGTCAACTTGCCGCCAATACTCTTCACGGATTGCCTAGATCCAATTCTGACGCCGTCATGTGTAAATCATCTCTTGGCCGTCACGTGTAATTTTGCTCTTGACGGCCTTGGCTTCCAAAAGCATGACGCCGTCACTCTTTAACTCCCAAAAATATTCTGGCGCATCTCGTGTAACTTTTTATCCACCTCTTTGCCAATACGTGACTGTCACAACTCGTAATTTCCGGTCATTTTCCAAACCTCGACAATTTACTATTCACAAGTTACTATTCACCATTTACTATTCATCGATCACTATTCATCGTTTTTTAGGTCAATTTGACATTTCGAGAAACATTCGGAAATTTTACTATTCACTTGACACTATTCATTCCCGGAAGAAAACCACTATTCACGTGCATTACTTATGTCATCGTAAACTTAGTTTACGGGTATTCAAAATTCGTGTAACCGTATTGGTTCAGGAGCGAATTCATGCTTTATCATTTGGGACATCTCATATAGACTAGAAATAGTCTTTATATCATCATTATGGCACTTGCATACTATTCCACTCGTAGGGTGATTAAATTAATACTTTTGGTATAATTTGCTTTTACGTATAATTACTTCTAAATAAACGTTAACAAGCAATCAATAATGTGACTAACACGTCCGACACTCCCGACTATGATCCCAATATATTTTTATATTCATTTTAATAATATAAAAATTATAATATTAATTTACCTGGTATTTTCAAATCAATTGCTACATTTTACGGTCGGAGCTTATAACTCCGTCGGTTTGCGTTATTTCAACCCGATAAATATTTTAACACCCAATTCTCATCAGGAATATTATTTTACAACTTTTACAACTTCGTCATATTTTATTTCAACCCGACACGATTTATTTTTAGTTAACTCGGTACCCGATAACACCTAAAATACAAAATAACTAACTAATACTTGTGTTTGGGGACACAATCTTTAATTAGCCACCACTTTTCCTTATTTTTCTCCATGGTTGCCGCCCCCCCCCCCCCCCCTAGCCCCCCTAATCCATGTGTTCATTAATATACAAAGACCATATTGACTTTCAAAAATATCTACTTCATTTTCTCCATTTATCACATCTAATAAACTAGCCAAAAATTCTCTCTTCTTCCCCATTCATTTTGAGGTTCGGCCAAGAACAAGAACACAAGAGGAATCCATAATTTTTTTTTTCAAGATCAAGTGACAATCAAGGGTATTTAGTACTTCTTGTTAGGGTTTTGAAGTTTAAACACAAGGTTTTGCAAGTTTTTCATCTCCACTAGTCCACTAATCTTCAAGTAAGTATGTCAAACTAATTTTCCTAATTTTATCAAGTTCTTATTATGTTCATATGGTTTTTATACAAGATCTTATGCATTTGATAGCTTATACCACTTTATTTTACAAACTTATAACTTTTGAACCCTAGAAAATGTATATGGTTAGATCCTTGTTAGATCTACTTGATTTGTGATGTTTAGGAACCCATGACACCCTAAGAAGGTGTATGGTAGGATTAGACTAGTTTTGTGGTGATTGAAAGTGGTTTGGTTGAAGTAGAAACTAGATTGAAACCTTGAAAATGGTTTTTGAACAAGTAAAAATACATGCTGTCCTATTTTGGTTCACCCAGAAAACTCCGAATTTACACAGTAACTTTTGATAATATTTTTAGAAAATACTTTCAAAAACGAAGCCGTGGGCGAAAGAACGGATTAAAACGAGTTAATAACGAAGGAGATATGATTTTCCGAATTTAACGACGAAAACTATTTTCTGAAAAACTGCATGCTGTTTGACAGTTTTCGACGGGCAAGTAGAGGCGTTAAACGTAACCTAGAGGAGCCGATCTATCAAAAATATATTAGTATATACTAAAACGATTCCGGGGATATAAAGAACGAGTAAAATGAGTTTAAAACGACCAAGTTATACACGTTTTAATATCGTCAAAACTATATATATATATATATATTTGGTCACAAATAAAAATAATAACTTACGTACTAAATGGTATATTTTCTAGAAATGTTACTAAGGACTATATTCTTAACAAACGAAATACGTATGACCCAAGGAGTATTCATACGACTTAACGACGTTATTTTAAGATTTTCGATACGGGGAATGGAACGCTAACATTGTTATACGATATATTACGACAAGTTTTTATAACTCCAATGGGACTTATTTTTCCTAAGTATGGAAACTATTTTACTATGACAATAACTAGTATTTCCAAGTTACGAGTGGTATAGGCATCATGTGCACGTGCATTCATTTCATCATGTCATGATCTAAGGAAGATCGTTATTACTCATATTAGGTTGCGGTTAGAGATCGTGCCTCATTTCAGTGTATCCATTCTTGTCATCGTAGCTATCGCTCCAGGTGAGTCATAGCCCCTACTATTTTGATTGTTTTGCAAACTCTTTGGGGGAGAATACATGCTCGTTTTACTTAAAACGCATTACTTGTTTTACCTGGTTGATTTCTCAAATATTCCCAGCTTTATCTAAATATATATTTGATCACCTGCACTTCATTAGTATGCTTGACTACCGGTATTTCTTTGGTATATTTAACCACCTGCATTCATTGGTATGTTTGATTTTTCTTGTATTTCATGGGATTGATTATTCTTATTTACATGACCACATTGTCATAATTGTTTATCTGGCGACATTGTCAGTATTGTTTATCTGGCGACATTGTCAGTATTGTTTTTCTGACGACATTGTCAGTATTGTTTATCTGGCGACATTGTCAGCATTATTTATCTGGCGACATTGTCAGTATTGTTTATATAACCTCATTGACTGAATTATTTTTATATAGCCGTTTTGCTATGTTTATCTGGGAATTTGGATACCATTATTACTTTTGTTCACGTAGACTTTAATACTTTTGGCAGTGGGTTGTAAACACACAGGTTACAAGTCTCTTATGGCGGGACTTGCAACTAAGTGGATTTACAATGCCTTTGCTGGGCGATCTTTTCTCTATAGGCATTAATTATTAAACAAACTCTATGAACTCACCAACCTCGTGTTGACACTTTAGCATGTATTTTCAAGTTTTAAGCTTATGGCACGCTACAAGAGGTTTTGGCAGGGCATGGCATGGTCATAGAAGACTCTGATTATTTATATGGGGACCGTTTTAAACTATTTAAGGGCCTACTTCCGCACTACCTTTAACAATGTAAATACAATATTTTTGACTTAACTATTTTATTCTAAATTATTGAAGTGAAAACCAATTTTGTACTTGTGCTGTAATACCAATTGAGTTACACCCCAGCTACATGTATGCTTCCGCTGGACCCGATTTTGGGGGTGTGACAGATTGGTATCAGAGCTTTGGCTATAGCGAACTAAGTGTTTTTAAAACCTAGACTATAGCTACTTTTACGAAAAACTTAACCCTATGACCGTCACGTGCCTGCCTGCCAAGATGATGCCTCACTTGTGGTTTGTTGCTGACTTAGGTGATGAGATTTGTGTCTCATTATCTGGTATATTATATTCACTTATTCTAGTTGATTACTATCATTGTCTTTCAAATGAGCATGTTCACGTATCATATATGTCACCGCGTTATGTTTTTCCTTGCATACTTTCATCATTCGACCTCGAGTTTGGTCACCTGCCTTAGTCTTTCTGAACGTCTTGGTATTTGGGAAGGACATGGTATTCGTATAACTGAACTGAGTATTTCAAAATTCATGGAACCTCGGTGGAATATAGACTGGTCATCTATATTCAACCCGGGATAGTGAGATATAGGCTGACCACCTATGTCTGACTCAGAGATGAATTTTGCAACACTGAGAATGGTTATAATAAGATTATGTCTGGATTAAATTCTCAACTCATTTTCCAAATGCTTCATTTACGTGTGTGTATACTCTCGTTGTCATAACATTCCTACTTTTCATCACTTCGTGAACTACCGATTGGAAGCTTGTCAACTAGTCATTTTATTTCATGAACTTTCATATTTATGCACAATACACTTGCATCACAGTATTTTCTTATATCACAATCTCATTATGCTGCAGTTGTCACAGTCTCTTCCCTTCTCACCATCACTATCATTTCCTTTCCCCATCCTCATATATATATAAGGAATTAGCTTACACTCTATAGATTCATATGTCACCCATCACTCACTACTAACAATATTGATAAGTGGATATTATCAATGACCTCCCTAGGAAAGACTTTCCATACCATATATAAGGAGGATCCCTAGGTACATTATGGCCATTTAAAACTCAACAGAAATCCCAGGATATCACAAAACCACTCGAGCCACGTCAACTTGTCATATCGCAACATCAACCTTTCATTCTACGATAACCCACTCTCGAACATCTACTACTAAGAAACGTCTTAATTATGTCTCACCCTTCTTTTCTCGTTTTGAAGAGCTATGCCGCCAAGGAAAGTTAAAGCTACTCCAACTATGACACCTGTTGCTATTCGGAAATTGGTTAAGGATAGTATCGCCGAAGCTCTAGAGATCGAGAGATCTGAGGTAGCTGCAAGGGCTGCTGAGGCCGCTTTACAAACAGGGACAAATGGACAATCCGATAATAAGCGCGAATGTACTTGGAAGAATTTTAAGGTTAGTGATCCCATCAAGTTTAAGGGCACTGAAGGAGCGGTTGCTTTGATTCGCTGGTTCGAAAAGACTGAGAATGTGTTCCTCATGTGCAACTGTCCTGATGGCAGCAAGGTAAAATTCGCTACTGGCATGCTTTTGGATGAAGCTATGTCATGGTGGAATTCTTATGCTCAACCAATGGGTATGGAAAATGCCTACAAGCTCACCTGGGAGCAATTCAAGAAATTGATGACTGATAAGTTTTGCCCTCGTACTGAGGTGCAGAAGTTGGAAACAGAGTTTTATAAGCTAGTGACAGTAGGTAATGATATCGAGGCATATATCCGAAGATTTCAGGAGTTGGCTGTGCTATGTCCAACAATGGTTTCAGATAACGAAAAGCTGCTAGAAAATTTCATCGTTGGACTACCGCGCAACATCAGCGGGAACGTAATTGCTTCTAAATCAGACACACTGGAGGAAGCTATCAGAATGTCTCAAAAGCTTATGGCTCAAGTGATGAAGCAAGAAACTACTGTCAACAACCACAACGAAAACAAGAGGAAAAGGGATGACAACCAAGGAGACGATCAAGTATGGCAGCCAGACAAACAACATGAAGTGGTTAGGGCCTGCGTTGTGAAGCCAAGTGAAAAGAAAGGTTACCAGGGTACTTTACCTAAATGCAACAAGTGTCAGAATCATCATAACCATGAACCTTGTCTTAATCCATGTGGCAACTGTAAGAAGGTTGGTCATGCGACTTGGGAATGCAAATTTCCAATCATTACCGGAGATCAGAAACCCTCAGTGACATGTTTTGGCTGTGGAGAAATAGGGCATTACAGGAATGAATGCCCAAAACAAGGAAACCAAGAGAAAGGGAACCAAGGCGGAAGGGCTAGTGGGAGAGCCTAGGTCATTGGAGAAGGAAATGGTCCGCACATCAACAACGCTGAGGACGACAACAATGTTCAAGAATCGAGAACTTCTGTCTTAAAAATAAACCAAAGCCTAAACTCTCTTGTGTTGTATTTCTTTTGTGTTTAATTCTACGTTCTATCGTATAAGTTTCATGTACTATTAACGAATTCCGACCTAATGAATATTCTATCTTTTATCACCGCAAACTCCTAGCGATTTCATTAAGATTCCTTTGGAACTACACCACCTATCATCTGCAGACCTATGGCCAGAATTAGAGAACGATTCAAACATAGGGAGATATGCCCAGAGCAGGAGTGGTTGACTCTAGAAATGGTTGGATTAACCATTTGCCAATAAATCAGATTCCTTTATAACCATAGTTATCACACGAGTTTAGAGACTATACCATTTGAAGCACTCTATGGTCGAAGTGCCAACATCCATTAACGGATAAAATTTGGAAAAACCCAACTCACTAGTCCCGTAAGCATTCATGAAATAACCAGAAATTTCCTACAAGTCAAGAATCAATTACAAATTCTATAAGTTGTAAACCCTTAAAACTTCAAGTTGGTAGCCAGATCATGTTTGAAGTTCTACCTAGGAAAGGCATGATATTATTCGGAAAATTTTGGAAAGTTAAACCTGATATACACTGGACCACGTAATATTTCAGACAGAGTAGGCCTAGTGGCCATCCGACTTGAGCCTTGTTAGAGAACAACCGGATTACACAACTATGTTGCACCTATTCAAATCCCAGGAAATGACTTTCAGATTAGTCACTTATGGTCCCATTTGGAAAGGAATCCAACCCAAAGACAAACATAAACTTGGTAAGAGAACCAATAGAAATCATGGACTGTTAGGTCGAACGGTTGAAGCGGAGTCGAATTCCTATCGTGGAAGTTCGCTGAAATTCTCAATTATCACCATCTTTTCACCAATACCATTCTAGAGACTTACACAAACTGAACTTCGGGACGAAGTTCCTGTTAGAAGGGAAGACTGTCACAACTCGTAATTTCCGGTCATTTTCCAAACCTCGACAATTTACTATTCACAAGTTACTATTCACCATTTACTATTCATCGATCACTATTCATCGTTTTTGAGGTCAATTCGACATTTCGAGAAACATTCGAAAATTTTACTATTCACTTGACACTATTCATTCCCGGAAGAAAACCACTATTCACGTGCATTACTTATGTCATCGTAAACTTAGTTTACGGGTATTCAAAATTCGCGTAACCGTATTGGTTCAGGAGCGAATTCATGCTTTATCATTTGGGACATCTCATATAGACTAGAAATAGTCTTTATATCATCATTATGGCACTTGCATACTATTCCACTCGTAGGGTGATTAAATTAATACTTTTGGTATAATTTGCTTTTACGTATAATTACTTCTAAATAAACGTTAACAAGCAATCAATAATGTGACTAACACGTCCGACACTCCCGACTATGATCCCAATATATTTTTATATTCATTTTAATAATATAAAAATTATAATATTAATTTACCTGGTATTTTCAAATCAATTGCTACATTTTACGGTCGGAGCTTATAACTCCGTCGGTTTGCGTTATTTCAACCCGATAAATATTTTAACACCCAATTCTCATCAGGAATATTATTTTACAACTTTTACAACTTCGTCATATTTTATTTCAACCCGACACGATTTATTTTTAGTTAACTCGGTACCCGATAACACCTAAAATACAAAATAACTAACTAATACTTGTGTTTGGGGACACAATCTTTAATTAGCCACCACTTTTCCTTATTTTTCTCCATGGTTGCCTCCCCCCCTAGCCCCCCTAATCCATGTGTTCATTAATATACAAAGACCATATTGACTTTCAAAAATATCTACTTCATTTTCTCCATTTATCACATCTAATAAACTAGCCAAAAATTCTCTCTTCTTCCCCATTCATTTTGAGGTTCGGCCAAGAACAAGAACACAAGAGGAATCCATAATTTTTTTTTTCAAGATCAAGTGACAATCAAGGGTATTTAGTACTTCTTGTTAGGGTTTTGAAGTTTAAACACAAGGTTTTGCAAGTTTTTCATCTCCACTAGTCCACTAATCTTCAAGTAAGTATGTCAAACTAATTTTCCTAATTTTATCAAGTTCTTATTATGTTCATATGGTTTTTATACAAGATCTTATGCATTTGATAGCTTATACCACTTTATTTTACAAACTTATAACTTTTGAACCCTAGAAAATGTATATGGTTAGATCCTTGTTAGATCTACTTGATTTGTGATGTTTAGGAACCCATGACACCCTAAGAAGGTGTATGGTAGGATTAGACTAGTTTTGTGGTGATTGAAAGTGGTTTGGTTGAAGTAGAAACTAGATTGAAACCTTGAAAATGGTTTTTGAACAAGTAAAAATACATGCTGTCCTATTTTGGTTCACCCAGAAAACTCCGAATTTACACAGTAACTTTTGATAATATTTTTAGAAAATACTTTCAAAAACGAAGCCGTGGGCGAAAGAACGGATTAAAACGAGTTAATAACGAAGGAGATATGATTTTCCGAATTTAACGACGAAAACTATTTTCTGAAAAACTGCATGCTGTTTGACAGTTTTCGACGGGCAAGTAGAGGCGTTAAACGTAACCTAGAGGAGCCGAGCTATCAAAAATATATTAGTATATACTAAAACGATTCCGGGGATATAAAGAACGAGTAAAATGAGTTTAAAACGACCAAGTTATACACGTTTTAATATCGTCAAAACTATATATATATATATTTGGTCACAAATAAAAATAATAACTTACGTACTAAATGGTATATTTTCTAGAAATGTTACTAAGGACTATATTCTTAACAAACGAAATACGTATGACCCAAGGAATATTCATACGACTTAACGACGTTATTTTAAGATTTTCGATACGGGGAATGGAACGCTAACATTGTTATACGATATATTACGACAAGTTTTTATAACTCCAATGAGACTTATTTTTCCTAAGTATGGAAACTATTTTACTATGACAATAACTAGTATTTCCAAGTTACGAGTGGTATAGGCATCATGTGCACGTGCATTCATTTCATCATGTCATGATCTAAGGAAGATCGTTATTACTCATATTAGGTTGCGGTTAGAGATCGTGCCTCATTTCAGTGTATCCATTCTTGTCATCGTAGCTATCGCTCCAGGTGAGTCATAGCCCCTACTATTTTGATTGTTTTGAAAACTCTTTGGGGGAGAATACATGCTCGTTTTACTTAAAACGCATTACTTGTTTTACCTGGTTGATTTCTCAAATATTCCCAGCTTTATCTAAATATATATTTGATCACCTGCACTTCATTAGTATGCTTGACTACCGGTATTTCTTTGGTATATTTAACCACCTGCATTCATTGGTATGTTTGATTTTTCTTGTATTTCATGGGATTGATTATTCTTATTTACATGACTACATTGTCATAATTGTTTATCTGGCGACATTGTCAGTATTGTTTATCTGGCGACATTGTCAGTATTGTTTTTCTGACGACATTGTCAGTATTGTTTATCTGGCGACATTGTCAGCATTATTTATCTGGCGACATTGTCAGAATTGTTTATATAACCTCATTGACTGAATTATTTTTATATAGCCGTTTTGCTATGTTTATCTGGGAATTTGGATACCATTATTACTTTTGTTCACGTAGACTTTAATACTTTTGGCAGTGGGTTGTAAACACACAGGTTACAAGTCTCTTATGGCGGGACTTGCAACTGAGTGGATTTACAATGCCTTTGCTGGGCGATCTTTTCTCTATAGGCATTAATTATTAAACAAACTCTATGAACTCACCAACCTCGTGTTGACACTTTAGCATGTATTTTCAGGTTTTAAGCTTATGGCACGCTACAAGAGGTTTTGGCAGGGCATGGCATGGTCATAGAAGACTCTGATTATTTATATGGGGACCGTTTTAAACTATTTAAGGGCCTACTTCCGCACTACCTTTAACAATGTAAATACAATATTTTTGACTTAACTATTTTATTCTAAATGATTGAAGTGAAAACCAATTTTGTACTTGTGCTGTAATACCAATTGAGTTACACCCCAGCTACATGTATGCTTCCGCTGGACCCGATTTTGGGGGTGTGACAGTGACGCCGTCACATGTAAATCTTGACGCCGTCAGGTACTATTTACAGCTTGATTTTGGAGACTTTGCCGTTTTCTTCACTTTTCGCTTCAAAAACGTCCAAAATGCTTGCTTTTCTAGATTTCTACTCCAAAGTACCTAAAATGACAAAAGGAACGATTTGTGGCAATATTTGATCAAATAATCACGACTTAGGGCTTAAATGACCCCCTAAAAGTGTAACACTTTTCGCCTCATCAACATCTCGCGTTATATTCATTTTCATACCAAGTCTCGCGTAAGATATCCTATACCACGATAAACGATCCCGAAATAAAAATGAAGAGAATAAGAAAAACCAATGTATATGAATCCCAATTTTATGAGTTGTTACAAAGACGGTGCACCAATATTCCAGAATATATTAATCTTGGACCTCACGCGAAGTTAAGTCAATGCGCCACATTGATCCCTTAGACAGAAACTATAAATACCCCAAGATACAGCCGGATTTCATGTGCCATAAACCCTAGAATGAAAATAAGAAACCCAAAGGAGAAGAATACAGACGAAAAGGCAACACAAGACACACCAAAGTGAAGATTTCATAGCAGTAAGAAGGTCCTGAATGTGTTTTAACTCAATTAACTAGTTTTGTTTTATTGTAATAGTAAGCTTTAATCCATCAGGACATATTGCTCCCCTTAAAATTGCTTTCCTATCAATTAATGTTTATATGATGTTTTTTTGGTTCTTGTTATATGTGCTTTGATAACCTCTGTATCTAGCAGTAGCAAGCTTTGGGCCGCCATACCCCTCCTACGATTACTTCACTAGCATTATAAGTTAGTGTAAGCCTGTAAAAAGGTTAAATAATTCTTAGACATAAGTGGTCATTAAGGGTTTACTCGCCTATAGTCAAGAAGCAACGAGAGAGAATAGTTTACGATACTCATCATATAAAACTAGCATAAAACAAGTGACAAGCTACTTAATCATTAGTCAGGCCTTTTATATGTTTATGTTATCTATCTGTGTACGTGTTCGCCATTCACTATATTTTGCTCAATTGTTTTAGTTTAATTTAACCAAACCAAATCGTGCTAGTCTCTCAGACTGAAAACCCCCTGCGTTAGATTAGATTGTAAAGCTAACTTAGATAATAAAATACTGATGAACATACTAGTTATTAACGTTCCACTCTTAGTGATCGACACTCTACTTACCAACTAGGCTACATTGATCGGGTACACTACACGTTAGTGTGTGCTATAGGATAAGTCGGTTATTATAAATTTTTAAAACTTGAGTAAGGACATTCTACAATGACATAGCATGTCACATCATGTAACATGAAGAGTACACGGACAAAGCATAAGAGTAAAGCATGATGGGTAATCATGTAAACAAATATATATACTCGACATAAAAAGGTATCCTTTCAGCCTTTAACCCTTGATATATAAAGTGCATAAAGTGTGGTCCGTGTAGGAAGTATAAAATATGTATTTCCTCTAATCAAGTCGTTAGACGTGAGATTAGTCCTTAAACATGTCATAATCCAGGCTATCATCTGTTTTACTATCCAATTCTCACAAGCATAACAATGACTCGTTATAGACAAACGATTCATAATATAATCAAGATAATTGCATCTTTCGACCTTTAAACAATCATAATGACCAATCAAGACAAGTGATAGTAAACTAAACCACGACATATCAAATACATTCTCTATAGATTTAGAATTCATAGTACATTTCCTCTTATTAACTCATAGCTACAATGCCTTAAACAAACATAATACGACTACTCAATACTCATAACAAAGTAACAAATGTAACACGAGTAAACAATTATCAATTTCATAATAAAGCAGGTTATACCAAGATCACAACGTAGAACCACATTCACAATTCTTTTTCCACAGGTACTACTTGCTTCCAACTCCTTAGCAAGTGGTTTTTGGTGCAAAACCACTTCTAGTCTTCTTATGATTACAAGAGATGATTCTTGATTCAGTTTTGTGGTATTACTCCGATTTGAGCCTCTATTTATAGTTGAAAAGCAGCCCTAAGATGTCCCTGGTTAGTAATGATAGGCAAATGATCGACCTCGTTATTGATGTATCTCATTAATGGAAAAGTATAACTGTCATGGGAGTACGCCGCACATTTGTTATAAAACCGGCGAGCTCTCTTCACGTAACCGGCGCTCTTGAATTAATAGATCGGCGTACTTCATTATTGACTCATAATTACATAGTTGACTAAAGGTGCTCGTAAGCGACGCGCTTTCTCCCTAAGATCAGCGTACTTTTGCCAAACCATGTGTTGTTTCTCTTAAGTTCCTTAAAGTCATTAGTTTCTCGTGTCATTCCTTAGATCATTAGCCCTGCATGTTCATTCATAGATTAAGTACCAAAAGTCCTACAGATAAGGGTAATTTGCTATATAATTTACATAATATCTAGGGTATAAATATGTATAATACGAGACTCATCACATGCTCTACAAATAAAACCGGACCTACTCTTGAAGACTAGACTAGAAATAGGTATAGCTTTGTAGGACTTTGTTGTAATCGTCATTCTTTGATATGACCTAATTATGACTTATGAATGAAACCTTGATGCATGCTTAGTTAAAATCTATGTTCTGTCTAACCTTCTGCCGATGGTCCCCTTGATGTTGGATGGTCCCTTACAATTAAAGGACCGTCTATGCCTTTATGGGACCGTCCCCGGTGTGCTACTTTGATTCTACTCTCATCTACTTTCATCTATTATGTGTGTTGCTTATACATATACTATTGAATCTATACACTAACTTATTTTTGTAGAAAAATACCTGTTGGGAATTACAATTTAATTTGATAAGACAAAATACATGAAAGATGAAGGACTGATGAAGACAAAGGATGAAACTTCAAATGAAAGAAATGATTACTACAGATCTTTTATATTGTTAGGAATATTCTTTATAAACCCTAGGTATCTCTATTATATAAATAGATACAAGGAATTTGTTACATGTGTGTCAAGATGTAAACACCAAAGGGGTGTGTGTGTGTAACCAGGCGTAGGTCTTATAAAACGCCTAGGTTGTGTTTGGTTTAAGCCTCAAGGATCATTGATCTCTGTTAGATTAGGTAACCATACTATACTTGATCATGTAGAATTAGGTCTGTTGGAGTTTGTAATTGTAGTGTTAGAGATGATGACGAGAAAAATCTTGAAACAATAACAATTGTTCTTAATCTATTCCGCTGCATATTGTTGTTTTGTTATTGTTATTCCTATATAAATATCTAACAAATCTGAGCTATAAACGATTCTTAACATGTGGTATCAGAGCCAAGGGGCTCGTGATCTAGGATCTACAAGGTTTTTCAAAGAAAAGAAGAAAAATTCGAATTTGTTACAAATTTTCATAACTTTCTGTAGTGCAGTTTTGCAAAGGCGATAGTTATCTTTTATTGAATTGGTGAATGTCACAGTGTAGTTGTTTTAGTTGAAGCGTTGTATTCCTTAATACCAGTCGTGAGGGTGTGCTACCTTCCCTAACTCTATGAATATCAGTTTAACCTACAACCGTAAGTCAATTACGCAATCATAGGATCATAAACCTCAACTTACACATTAAATACAATGAGAAAAATCTATATTGCACATAAGGTTACGTTTTCTAAGACGTTCAAGCTAGTTACACAAACGAGGTCAATGATGCGTAGGGATTGCACCAGGCTTTACCTCTCAAGGGATCTTGAGAAGCTTACAACCCCCACCAGGCAGTGTACCTGATCGTTGTAGTATAGTATAGTGACAAGTACCGGGGGATTGATCGTTCAGCTAGGAATAGTGTTGCTAGGATTAGAAAACCTAAATACTAGTTCTAAAGGTGAGGGATGATTATTTTTGTATTTTTATATTTTTTAGAAAGTAAATAAAAATCTCGGGTTTGAAGGATTTGGGCGGAATTAGTTGCTAGTCAACTAACCCAATACTAAAGATGTAATCAAAAGAAATGAAAATAAACTAAATTAACTAAGGTTGTGAGCAATAAGTGGAGAAATTGTGTTTACTTAGATTTCACTACTCCCTAGATATCTTTTACACGTTAATTACTTGTTATAGTTGCATGGATGACGGATTGTATTCCTTAATACCATTCATGGGGTGGCGCACTTAATTCCCCAATCCTATGAGTGCCTACTTCACTCCTATGTCGAGCCGATTAAGAAGCTCCTAACATTGGATCATTAGAATGTACTCATGCATTAAATACAACCAATAAAACCTAGTGCACGTCAGTTCATGTTTCCTAAGACGTTCAAGCATGTTACCAATTGGAGATCTGCCAGTTTTCTTAAGCCTAACATCGAAATCATTCATCCAATACAACCATAAACAAGTAATCAACACATAATTAATATCTAGGTTTCATTATATCTAAGCAAACACAAGATAGATCTAGCCTAGCATGATAGAATTAAGACAAGAACAAGATATAGACAACCAACACATAGACATATTGATTGAATTAGAAGAACACTTATCTCAATTACACATGAAAGGGTTCAAGGGCTGAAAACCCTTGAAAAACCTGTAAAGTTCGTAGTAAGTTCGGCCTAGGGTTTCTCCAAAACTTCTCTCTTTTTTATGAATGAAAATTAGAAAACTATATATAGGAAATTGAGGCTGACAGCGTCAAGACCAAATTGGTGACGCCGTCATCTCGCCGCCAAAAGAATTCTCGGACTGCCTTGATCTACTTCTGACATCGTCACGTTATAGCATTTTCCAGGCCGTCATGCATTTTACTCTTGACGCCCTTCCTTGTGACGCCTTCATTTCTGTACTGGGTCGTCATGGACTTTACTCTTGACGCCGTCAAAATGTTGCTCTTGACGCCGTCACCTACTGTTCCCAGCTTGGAAAATTAAGTCTTTGGCGTTTTCTTCACTTTTATGCTCCAAAAACGTCCGAATTGCTTCCTTTTCCAGATTTCTCTCCCAAAGTACCTAAAATCACAAAAGGAACGATTTAGGGCAATATTTGATCAAATAAATTCAATTCCGGGCTTAAATGACCACCTAAAAGTGGTTCATTTTTCGCCTCATCAGTCAACCAGTTTTCTTAGTCTAACGTGAAGCAATCAACTAAACAATAGATAACGCAACAATAATCAATAACTAGGTTTCATTAGATCTAAGCAAACAATAAGTAAATTAAGCTAGCATGTTAAAAGAAAGAAAAGATAAACAAATAATCAAACAACACATAGACATATTAAATGATTAAAAGAAAACTTAACTTCAATTAACGAAAAGAGGCTGTAAAAGCCTTACAAGAGATGCCAAATTCGTCTAGAGTTTGAGTTTCCAAAGTGTCACACTAATGAATGAAAAATCAAAAAGTATTTATAGATTTACAAAGCTGACGGAGTTAAGTTATGGATCCTAACGCCGTCAGACCGCCGTGATTAGGGTTTCTTCTTATGCAAGTCGACCTTATGACACCGTCTCTCTTGGTCTTCTGATGCCGTCAGGTCAAGTCTGTCGTCGTCCTTCTTTAAGCTTTCTGAGTCGTCTCTTATAACTTTAACATGAGACGTCCATCTTCTAATTACACTTGACGCCGTCAGGTGTAAAGTCATCAAAAGTTCAATGAGGCGACGTGTGTTAATTTTCCAAGCTCCATATTGCCAAGTGACGGCGTCACCAATTAAGGCGTGACGCCGTCAGGTGTCTTTTCCTGACAAGTTTTTCGCGACTTCGCTGTTTTCTTCACTTTTACGCCAAAAAAGTCCAAAATGCTCCAAATTCCAGAAATCACGTCCCAAGTACCTAAAATACTAAAAGAAACGATTTGAGGCAATGTTTAATCATATAAACACGATTTTAGGCTTAAATGACCCCTTAAAAATGTATCAAATAAATCCTTATCAAGCAATCTCCTTGATCATGCATATCAACAACTTAAAATCAAAAATCAATCCTCTAAAGTGTTAAAATATCCTCTATAGTGTGTATAACCATCCAAAACGAAGCCGGAAAATGAATAGAATAGAAATAGAACCGAATATAGCAACAAATTAAGACTTGGATCACACACTGTTTCGGATAAAATCGAGGTAACAAAGTCATGCAAAGTAACCAGCTAGAATATATATATATATATATATATATATATATATATATATATATATATATATACACATTAAAATTTAAAAACGTGAAACTTAAAAACCATAATTTAAACAACCATGCCTCTTCCATCATCGTACGTCTTAATCATCTTCATCATCACTGTTGGAAACCGGCGGTGGAAGTACGGGCTACATACAACCAAAATGGTAGTAAAAAACTAACAAAAAATACTAATTATATTCGATCAAAATGCGATAAGTAGATGAGGATTTTAGTATAGTACTTACAAGTTTGCACGTTTTCCCGTTGGTTCACCACACCATAAAATTCCCCATGTTTTAAATCCAACTGTTGAATTTGGGTATCAACATTCAAGCATTTCTCACACCGAACAACGCTATTGTCAAGTTTGTTCATCATTGTCAAGTTTACAGAGTGTTTTGAGTGAGAGTGTTGTGTGGATCGAGTATGCATATATAAAGAAACTTAGTTGTGTAATTAGACTCTTATCCTTTCTTAGTTGTACACTGACTCTCTTTAAGCATTTTGGAAAAATCAAAATGCTTTAAAGGTTAGATAACGAGGGGCAGGAACTACTGTTAGTAAAACTCTGCACTTGCCTTAATGCATGTTTCGTACACTTAAAGTTTATTGACTTTTTTTTTCAAAAGCCACTTTCTTTTCTTTTGTTTAATAGTACTTATACAATACATATTATTCACTTTGCTATAAAACAACAATGTTTTAAAATCCGGGTTGATCTGTCCAGTTCAACTGGTTGAATCGGGAACCAGCTTGAAGACCGGACCGGATGTAATTAGGTTTTTGCTTGTTTGAGATCCGGATTCAACCGTTGGGTTTTTCATTGAACCTGTTTAATAAACCCACTTGGGTCATGACTTTTTATCAAAAAACTAACAAAACTCATTTTTTTTCCCTATCAAGTTTAATTGACAAGTTCAAGTGGTGAGGACGAATGTTAGTTAAAATTTTTATAAAACGATAAATTAAAGTTATAAACTATATTAGAAACATTAACTAATATAGTTTTAATATAGAGCATAGTTTAGAATCATAAGTTGATTGTTCGTACTATTATATTTTAGTGTCATCGTGTGAAAAGCTTATAGATGAAGAGAGAAAATTCAAGTTTAAACTTTACTCAACATAATATAGTGTGGAAAAATTGTTATGGCTCACCCCATTTATTTCAATATTTGCCAATGTTAACTTGTTTCACACACAGTTTTGAACATATGGATAAACAAGTACATTATTATTTCACAAAAACAAAAAAACTTGGAGATGCCTTGTAAGATATAGGCTCACAAAATCAAAGAGATTTCTTGTAGAGAAAATAGCATTTCTTTGAAACATATACATCCATTGGCAGGAGACCATTTTCGTGAAAATGAATAATTGTACGATATTGACCTGATATTTATTATTTTACAACCATTTATTCTTGTTTTGTTTTGCAATTCTTGTACAGTACATGATAATCTTTATCTATAGTAAAAGTCTTTATTTGAAATGTTAAAAATAATATGTCTCTTACCATCAGGGGCGGACCCAGAATCACTAAGTCATCCGGTGTACAAAAATTTTCTTTTACGAGTATAAGACTAATGCTAATGGCAACACCACTTCCACAAAAGCAACCCCGTCATGTCAGCGCCACCTCAGCTTTCTCTCTCCACAACTTCACCCCAACCACAATTAGCTAGTGGTGACCACAAAAGCAACCCCAATTTTTTTTAAATTTAACTTTCATTCAATAATTAAATAAATATTACAATAAATAATTAAAATACATTACGATAAAATTTAAACTGCTTGTTGATTTGTGCGTCGCCAAACGTGTTCCACTAAATCGGCTTTAAGATGAAGGTGAGTTTGCTCGTCTTGTATTTCTTGAATAAGATCTAACATACTTTCTTTCGATCGTACGGGATCATCTTCCCGATGTACTTCAATGTACAGATGAGTTGATTTAATATAGTAGTAAATATTTAATACGCATGTACAGTTTGTTTGGGATTTGGTGGAGTGTAGTTGAAAATTTTAGTACGCATGCATGCATTGTAGTAAATATGCTTTTAATTTTTTGCATGCTTTGTAGTTGAAAATTTTACTACACATGCACTTTTCTTCTACCCCTGTACTCCCATTTGACGTTTATTTCTTTTATCCTTGTAGTAAATATGCTTTCAATTTTTTGCATGGTTTGTACTCCTATTTGAAAATTTTACTCCCCAAATTAAAGCATTAATCATTCAAAGTTTCAGTTGGTGAGGCAACCGAATTTTGAAAAAGGTTGGAAGGCAACGCTTTGCTATTGAGGTGTGCTAAGGGAAGTGATGCATTGATTGGTGAAACCAACGCCCATTAGCATTGGTCTAAGAGCATTGAGTGTGACAACTAAGCACAACAAGTTTTTTGGGCCCCACGGGATGCCACATCACTATAACAAACCTTCTTTTACAACCCTCCATTATCATAATTAACCACAACTTACTTATTTAGGTCCCAGCACTTTTTTTTATTCAATTTTCCAAATAACATAAAATTTATTCATTAAAACTGAAAATACAACACAAGATATTAAAAACATACGAAACTTAGAATAAAGATACAAAAAAAAAAAAAAAAAAAAAAAAAAAAAAAAAAAAAAAAAAAAAAAAAAAAACCCCGATACGGGAAAAAATATGATACGAAAAAAAATCATACAACACCGTTATGCATTTCATTCGTCGTGCTAGAAATCGTTGCTTATAACCTCCCATTTGGGGTGCTGGCTCAAAACCTCCCACCCATGAACATATTGGAAGCTTCTCCCACCAAAGCGTTGTTTAAAAATGGTCTTTGAATTCTCGAGATAATCACTGTCATTTTCCCCGCTTCTACGCTGCAAATGTTTGTAAATAGCGTTGAATTTTTGACAATCACCATTAAGCCTTGTCCATTTACCCGTTACCATATTTTTGGTACAATTGCCATGGTCAGTCCGACTGTTGAACATGTCAACAATCTGGTTCCAAAAGGACTCCTCGGGACGATCATTTCCGATGTCTATGTCTTGGGAAACTTCGCCCAAACTTCCGTTAGCAACTTTTCTTCTTCCTTTGACCAACGAGTATTCATTTCCGATGTTTGGATTTTGAAACAAAATTTTTAAAATGGTTAGATTTAGAAGTGTGTGAAAAATATTGTGTTATGTTATGTTATTTATAAGGGAAAATAGCCGTTTTAAACAGTACGAGCGTGATGATTCAAAATTCAAATTCAAATTCAAATTCTATTTAAGAATTCAAATTTAAATTAAAGGTTACAGTACAAGCGGGATGATTCAAAATTCAAATTCAAAAATTTCTCTATATATACCAACACTCTGCTTTGTTTCTCACATACACAACTGCTTATCAAATTCTCTTGACAATGTCTCAAGAAAACTTCTCCCAACAATTTCCCGAAAACACATTTAACACTGCAACAACAGATTCCATTCCATTTTTCCCAACGAAGAGGAACCGGTTGAGGAACAAGAAGACAATCTGTTTCAGCTTAAGGAGGAAGAGCAACGACTACTTCTTCAGGATGAAGAAGTATTGAAAGAAATGGAAGAAAACGAAACACGAGAAAAAGCTGCTTGTAGGGAGAAGAAAGCACGGTAAGAACAAGAGCACAAAGACAACTTATTTGACATTCTGAAAAGAGAGTATGAAGAGGGCAGGTTTGTGAGTGGTATTCTTCTTACGATGAGGGTTATAACACAGATTAATCTGTGGTTTATTTTCTGTATCGCAGTTTTATTTTCTTTGCAATGTAATACTTTATGCTTTGTTTCTGTAATAAATAAAAGTCCGTCTTCTACTTTAGTTCTTCGTACTCGAAAATAAGCTTTCATTCATTTGACTAAAATCAAACATTACAATACCAAAAATAAAAAACATTTTACAAGTTTTATTATTATGTTCTATGTTTATTGAAAAAAAGGACGAAAAGTAAAATTTAAATGCAATAACAAATTCGCCTGCCAAAGTTTCATCTCCGTACAAATTTTATCTTCGTCGTGCAGACAAAGAGGCCTTCTTTCGCGAGGCACAACGAAGGGTGGCGGTGTGGTGGTGAGCTCCGGTGAACGTGCTACATCACTACGGCGAGGCACGACTACCCCCACACAATGCTCTAATAGAAATAATAATTAACTAAAATGTATTATTTCATTAAAACTTGTAATAAAATTTAAAACTAGCGGTCTAAGTAATACTTATGTGATACAAAGTTTTAGGACCGGGTTCATTTTGAAAAAATAAAAAAAAAATTATGAAAATTTGCATTATGCGATAAACATCCATTGGGTTCTCGAGATCCCTCGATAACCCCCTAAGTATGCCTCTGGTTACCACATTAACTTATAAGAGGCCTAAAACACATTTAGAATACCTCATAATTTTATTATTGAGAGGAAGATACAGTTACACCTAATTTTCACATTTTGTTTTTGAAGGATGCATTTGTGACTAAGTAAGAATGTGGATGAACATATTGATCCATTCTTGTATGCTGATTTATATATGTTACGTTTTGTAACTTTTTGGTTACCATCTTCTTTTGGATATTACAAAAGATCTTGCAGATGTCTATTTACTTATACACAGTTTCAAAAATTAAAACCAAAGCTATAAAAAAAATCTCATTCATCTAGAATGAAAAGAAAAACATTTGTTTTTAACCTTTTTATGAGATAGGGTAGATCTAATCTTACACAATTCATATTTTTATTTAATTACATAAAATATATTAATTTTCGTACATTTAGAACAATATACTCTAGTACAACACAAACTAACCACACATTGAATTAGGTCAACAAGTAAATATTTGTGAAATGGTTGTACTTTTTGCAATTCAATGGTAAATTAATGGCATTGTCTATGTTAAAATTGGATATTATCATAGATAAAATTTGAAGTACCTTTAATCCTTAATCTTCAATGCAGAAAGGGCCGTTTTGTTGCAATGTAATAACTACATAGTTATTGGTAAGAGACTTTGTACTTACAATATAAAGATTGGTTAAATCAACTTGTTGGACTCCATTTTGAACATACTAAATAATGTCACGGCAGTGGATTTATCACCATAAAAAATGAAAATTTGGTTTTGACACTACTCTCACCGAGCCGTATAATATTAAAAACCACTTGTGTAATATAACCGAGAACCGTACATAACCGTAATGCTATCAATATTTGACATATGATGATAATCTATGAGTATGGAAATTTAGTTTCAAGAACTTGTAGTGGCTACTAGATCAACTTTACTTCATATGGTAAACACAAGAGCATACAAAACTGATAACAAATTTAAATCCGGATATTTTGCAAACTCTCAAAACTGAATTAAATGAATCACTTCCCAACTAAGGTATTTTGGGTAAACCACACATGAGATTGGCAAGCTGTTTATGACATGTTGCATTATAGTGGGTTTGGTTATGATGAAGAGAATAATTGTTTTACCACTGATGCTTCGGGAGTATGGGAGGTTATTGTGGTTTACTTAAGTTACGATGTTTAAAATTTTGCTTAAATTGTGATGTTTAATATTTTGTTTCATAGACCCATAAGTGAGTAAAGTTGAGGGACAAAAAGCTTGCTAATTATCTAAATTAACTCTTATCTTTGGAAAAGACCGAGCTCGATGTAATAGAGCTAAACTTGTAACACAAATGCAAGATGAGGTTAACAATGAAGAACAAGGACAAAACTCGAATGATGCATCAGATGAAGGTATAAAACTTGATGTTGACATAAATAATGCCTAAAAACATTATTAACATTTTATCAATATCTCTATGTTTTGATTATTACAAATAGAGGTGCACATCCAAACCGGTTAACCGAACCGCGACCGCTAGCGAACCGAAAAACCAAACCGGTCAAACCCGGTTTTGACCCAAACCGGTCCGGTTTTTCCCCAAACCGCCGGTTTGGAACCAGTTAGGGGTTTTAGAAAAACATCCGGTTTGAGGACCAGTTTTATTAACCGGATAGAGAAACCGGTTTGGGTTAACCGGTTTGGAACCGGTTTATGTGTAAGGGCCGGATTTTTTTGGAATTTTTGAAATTTGAATTCAAACTTGACATCTTTCAATCTTAAACAATAGTAACTAGTAACGTGGGGGGGACATGCTTTTACTTTATTAGTCCTAAAATTACCATTTTACCATTTTTATTTAGTATAAATTGATGTATTGTTTATTAGTTTTCATCACATTCACAAAGCAAAAAACACTCTCAAAATTACTAATGGATAGTTCAATTTCAAACACCACCACCCACACCACCGCTGCTGGTTCATCAAATGTACCAACGGTTGTCGAAATTTTACCATGTAACCGTGTCAACGATCCTTGGGATCACTTCAACTACGTCCTAATGTCGGACGGCAAGAAAAAGGCTCAATGTAAGCATTGCTTTAGTATAATGTCGGCGGCTTCCAACTCGACGTTGAGGGGTCATATCAACCAGAAGTATTGCAAGGCACTAAAAAATACTCCGGAATCGGGTCAATCTTCTATGGCTCGTGACGGGAGTATTTTTGCATACGATCATGAAGCAGTCCGTCAAGCATTTGCCGGTTTGGTGATCAAAAGAGGTTTGCCGTTCAACCATTGGGACGACGAGGATACGACGGAGGTGATGCAGACTCATGTCCAACCAATGTACACTCATGTAAGCCGTATGACTCTAAAACGTGATGCAATGAGCATGTGGAAAGCGGCCAAACAAGAATTAATTTTTTTTTTTCAAAATTTAGATACCTGTGTTAGCATGACAACGGATGTTTGGTCCGCTCCTCATGGTTCGCCATATTCGTACCTTTGTGTTACCGCACATTGGGTTGAACCCGAAAGTTGGCTAATCATGAAGCGGGTCATATCATTTGAAGATTTTCCGGTTCCTCACACGGGTGTTGCATTATTCAAAATGTTGAGAAAAGTTTTTAATAAATATCATTTGCAACAAAAAATCTTTTCAATTACGTTGGATAATGCTAGTAACAACATCAATTCAATGAGTAGATTGAAAATGGAATTTGAGCCACCTTTGAATGGCGATTTTTATCATTCTCGATGTGTTGCACACATCATAAACTTGGTTGTGCAAGCGGGATTAAACCATCCCGTAATGCATCAACTGAAAGATTGTTTTAAACAAATGTTGCATGAAATTTTCAAAAAGGGTCCTAAAAGATATAACGCTTATGTTAGGTTGTGTACGAAGGCAAAAAAACATTGGTTGTCACCCAATTTAGATTGTGATACAAGGTGGAATTCCACTTATATCATGTTCTTAAGTGCTATAAGATAAAATGTGACTTTACAATATTTTCATGACCAATTGTCATAAAAGGGTTATGTTGTTCCATTTAATGTCGAACATTGGGATACTATTGAAAGATTAACCCGATTACTCGAAGTTTTTTACAACGCCACAAAAAAATTATCGGGAGTTTATTATCCAACATCCCATTTGGTACTCGAGCAACTTTACTACATGTGTTCAAGTTTGTCATCATTTGAATTAACTGGTGGTATATTTTCAAACATGGTTATACCAATGAAAGACAAGCTCATTAAGTATTTTGAATCTTTGCCACCGGTAATTACTTGTGCGGCCGCATTAAATCCATGTTATAATTTATGCGGGGTAGAGTTACTTATTGAATCGATTTCAAATGATTTGGGGTTAACCGCGGATAAAGTGAACTTTGTTGACGATGCACAAAATGAGTTTAACAATTGTTTTAAAAGTTTGTGGAATTATTATTTTGAAAAATATGGGAACCCGGCTCCTTCTATGGATGATGGGTCTTCATCATCGAGGTCGTCGCATAGAGGGAATCCGATTCAAGGCTTGTTACAAAAGTTAAGAGAAAATCCCAACAAAAAGATAAGGAGTGATCATCTCCAAAACAATGAATATACAAGGTATACCGGAACCGATTTTATCTCATGTATTCCGGCTGAGCAACAAGTGGACTTTGATGTTTTGGCGTTTTGGAAATCAAAGGAAACAATGTTTCCCGTTCTATCCAAAATGGCTCGGGATCTTTTTAGTGTACAAGCTACTTCGGTAGCTTCTGAATCCGCTTTTTCAACAAGTGGAAGGGTGCTCTCAAACAGAAGAACAAAGCTCACACCGGCTTCTTTGGAAATGTGTATGTGTTTGAAAGATCATTTGGACGCAATCAAGCGAAGACAACACAAAACAAGTCTTGAAGACCCCTTAGAAATGGAAGGAGGGGTCTACGAGGTAGAGGTGCAAGAGGGTACCTGCGAGTTGCTTTCCGATGAAGAAATAAGAGAAGATGAAGCTGCTGCCGAGGCTAGGAGGTCCATCGATTCTGAATCCGAGGAAGAGATTTACGAGTAGCTTTTCCTTTATTATGTTTATGTATTATGTGTGTTTCATTTCCATGTGTGATGTATTTCCTTTCATTGTATTTCCTTTCAGTATTAGGTGTGTAAGGGTGTTGTATTTCGATGTATCACGTTCTAAGTTTATGTATTATGTGTGATGTATTCCCGTTCGAATTATTAAATAAAAGTGTTTGTGAAATATATGTGATTTTTTTATGTATTAAATAGAAGTTACTTTGTGTAAATGACGTAAAACGGACAAAATAATAATAATAATAATAATAATAATAATAATAATAATAATAATAATAATAATAATAATAATAATAATAATAATAATAATAATAAAAACACAAAAAAAAAAAAAAAAAAAAAAAAAAAAAAGGTTAACCGGTATAAAACCGGTCCCAAACCGGTTAAACCGGCCAAACCGGTCCAAAAAGTTCAAATTTTGCTAGGCGGGAAAAAAAAATATATATAGAGGTTAACCGGTTTCAAACCGGTTCAAACCGGTCAAACCGCCCATTCAAAAAGTTTCAAAAAGTTTGTGCTAATAATTTTTTGCATTGATTGCTTCTGAATATGTCAGATACGTTTCAAAAAGGTTGTGCTAATAAGTTTCAAAAAGGTTGTGCTAATAAGTTTCAAAAAGGTTGTATGATTGCATGTGTCCTAATATACTATAAATAACTATGTTGTGTAAATTTGTAAATTTGCAAACCGAAAGTAAATCACAAATGGCAAATCAAGGACAGGAGCCAATTGAACCAATTGCACCGCCATCACCACCGGTGATTGTTGAGATTTTACAATGGGCGGCCCCTTTAATTATAAGGGGCGGTCCCCTTAAAATTAAGGGGACCGGCCATGATTTAAGGGGACCGGCACGCTCCAGTTGTCAGAAATTTTTGCCTATAAATACCACCTTAAATCTGGAATTTTTCCCCACCTTTTGCACTCCTAAACTTTCTGTTCTAGATCTCAATTTCCATTCTCTTAATCCTTTGATCATACATTCATAAATCTTTGTTTCAAAGTGATTCAAACATCATCCTCTCAAGTGCAAGAGAAGAATACTTCTATCCCTCAAGACAAGAAGTATTACAACTTGTTGTGATCGACACATCCAAGTTGTTAAGAGCATTATCCATTGTATCTATCTCTTTGTGAAATTAGTTGTGAATATTTGATAGAAGATAGTTTAGCTAGGTATATATATATATATATATATATATATATATATATATATATATATATATATATATATATAGTGTGATTGGTTAGTAGTTAGTTGTGAAGGAGAAGAGTTAGGAAGAAAATTGATGTGAAGAAGATTGGTGTGAAGAAGTAAGGTGTGAAGAAGTAAAGTGTGAAGAAGATTGGTGTGAAGTAAATAGGTGTGAAGTAGTGTTGTGATTAAGTAGTGACTAGGTGTGAAGAAGTTGTGTAGAAGGTGTGAATAAGTTGTGACGTAGTTGTGGTGTGTATATTGGTGTGTAAGGTTTTCTCCGCCATAAGGGAGCTTGTTGACATAGTGAAGAAAACTCTCGAGTTAGGTGCTCGTGGAGTGGAGTAGGGCAAGGAAGGTGACCTTGTAGTTGAACCACTATAAATCTCTTGTCTCGCGGTTCGATCTTTCCATCTCTCATTTATTTCTTTACTTACATTATTATTGTCTTATCGTACATATTTATTGTTGTTCATATTGTACATGACTTGATATCACATAGTATCGAATCTAAACTTTTGAAAACAAAGAAAACTTTCAAACAATCATTTGTAACAAATTAAAAAGACGTAAAACTATTCAACCCCCCTTCTAGTTTTCCACACTTGAAGTTGATTAGAAAAAGAAAACAAGCATGATCAATTATGAGCTTCAAAAGATTAAATCATTGTCTAAAGCGGAAATGTTTAAAGCAACCTAAAAGATAAAAACCGAACCATATAACGTGTTAACCTTTTGGGATTTGAAAGAAGACGAAAAAAAGGAGTGAGTGCAGTTTATGTTATCTGAATGACTTCGACTATGGTATATGTGTGAACGATATGTAGTGTTTTAATAACTTTAAGCATGTCTTTTTGAGGGGTCCATTTCACATGCTCTTATGTGTGATTGTGTTAAAAGAATCTATGATCATGCCGATGTACTTTTTGTATTTGACTTTGAAACGTTGTCGGTTTAATCTAGTATAATGTTTATGTAATGTGTTTCTTTAAATCATGTTTTTTCTTCTTTAGTCGTGTAATAATGTAGATATTGACACCTATCACTTGTATTTGCATCAACTGTTTTAGATTAAAAAAAAAAAAAAAACGTATATACCATAATGGGCAAATGTCATTTTTCATTATAAAAATTATAATTCATTGGATATATTATTATATTTACAAACTAAACGGGATTATGTAAATATATTCAAACTGAATTACATTACATGTTACCAACCAAACACATAAAAATTATCATTCATTCAAACTACAATTCTTTGGAATTACAATTACAAGGCCTAACTTAGCCCTCTTAACCAGTTCTAGCCCATAATAGCATTTGTTTTATGAAATGAAATACTTATACTAGTATTTTATAAAGTGACCGGAACACCCATAACAACTAAACAAACTCCGATTCAACGGAATCGCCAACTGACCAGTCCAGCCATGGCGGTAATTCCACCTCACAATCATTGATAACAAACTTTAACTGTAATTCTCGTTACATAACTAACTATAATTTGAATTGATCTAACAGGATTCTTCTGGAACAACGCTAATGGATCTGATTAGTTCAGATCCTACATCAGCACCACCACCGCAACAACAGCAACAACCACCACCGCCATCGTCTTCCACGTCAGCAGCGAGACCTGCTAGTCCGTTGTTTAGTAAACCGATCACTGATCGCAAGTCTAAAAAATCTACTCTGATGCAGATCCAAAGTGATGCGGTTTCCGCTGCGCGAGCCGCTGTTCGGATTCCGCATAAACATAAGAAAAAGGTTTATTGCCTATATTTTGCTTTTTAAGTTTAGATGTAATGATGTTGAATTGTTGCTAATTAAGTATTTTGCTAACTGTTATTGCGATATTTTGGGGTTTTGGATTCCGCATAAACATAAGAAAAACGTGTTAACTTAATTTTGATATAGATAGTGTGTTATAAGTTTAGCTGGAAAATTTTGCCAATACTCTTTTGACGGAATGTGTATTTAATTAGTAGGTGTTGTTTATCTGATATTAGCGAGGTGTTAGTAACCCTGATAGTTTAGCTCGGTTTTGACTGATTTAGGGTTACAACTTCATTTAGACATGCGTTGATTTTAAATTGTTGATTACATGTTATATTGAAAATGTTTTGTAATAAGTTTTAGCTGGAAATTGTGATCCAACAGATTATGTAGGATATTTAGTTAGGTACAAGTATAGTTACTTTAGGATTGAACTACTGCCCTTGATTTCAATTTATGCTTCTTTATGTTTTGACTGATTAGGTGATGTAAGAAAATTTAAAATACTAGTAATGTGAGACCTAACAGCATCCAAGTTGTAGTTTATTGGAGATTAGTATTAAGTAGGTTGAGCCAACTTCAGTTTGTTCTAGTTTATCTGACATTAGGATTGGTCTTAACGAGACGTATGGCACTAGTGATATGGTTTGTAGCTATAATAATGAACAAATAGGTGATGTTTTGCGAAGAAAATATAAAATTGTAGTAATGTGAGATGTCACAGCATCAAAATCTTGGCAGTCGTTATTGCACGAAGTAAATACATGGAAATATAATTTATAAACTTAAGCAGATGATTAAGTTAGTTGAGCTGTTTTTGGTCGGTTTCAAGTTAAGGAGACCTATCACACTAGTGATATTCTAATGTATGACGCTGATCATTTTTTATGCTACCTGATTTGACTTTGGGTTATTGGCTGATTCTTTGTAACTCTTTTTATTATAGCCGGTTTCGTATGCACAACTTGCAAGGAGTATCCACGAATTAGCAGCTTCATCCGACCAAGTATGAGTTCCTTGCCTCAAGATGCATAAATTTTGAGTTATATATCGCACTTTGTATCCACTAGATTGTAGCTTTTGTGTTGCATTTGTGCAGAAAAAATCACAAAGACAGTTGGTTCATCATGTTTTCCCGAAGCTTGCTGTGTACAACTCTGTTGATCCGTCTCTCGCTCCTTCTCTTCTTATGGTATGAACTTACTTGCATATACACCCCTCTTCTAAAATATGTATATTTGGAAGATTGTTGATAAGTTAAAACTTGTGTGACTCTTCATGAAGCACATCTTGATGCCATACATACACCCCCTAAACTTCAATTGTTTTCCTTAAAATCAAATTTTCTGAACATTTTCACCATCTACTATAAGCCACCCCACATATGTGATATGTCATAACACATATTGGACGTTAGTGAATAGTAGTTTTAACATACAATCATTATTATGTACGAAACCCTGTAAATGCAGAAATTACTAGGTGTCTCTGTTGTATATTATGCAGTGTGTTTTATCTGTCATGTAGTCCTACACGGTGACATCGGGTATTGTCATGTTGGGTTTGGTTGCTGATTAGTCACAATGCACAAGTAGTTCTTATTCTTGTCTTCTTTTGTGTTTCATGTTGTAGCTTGGTCAGCAATGTGAGGATAGAACTATACTACGTTATGTCTATTATTACCTAGCAAGAATATTGCCTGATACTGGAGCACAAGGTCTCACACCTGGAGGTGGGATTCCTACACCAAATTGGGATGCTTTAGCTGACATTGATGCTGTTGGTGGGGTTACTAGAGCAGATGTTGTTCCTCGAATACTAGATCGACTTTCTACAGAGTCCGTAAACAGTGAATTTGAATGTAAGCGATTCTCTAATTTAGTTTGCAATGTAGTCATACTCTTAAAAATCATTATACACCCATCTTTTGGTATCTAATTTGCCATAAATCTGAAGAAAATGATTTGTTTGGCTATGTCATCCTTAGTATAAATCATTACATGAGTTTAATCTGACTGTAAAGTAAACCTCTAAGCACAGTTGGTGTCTGATTTGACTCTTGTGTCAATATGCTTGTAATATGTATTACTAGGTAGTCTTTGTTTTCTATGTGACAAGAAGATAATACTTGGAATCACAGATAGAGACATGACTGGGAAAACCTCATCCCTGTTTTAGATATAGACACGACTGGGATAACTATAATAATGTAATATATAAGAGTAAATAGCCATGATGGATTACCACAGTAAAGTTTAAGAGTCACTTTTAGATGTAACTGGAGGTAAAGAAGGAAAAATTTGCAATTCTCTACTTGGTAAACAGGCAGGGTGGTCAGATATTGCTGTTTGCCTTCACTTTTATGACATCAGCTTGGATTGTCTAGTGTAATAGGGGGAGGGGAAAAAAAAAAAGTTTCCACACATTTGTAATATCGTGCCCTAGTATGAAAACATTTTGCAGGTTTTTTCCTGGGGTCTTCTCCTGTCCTCTGAACTATTTTTTTTATCGGTATGTGACGAAGAGGAATAACAATGTTTTCTAGCCGGGTGAAGCTTTATTCCTAATATAAAAACCTTGAAAGGGTTTTGCATATTAGCTGTTTGTGTAAAAGGATGACAATAGGATCATACATAAAGACACAGGGTTTACGCATAGGTACCCTCTTAAGCTATGTGAATTACAATTACGTATATCTAGTTTAATACCTGGAAACCTGTCTATTCTGACTAGTTAAGGCATTTTCTCTGCTAAAAGAAAAATAGGAAAAAGATCTAGGGATTCCTCATTGATCTTCAACTGGTGGGGTGGTCATGTAACCTACCCTTGGTTTTAAATTGCGTGCGGCGATCCGTTGCGCTCAAGGTCCAAAAGACCGATGCGTGATGCGCGATGCGGTTGCGAGCGCATCACGGACGCGCGGCGATAGGTAATAAATAAAAAATATATAATATTTCTACTTAATTTACTCTACAAGTAAATGATTAAATATGGAATAAGTGACGTGCATAATGATATTACTTAACGTTATAACACAATATGTGAACTTAATGGTTTGACCAGAAACAAAAAGTCAACTTAAACTATAAAAGTCCAAATTAAAACTGTTGCGCAGTGATGCGCCCATTGCGTCCGATGCGAGCAATACACTGTTGCGATGTGATGCGTTCGCATTAGGCCGCATCCTAGAACAACCTCGCATCAGGTTTCGCGTTGCGTTTTTTCAAACGCATCACTCTGATGCGTGATGCGAGCGCAACGATGCGCGCAATTTTAAACCAAGAATCTACCTCAGTTTTATATACTATATTTTCATGATATTATCTACTTAATGTTTCCTTTCTTTTCTTTAAGTTCATGCACGAAGGCTTCAAGCACTGAAGGCTCTTACATATGCTTCTGACAGTCCTGAGATCTTGCCAAAGTTGTACGAAATTGTATTCGGTATCCTTGATAAGGTTTGTTCATATAAACTTTTATAATTTGTACACTATTTTAAATATTCTTATATTTTTATATTGGCTCTATATGACTTCATATTAGATGGACTTTCATTAGATTGTGATATAATTTTTTTTGCTTGTTTATGCTGTTGATCAGGTTGCTGATACACCTGATAAGCGTAAGAAAGGCATATTTGGGGCAAAAGGTGGTGACAAAGAGGTAATTCTGAATCTTTTTAGGCGTTTGCATTGCTTCAGCCTTAAGCATTCAATCAATATTAATGCCTCATTTTTTTATTATTTATTTATTTATTTATTTATTTATTATTATTATTATTATTATTATTATTATTTTTTGTCAAAATGCAAGATACCATTATCAGGAATATGCCCATTTATATGGATTGCAAACAATTTTTCTGACAAATTAAAATTTGTTAAGTACTAGACAATATTTTGGACGATTATTTTAAGCCCTCCCCGGTCTGTTGATGAATGTTTTTGATGACTTTTTTGAGAATTTTAAAGGTGCTAACTGACTATAGTTCTAGTGTGAAGAATAGATCCATAAACTCAATTTTTAACGATCTTATAGTTATAGCTGATATCTTAAAGAAACCATGCTGCTGTGATGGGAAGGTTGCATGAAGGATACACAAAGGTCTTGTGAGTGTTGTATCTGGCTTGAAAGAGGGGGGGGGGGGGGGGGGGGGGTATTTTGACCTTATACTTGATATGCGACAAAAGTCACGATTAAACAATTAATTAGCAGGCTTTGATCCCTCAATGATATAAGACAGAGATGCCTGTTCTTCAAAGTTGGCATGCAAAATAAGTTCACTGTTTTAACTCTTACATAGAAGAATTGGGAACTGGGTGTCTTTCTAGGAACATGTAAGAATGTGTTACAAATGTTAGTTAAGATGAGATTATACAACATCAAAATTCGTTACAAGTAGGTTTGTAGACTGATTATGAAGGCAGTTACGTCACCCCTTTAGTTTTCATTCATTCATTAATCTTTAACATCTTTACGGTCATGCATGTATATAGATAGATTTTATGGCAATTTGCTGTTGAATTAGTCTTATATAGAAGAGAGGGATGAGTGTGTGATTGCGTTGGAGATAGAGAGAGATTTGAGAGTAAGGGCACACCCAATTTTCCAATTGCTTTGATTTGTTTTTCCATGCCAGTTGTTTCTTTTCATCTAAGATAATCAATCTACATCAATATGGATTTATAGCTGTTCACATTACACTGCCTATTGTACTGTTAACTAGAGTGTGACTAGTCACTGACCTGTTTTATGGTATTCAGTGTAATGATCTAAAGCAACTGAGTAGTCACTGCAGTTGGTTCCATAAGTCTTATCTTCTCTATTACAAAACAGTTGTTTATCCCCATGTTCTTCATGTATTAAGTCCAGTTTAGCTTAATTCTTCACTTATGCTCGAGCATTTATTCATGAGTGGTTCTTGTAGTAGGATTCATTATTCAATCCCGTGAGAAGTTCCTTCAAGCTAGCAACCCATCCTGTCTAAACATTTAGAGTCCATGCTTCTTTCTTTTATTTTTACAATTAAACTACACATGTCATAACATATATATATATATATATATATATATATATATATATATATATATATATATATATATATATATATATATATATATATCATAACATATTGCGCCTCACACACACACACACACACACACACATATATATATATATGTGTGTGTGTGCGCGCGCGCGCGTGCAAACTTAATTTAATCATTTCCTTACTAATTTTAATTTTGATGATCAGTCTATAATCCGAAGTAATCTCCAATACGGCGCCATAAGTGCATTGAGAAGACTTCCCTTGGATCCAGGAAACCCGATATTTCTTCATCGTGCTGTGCAGGGGTTAGTTTGTTTCTTCTCTTTTTAACATTTTCTGCTGATAATTTCTTGGCCTCTTAGCATCGATAATAGCTTGATGCCATAATTTTCATTGTTTGGTGATTTTAAATGTATTTTCATTTGGTAACTTTTTCGGTCTTTACTTTTGAACTTTGACTTTAAGTATTTTTGTTTATATTACATAATACTTGATACAAAATATATGTACGGATTGAGTTTTAAATGTATTTTCATTTGGTATAATTTTTATCAAAAATTGTATAACACAAACAAAAATATTTATAGTCAAAGTTGAGAAAGAAAGACCGAAAAAGTCAATAAGGACAATAATTTTGGGACGGAGGTAGTACTATTTAAAGCAACTACCAATGTAGGCAGCATTATGCTTAATTATGTGTCTATGTTAATAAATATCAGTGATGTATATCTATATTAGAAACACCTAAGGTCTGAACTGATGATTCCTCTGGCTCTTTTTTTAAGCTAGTTTTAAGGCCAAATCCTTAACCACAACAAAAGCAAGACCTAGTTTTGCTAACTTGGACAGAGGTACGTAGCCGTCAACAGACAAGGTTCTTATCTTGTTGAATTGCTGTGATGACACCTTGTGCAGAACCATAGAAACATAATTCGCTAGAAAGGCCACGAATTACGATACAGTTTGTGCGTTCCCAAATCGGGTACGATCTAGTCGGGATCAGGAAAATTGACGATCCGAATCAGGAGCTACCCAATTCTGATGTTGTGATAGTTTTTTTAATGTTAATATCTCTTGAGTTTGTTATATGGCAGATTAAAAACTCCAAAGTCCATAATGTGATTGACTATTGTTATGCCTAATGAAAATTTGATAATTATTAAACTATTCCTATTCTATAAATCTTAGGATTTTATATATCTGTTGAATATTTATTATTTGGTACATCGTATCGGAGCAATCCCAAATGAACCTACCCCCGTATCGAACCGAATTCTAGGTACCTAGTGGACCGCGATCCTGATCCCCAACCCGTACTGGAATGATCCCTGTTCTATGTGACTAATAATGTAATTCTTAGGCGTTGTTGGTGGAAAGGGTTAATTTTTACAGAGTTTTTATCATGGATAGGCGCGAGTCTATCTGTGATTTAGGTGGACTGATAATGTGTTGGTGTAAAGTTTCTTATCTCCTCTAACTGGATATCAGCAGCATGGCATGTATTTTAATAAAATATCATTTAATCTTTCAGGAGTAAGTAGTTCTTCATTAGGCGTTGTATCTTTGTAGTAACGCTACATATTGAATCTTTGTACTTCGTAGTATTGTAAGTTTGTTACTAAACTGATTTCACTCTAAATAAATGTCATATTGACTGCAGAGTTTCGTTTGCTGATCCAGTGGCTGTTAGACATTCCTTGGAGATTATCTCTGAGATAGCTACAAGAGATCCTTATGCTGTTGCAATGGCTTTAGGTACTTTTAGTAGATTAAAAGTTTTAAACCATGAAGTTTAATGATTCCTGTGTTTTTCTTTTTCTATAACTGAAGCATATACATTTGATTTTATCACATACAACATGATATTGTATTGAAAAATCTAACTGATCATGATTTTTCTGTGCATGCTTTGTGGCTGAAAAACATCTTCTGATGCTCGTTATATTATCTGCCCACATATTTTGTATTCTGATTTATAAGTTAGATTTAATGTTCTATGAAATGTATGCAATAAGGGTATTGGACATTACAGAAGTCTCCACAAATTATGAGCTCATTTGTACGTAAGCCTCATAAGTGGTATAGATGCTACCAATAATGCTCAATATAGTGAGTTAAACATTTGATTTGACTCATTCTCAAGTTGGCAATCTAGCTTGCCAGTGAACAAGTGGAGTTATTCTGATAAATACGGTGACCTTTACTGATGTAACATCTCACCATAGGAGGATATTTTTATTTCTTCGACACAAGGATTCTAGGAGTCACTATTGGCAACACAACAATGGATCTTGACTCTAGTGTCTCCAATAACTAGGCTGTAGAACAAACATAACAGCAACAACCAAGCCTTAAGTTCAAAACAGATTGGGGTAGGCTGCAGTCTAGCAAACTGATGCGGATGAATATATCAAAAAAAATAAATAAATAAATAAAAAATAAAAAATCTAGAACATGTAAGCGGATCGAAAAACATTGTAACTTATTTGTCTAAATTGGTTCCACCCAACTCTAAATTAATTAAATTTCTTTTGACTATTCTTTTTTAATCAAGAACGTGTTATCTGGTCATAACTGAAAAGATGTGAACGCAGGACTATGTTACAAGTACTAAAATAAAGAAATAGAAACACTGCCTATAATTTCATCATGGTGTAAAAAACTGCATGTTTTAAACTCCGGGGTAACGCAGGTAATTGGGCAAACAACCTCGTTAGACATATTTCGTGGACTGATGGGTTCTTCATGTTTATGCTATTAATGGTATTGTAAAACATTGTGGAGATGGAACAAAGACGATTTTTCAGAAAAGAATAGCTTAAATTCATAGCTTTAATACACATTTAACAAGGTCATGCATCCCATTCTCGATTGTTTGATTTGGTTGGTCTTTTGGTGTGGTGATGTGATGATATTGTGCATACGATTCTACTTACGTTCCATATTTATGTTTACCTTACAGAATTCCATCATCTTACTTTCAGTGTACGAATCAATACTTTACAAGTTTGTAATATTTGTTTGCTTGTTTAATCGCAGGGAAGCTCGTCCAGCCTGGTGGTAAGTTGGAAAATGTGCTCTTTTGTCAATATTGTCATCACTAAAAATCTACAACTAAAATTTGTGGATTTTATATCACTCAGGAGCTCTGCAGGATGTTTTGCATTTACATGATGTGCTTGCTAGAGTTGCTCTAGCCAGATTGTGCCATTCAATATCTAGAGCTAAGTCACTGGATGGTATGTGTTGCTGATATTGCCAACTTCTTTACTTTAATTGAAAATAACTGTAACCAAGTTCTGAATTTTGTTTTTTTATTTTTTCATAGAAAGGCCAGACATTAAATCCCAGTTTACCTCTTTGCTGTATCAACTCCTCCTTGATCCCAGTGACAGAGTTTGTTTTGAGGCTATCCTTTGCGTACTAGGGAAATCTGACACTGGTGACAGGTACTTTTTTCATTAATCCTGGTGGCCTAAATTTTGACTGAGTTATATGATTGCGTTAAATGGGCCAAACAAGTGAAGAAAAACCCTTAATAGGAAACGGTTCAAATTGGTCAAAAGTTGTCCGCGGTGTAATTTTAGTGGCATAAAAGCTTTTAAGTAATTTTATTCACAAATTTAGATTGTGATTGCTGCGTTCTTCTTATGCTTGTTTGGGGAGGGTTGCCCATGTCTCTGGTTGATGTGCAGAAAAGACATGAAAGTAGGCATTCTTTGCTTGTTGGAGTTTTTGCTAATAATCTGTCTCTTACAGGACTGAAGAGCGTGCTCTTGGGTGGTATCGTCTAACAAGGGAAGTTCTCAAGGCTCCTGAAGCACCTTCTGTGAAAGACAAGGATAAAGCTTCAAAGAGACGCCCACAGCTCCTTATTAAACTTGTGATGAGAAGGTGATAGTGCTTACTTTCTATAAATTATTTGTCTTTTACAATTCATTAGAGGTGGCAAAATGGTCAGGTTGGGTGGCCTGGGAATGGGTTTATACATTAAATCTTTTGGAATGAGTCTTAACCTTCGTCGACCCACACATAAGTGAATAGGCTGACATTGGCAACTCTACATATTATTCTAGTCATTGTTGGTCAGAATATGGTACTTGCTGCCTGTACTGATCATTTTGTATTGTAAAACTCAGTGGTCTGTTATGAAGGTTGAGGGGTTATGCATTAGGAACTTTTATCTTAAAAGTGCAGTTGATTATCAGTTGTATTGTACTAGCTGTTCTGTAAGAAGTGTGTTCATTCTGAAGTTTACAGTGCTCTCGCGTATTAGCTCAAATACATCTTTATTAATCCTTAGCATTTGTGTTGTAGAAATGTGTGTTTGGTTATGTATGAGGATGTATTCTGCTTTCACTTTTTGTACAATACAAGTTAAAGCTAACATAAAGCAATGTGCTATGACAGAAGTCATTGTTAATGAATAAGCAAACTGATTACTAGTTACAGGTCGCATCATGGTCATAGACTCCCGTTCTGACCCATTGACACACATACAGTTTAAGTTATTAGCTAGTTTTAGTGCAATCTACTACTGCAATAGTCAGTTGTTTTGTGTTTGAAGCTATTCATTCAGTAGTAAAGTAGCGGTTTATATGTTTTTTGTTATATTAATTTCTTAATAAAATTACTACAATTTCACCTTGACATGCCATCTTTAAAGTTGTAGCTGGTATTGACTTTGCTCTACAGGGTTCTATGTCTCATTGTTTGAGGGTCAATAAGTTACAATGCTTTTAGTCTTTTTAACTGCATTTCTTGTCAAATGTTGCAACTGTTAGTCACGGTGAAACTTCGGAACTTGGAACTGATTGAAACCGAATTTATTTGTACTTCTTTTCGTGGACAAAAGCTTTTGACATAGATATCTGATTGATTTTAGCTTACACTTGATGTAGAAAGTAATGGTGTATTGGTAATTAATTATATTTGTAGAACCTCACCATTGTCCTCTCACTATGTTTCAGATTGGAGAGTTCTTTTTGTAGTTTCTCCCGGCCTGTACTTCATGCAGCTGCTAGGGTTGTGCAGGAGATGGGGAAAAGTCGTGCAGCTGCTTTATCTTTGGGTCTACATGATATTGAGGAAGGAGGAGATGTTAATACATTTTCTGAAAAGAATGAGCAGGAAGACGGGAAATCTCAATTTGAAGGTAACTGGATAAGCGCTTTATCTTTGGGTCTACATGATTCATTCAGTTCCAGGTTCCCGTTTAACAGATTCCTCTTAGGCAATCTGAAGCTGTATAAGCGCCAAGTTAGGTTGTTCTTACTACCATTGGAAGTATACGGTCGTTTCATAGTTGAACATATGTATTTGGTTTGGTGGCACAAGTATATTCATCTTAGGAAGCATTACACATGTCATTGCCTTTTCTTTGTTGCTTCTTTTGCACTCTTTTTAGGTCTTCGACTCATTCATTCTATTTTAAATGGGACAGGTGACAAAGATACAGTTGCAAGTCTATTGGCGTCCTTAATGGAAGTGGTGCGTACCACTGTGGCATGTGAATGTGTTTATGTACGTGCAATGGTGATTAAAGCACTAATATGGATGCAAAGCCCACAAGAAACTTTTGCTGAACTAGAATCAATGATTGCATCAGAGCTCTCTGATCCTGCCTGGTCGGCTTCACTATTGAATGACATTTTGCTCACTTTGCATGCACGTTTCAAGGTAAATGGGTTATTACAATTGGTCATTATTTTTTACTTGATATTTTATTTTATCTTTTTTGAGCCTGTTATGATCTGGTCACATGTTGACTATCTTTACATCTCTAATGGTTTTCCTGTATCTAAAGTTTCCTGATTGGGTCCCTCTAGATGGGGCATATGGTTGGTCTTAGCTGACTTGGTGGAGGGAGCTAGAACTGTATACAAATTTTCTAGACATGGTAGTAATTAAAAAAATTCCATTTTGAGCCTAAGATAAGGATGATTCTTTGTTACAACCTCCCATTTGTGATTGATCAATGCATAGTAGTGCTATAAGAGAGTCAAAGTGATGTACTACCGAACTTTCTTTCTTTCTTTCTTTTTTTTTCGGTTTTTTTTTTTTTTTTTTTTTTTTTTTTTTTTTTTTTTTTTTTTTTTTTTTTTTTCCTTCCCCCTGTAGTTCTGCTTCTGTGTACACCAACACCCTCATTAACTCTTAAGTGGATGTCTTCCAGTGAATTATTTGATAAGCCCATGACGTGACCACGTAGTATCAGATTTTTTGCATGATGTTATTAATTTTCTTCGCAAGCTTTTATCTTACCATTTCCTGCCAGATATTCAGTTTGATCTTGTTCTACTCTTATTTATTTATTTTTCTGTCCTGTAATACTTTCTTATAGGCTACTCCAGATATGGCAGTTACACTACTTGAAATCGCGAGAGTATTTGCTACCAAAGTCCCAGGGAAAATTGATGCTGATGTGCTGCAACTACTATGGAAGGTAGGTTTTTCTATGATCATCTCAATGATATTGCATAAATTTTTTCAGCATTTTTTAAATCAGTCTCTTGATTCATGTTCAGACATGCCTGGTTGGAGCTGGCCCTGATGGTAAACATACAGCTCTTGAAGCTGTCACAATTGTTCTTGATCTGCCACCTCCGCAGCCTGGTTCAATGGCTGGGCTTACATCAATTGATAGGGTATTTGCATCTGATCCAAAGTCAGCTTTGGCTTTACAGAGACTAGTCCAAGCAGCGGTAAGGAGCAAATCCTTTCAAATGCATATTCAGTGAGTTCACAAATGATTTATCGTTGATTATATTTTGTATTGTTTTGATAAAATATCTGCAGGTTTGGTTCCTTGGTGAAAATGCAAATTATGCTGCATCTGAGTATGCTTGGGAATCAGCAACCCCTCCTGGCACCGCACTGATGATGCTAGATGCAGATAAAATGGTTGCAGCTGCTAGTTCTCGAAATCCAACTCTAGCTAATGCTCTCACTCGACTGCAACGATGTGCTTTCATTGGCAGCTGGGAGGTACATGTCTGAAATTGAATCTTTTTCATGTCTCAGTCATTCAGTTACTAGCCATGCTCATTCTTTTCACACGCTGATACAAATATATAGCTATTGTACGTATTTGTGAATTTCTCATTCATGTACCTACAAGTACGTTAATATTTATAAATTAATATATGCTGGAAGCATTACATGGAACTCATGGACTGCAGACTAGTGAAGCAAGGTGGTAAATTTTTCCGATTGTGTATATGAAAAGGGACAACAACATATTATGAGGAAAAGAAAAAGAACTCTTGACTGTACTAAATAAGTCTAAAAAGTTTGTAGATTGCTTGTTTTATGCATAAGTCTAAATAACTCTTGACTATACTACCTCCTAGTCAGGAGTGAAATTTATGTCATTGCTTCTTATAGATGAGGCGTGCATCTGATGTAGAGTCAGCCATCATAATGATTTACTGATTTATCCTCGGGGTTATATGCATACTTGTGAATGATATTATAATCTCAGGTACGTATCATCGCTGCTCAAGCCCTTACGACCATGGCAATCAGATCGGGTGAGCCATATAGGATACAGATCTACGAGTTTTTACATGCTCTAGCACAAGGGGGTGTGCAGTCTCAGTTTTCAGATATGCATATTAGCAACGGAGAGGATCAAGGTGCTAGCGGTACTGGTCTTGGATCTTTGCTTAGTCCAATGCTGAAGGTCCTGGATGACATGTATAGTGCACAAGATGATCTCATAAAGTGCGTAAAAGTGATTATTTCATTAGTTTTCTGCAAATTGTGCTGTAATTGCATGTTAAATCACTGTGCAAGAGGTGGCAATTCAACCCTTTTACTACATGGGTTGATTTGGATTGTGATTTATGTCAAATGGGTCAGCTCAAAAAGTTAACTAGAAGGGAAACGAGTCAAACAGGGTATAAGTTGACCAGATACATGTTTGGATCCTACAATTTTATAAACCATTATATTCAAAGATTCAGATTAATTATATGAACAATTTTACTTTTACAATCAAAATTAGTCCTTTAATTATCCATAAATTCTCAAAAACGTGTGTTTGCAGGCGAGGCAGTGAACCAACCTGGAATGACCCATTTTGATCCCTTATAATGACCCATTACCCCCAAGTCATCCATCTAGGCACCTCTACGTCAACCATACTCCAAATTGTGTAATTAGTATATTTGTAATGTGGTTGCAGGGAAGTGCGTAACCATGATAATGCCCAAAAAGAGTGGACTGATGAAGAACTGAAGAAGCTCTATGAGGCGCATGAAAGGCTTCTAGATCTTGTGTCATTATTCTGTTATGTTCCAAGATCAAAGTATCTACCTTTAGGGCCAACAAGGTAACTGACCCATATTCATATTTTTATATACTCAGTACTTAGTAGCTAACTTATGCGTTTGAACTTCATTGTCTTGTGACCTTGACCTTCACTGGGCATTAATCAGATCAATATCATTGTCTCATTGCGAATGCATCATTCATAATAGTATATATGTGACTAAGAAAAACTAATACCATTGTCATATAGATATCATTAATAAATATAAAGATTCTTCTTGTGTAATGCTTAGACAAACATTCTTGATGTATATGTATTATCCATGCTGACATCTAACTTATGTTTATTCCAATGTACAACAGTGCAAAACTTATTGAAATATATCGCAATCGGCATAATATTACTGCATCAACTGGAATGAGAGATGCAGCTGTTGCTACAGGAATATCTGAACTCATATATGAGGCGACCAAACCAGCTGCTGCTGAGCCTGACAATCTTGATGATGATCTAGTAAATGCTTGGGCTACAGGTCTTGCTGATGATGGTTTGTGGAACAATGCTCCTGCAATGAATAGGGTGAGAAATTATCTGATTGATGTTTTATTGTGTTAATTCTGTCTGTTTATGGAAGGTCTAATACTTCAGAGCAAATGAGGAATATGTTTGCTTGCTTTATTGAAGATCTCATACTGTCCTTCTGTATATAATAATGTAACTTTATCTTGCTTTCTGTAGGTTAATGAGTTTCTTGCCGGGGCTGGTACTGATGCACCTGATGTTGATGATGAGAACATTATTTCTAGACCTTCCATGAGTTATGATGACATGTGGGCTAAAACTCTTCTAGAGACTGCAGATGCTGATGTAAGACTTGTGCTGTATCTTGTGCTTGAGTGCATTCATCATTATGCAATATGATTAATTTATGTATTATAATTTTTTTTGCAGGATGATGATGGGAGGTCTTCCGGATCTTCTTCTCCAGATTCAGTAGGATCAGTTGAGACATCAATTTCATCTCATTTTGGAGGAATGAATTATCCTTCATTGTTCAGTTCTAAACCGTCAACTTATGGGTCTTCACAACCTGTGGTATGCATTTTATATTTCTATTTGATGTTTAGGTGGAAAACTTGGTAGGTCGGGTAACATGTCAAAATGGGCAATTTTGGCATGGTCAGGTCGGGTGGACCCAGAGCACCTAACGGGGTATAAAATACAATTGCAAAAACTATTCATATCGTTGAAATCTATTTTTTACTAAATAATGTGATTTAGGATGTTTCATTCAATCAGACCTGTAGAGATAATATAAATGAATTCAACTCTTCACAAGGAAATTGGTCAAAATTGTCACCTTTACTTATAACCTGTAACAAGTTAACATGGAATAAATGTTATTATCAGGAGAAGTCAGGTACGAGTCGAAATAGGAAGCCTTCTGGTGGTTCCTCTTCTTATGAGGGCTATGGTTCTCCGGTTAGTTCTTAAACTCTGGTTAATGGACCTTAAAATTGACTTTTCAATGTAATTCAATATCACTCTTTCCTTTCTATAGATCAACGAAGAGCCGCCTCCATACTCGTCACCTGTTCACCAGCGATTTGAGTCGTTTGAGAACCCATTGGCCGGGCAGGGGTCGAGCAGCTTTGATTCTCACGAGGAGGAACGATCTTCTTCAGGGAATGGGCAATCTGGATCCGCGCTTTATGACTTTACTGCCGGTGGTGATGATGAGGTACATTGATTAGATTTCTGGTCAACATCTGTTTTGTAGTTTAAACCAGAACTATTGACTTAAATTTCTTTTACTGCAGTTGAACTTAACCGCTGGAGAAGAGGTTGAAATTGAGTATGAAGTTGACGGGTGGTTCTATGTAAGTACACATATGAAAATAAATATTTACATACCTAGTATAAAATTATCATAATATTGATATAGTCCAATGCATCCTATGATGGTATGTTACAAGTCATAGTGTCACTCAATAACTGGAATTTCATGATCTTAAACTGGATTTTCTATAACCTCACCCGTGAGGGGTTATTTTTTTGGACATGTTGATTGTGGGTGTTTGGATTTGCCTTTAAAACTGATTATCTGATGCTTAAAGTTGGTTATCCGATTGTGATTATTAAGTCATAAATCGATTTCAAAACAATCTTCCAAGCACCCCACCAGTGTCTTTCTCTCGTTGGCTTGTTTGTATAATAACATTCTGCAATTATGGGTATGATATCTGACATTTGGCATTTTACATGACCACAGGTGAAGAAAAAACGGCCTGGGCGCGATGGAAAAATGGCCGGTCTTGTCCCAGTTTTGTATGTTAGCCAATCATGAGAAGGAACAACGCGGTTTTACCAAGTGGCTCTCAATTTATTCTGATTTTACGTAATTGAAATTACTTAGGTGTAAGTGAGTTCTGCAGAACAACATTAATGAGTGTAATTTTGGGTATGATAGGCATCATGTTGTGCATTATGTGTAGAAGTAAGCAGTCGTGTATTTGTTGTGTCATTGCCTTCTTAGATGTACATTTGAAAGGATACAGATATATTTTATGAAGTGCATACGATGAGCGTGTATGATTTGAATCAAACTTTTAAAAGGCTAATGTATCATTCGTTTTATAGATGACGCTATAACAGTTGTATAATTTGTTACATCATTTTGCATGCCACTATAACAAATATATCATTTATATACATTAGTTTACATGTCCATAAGATTTTTGCGGCATCTTTAAAAATTTGGCTTTACTTAATGAATCACACTTTTTTTCAGTGTCAGGATTGGTTCGGCCTAGAAAATCTATCATAAGTGAAAAAAAAAAAAAAAAATGTAGGAACTTTTACAACTAGGGAAAAATAAGTTGACTTGCAAATGCATTCCATGTACTTTTTTAACAAAAAGTAGGGAAAAAAAGTAGAATTGTCTGTTTGAATATTTGGATACTGATGTTAAACCAAAGGTATTAGAACGACTTTAAAATGGACGGTGTGGTCTAATAGGGCTAACGGCCGAGCCTTGTGTAACGAAGTTAGTAGTTGCTGCACAACAGGAACCGCCGACTCATTTCAAATTTAAGTATTTGAGCTCAAACAAACTACAAAGCGATTTTAGCTTGTACCCCCTCCGTGTAATTTTAAGTGTTCACCTTATTATTTTATTTTGTCCAAAAAAAAGCCATTCACTTGCATAAAAAAAAATTCAAATAAAAGTTATAATTTACCGCTTTTCTTATTTTACCCTTAAATGCATTTAGTTGATGTATTAAATACATGGGTAAAATTGACAATTTGTTAACTTGAATCTACATTTATTACACATCGTAATTTGCAGAAAATTTGTTTGTGGACACTTAAATCAACGGAGGGAGTAATTTACAATGTTCATCAACCGTTTGGTAAAAGGTTCATATATGATCGTTTATTTATAACCATTCGTCTATGTTCATATGACACCTTAATGAACTAACATAAACACTGTTAAAAAAAACTAACATAAACGAGCATGAACAATAATATTTTCTTAACGAACGACCTACATTATTTTCTTATCTAATGAACATGAAGAAGAATCTGTTCGTTTTAGTGTGTGTTCATTCATTTGCCCTGATAAACTTAAACGCGCGAACATGAACAAGCCTTTGTCCGTGATCGTCCGATTCGTTTACAACCCTGCTTGTAAGAACTCAGCCTAACTCGCCATCTGTATATGTATATGCATATGTATGCACCTGCTCACGTCTTGGTGTATTGTTTAGCTTGAGCTAGCTTTGTCGTATACATATTTCTCGTAAAGTTCTGATACAGTTTTGCCAAACAGACCATAACATTGATGCACATTTTTAAGCTATTGGGATTCTCAAATGTTGTCGATCCTAGCTTAAGCCTGCATCAAGAATTGTCGAGTTATTGAAACACATTCGAGCTTAGCCTAAAGCCCAGACTCGGAGTTTGTAACCTTAATACCCTTTGGCGTGCTGTCCTCTTATAAGGAAAAATATGCTTTCCAATTATATCCTATTTGTGGGATCAAACTACAAGCATGTACTTGGTATACAGTAGAAGATACAAAAAGATTCCAGCACTATTCCATTCACATGATCAAAGTTTGCAGGATAACTAAACCAAAATGTTACTCATTCTGAAAGGTATACACTGTTCATTTACAAAGCATAACACTAACTATGGTAAAAAAAAAAACTAAAAATGTAAGATAAAAGAAATAATAGTATCAATGAATTTCTCTCAATCATATACTACTATTGGGACGTTAAGATCCCAAGCAAATAGCGAACGGATATATTCACGCCATTTCTATTGGGGTTGGATAAGAAAAGGAAGAATAAATATTACCATGTTAATTATCTGTTGGCCCTGAGAACGCAGAAAGCCACTGTAAAACCTGGTGATTGCCATTGATATCATATATGTGAGGCATTTCATCAGCATTCTTAAATAAAGTCAATATACATTCATTCAGCCAAAAATTTCATTTGAAATGGTCTGGTTGAATTATTGCAAGAACTTCAGGGCACGAATCTTCATTATCCTTCTGCTTCCATATCTCCCCGTTTGCATGAACAATCCACGATATTTGAGGAGAGAGTGCTGCGTACATGTCTGCAATGTTATCAGATGAGGATCAAATTTGTTAGAACAAGTACATCACAAAACATAGTATATTAGATTTTAATTTATAAGCCTGCTCAGTCTATCATAAAAAACAATAAAACATGCTAATGTGATGAGTCATGAGCACAGACTAAAAGCACCAAGGCCTCCTTAAAGAAAAAGTAGCATGCTATGAAAAATTAACTATGACTATGTCCATTTGGGTTTATGGCAGTGAGCTCGACTAAGGATGAGAAAATAGAGAAGCTCGACTATCTTCTTTTATGTGGCACTCACATAAATTGATGTACACTTGACCCTACCAAGCACAAAAGCATCAAGTCCAAAATATATAATAGAGTCATTACTGCAATACCTTATGTTCTAGATGACGTTAGATATATTATAAGTATCTTAGAGCATAAATATATGCAATTAACTAGGGCAGTATCCATTGTCACATAAGATGAGTTGATTTGATTTATTTTTCTTGTTGGAATTATTTGGTTTCTTTGTTCACGCCCAATACTGTATATAATATGAGTTGATTACCTCACCAAGTTAGAAAGATATTTTCCAAAAACAACTAGAGACAACAAACACACCAATCTTCATCCAAGGACCAATAATAATAAATAACACATATCACCCAAAAATCACATTCTTTTATAGGTTTACCTGAAACAGGTAGTGGATCAGGTTCTCTAGTACTGTGCAGAATCATGGTGCCAGAAAGGACGGTCATGAACCCACAAAGCACGGAAATAATTGTGCTAGCACTCTGACCTGACCAATCCTACAATGGTTAAAAGATTAGTTGCAGTTTATAATGGATATAAGAAAGCATTTATCTAATGAAATACTAAATATACCTTGAACATGATGGCACTGGCAAGGATTGTGAAAGATGTGAACATTGCATAATAAATTGGTGAAACAACAGCGGTGTTAAATGTGTCCAAAGCCTGATAAATCATATTGAAGGAACTTTGTAAACCTTTAAGCATCAAATCAGCAAACAAATAAAAATAAATATGGTATGACAATAATCAAAAAATAAGCCAAAAGCTTATCATAGATACTAATTAAGCACATAAATTATAGTGATGTGCGTTTAGAAAAGCAAATAGAACGTATTTTAGGTATTTATCTGTCATATGACAGTTATTGTGGCAAATCTAGCACCTAGTGGTTTACAAAAATGAATAGTAATATGTAAATGACAATCCACATTTAATAGGACGTGCTGTGTATTGATCTAACAAAAACCGACAACCTTTCATGGTTCCATTCAAATGTAAAAATAATGGCCAATTAATCAAGTAGAGTACTAGACTACTTGTAAACTACAGGAACTATTGCAATCATCAGAGGTAAAACTTTTGTGCACATGAATAATTAGAGTTATGTGGCCATGTGTTGAGTAGATGAAAACCCCTACAAAGTGTGTTCGTGTAATTGATGGAACTAGAAGTAATGGAAGGATAGAGTGGTCACCAGTTTACATGTCTTGCTAGTTGATAATATCATTTACCTGGTGTGAGGAGAAATAAAGACCCCGCTATCAGTTTTATAAGTCATCAAAACTATTTGAACATGGGGCACGTAAAGTTACAAAGGAAGGTTTTATACTTGTGGCATTCTTAACAAACAAACACAGCCTGAAGTTAAAAAACTTTTTGCACTGTGTTGCACTAAGGCTGGATATAATTCTTTTGGACCATATCTTTCACCATGTTTTATTTGTTGGTCAAGTCCGTCCGTTTCAACAGTTGATGTTATTTAAAGTGGGATCACAGAAGTACAGAACATATTTTTCCGTTAAACTTAAGAATCTCTTAACCATTTATTGACAAATGAAATCGCAACATGGAAATGAAGGGAGCAAGGATCCAAACCTTATTTAAGTAATTCAACTGAGTGATTATACACGTTACAGCTACCATTACAAAAATCCATGTTTGGTAGCGTGCCACCTGGCTTGAACCCTCCAATGTAAGCTTTATGGCGATGCCTATTGCTTTGACGCTCATAACCTGCAAAACAGAAAGAAAGGAATAGAAGTTAAAATAAGTCTCAACCAATACCCATCGTCGCTTTGAAGTAACCTAATCATATACATATTCAGTATATGATGCCATCTATATGAAAGCCAGTATCGGACAGAAGATCTGAATCATAGGGTTTTTAGTTTAGTTCTATCAAACATCGAACAAGTTATAAATTGGTAATAGATTTAGGTATGCGTTGCACAGCCAAGTAGGAAGATCTGAATCACTGATCTAATATAAATCCATATTTATCATTTGTTATAGCAACAGTTTCCTATATATGGATTTGGACAACTTGTGGTTGATTGCTTTAAACATGTTGTTGTCAGTCCAGTAACTTTATAAGGAATATGCCGATGACGATAATGACAATCCCCCGAAAAGAAATACAAAAGAAAGAAAGTTTATGTGCGGTTCCAGAAAATCAAAAAAAATCTGAAATAAAGATCCGGAGATAGGGAGCATTTTAATTTGTATAGACCAGAATAATAATTGAATACAAGACTATAATAAGAAATCAGCAGAAATGTTGAGTTTACATCTAATATTTGGACGTCTAATTGAGGTGCCCTACTTCTACATTACAGACCCTAAGATAGCTGATTGTTCATTTGTATTAAGGCATCTGTAGTTTCAAAAACGATAGGATATAGGGAGTAGGGACAAACATCATATGAAATCACGACCTCCACGGGTTGTTTATGCTCTTATTATCTCATTTGTCTAAAAGTGTTGACATTCAATACAAGGTTAGACATTAGCGACATAGCTATCAATGAATTCTAAAGATCCTTATCAAATACAAAGAGGAAAAAAATAATAATTAGCGTAATAGACTACAGATTCTGTTGATGGCGTCATCTCTAATTGTGTATGCAATCAAAATATTAAAACAAATTGATTACATCAACATACTTAATTTTTATAGCTAAAATCAAGAAATGCAAATGCAGATATTAATGATCGACGAAAAGTTCACAATATACTAACCGTCAATGAACCATTTATGGAACATACGCCTATATACACCATCATATTACTTTGCCCATAACGTGGTTCACAATACAACACCAATACCAGCACCACAGCTATTGCAGATGCTGTATACAAAAGAAAAGCTGGACCAAAAAGCCCATCAAATAATTAAGTGTGGTGTCCTATCATAATCCTAATCAAAATCCAGAAATGAGTAACAAGATTGCATGGCTCACTTGGTTGCGTTGCTAAGTCCCAAATCTCTTCCACAGAACTTATGGTATGTTCAGCAGGAGCATGAAGCACGATAACCGTCGAACCCACTATACAAAGCACACAGCCTAATATCCCCATTTTCCGTAACTTCTCATCAAGTAAAAAATGTGCCAAAACCGCACTGCCAAAAAATTTGAAGCCACACAAAAACGTTACAACAAAAAGGCACTCACTTCAATCACTAACGAATTACACAAATACCCACCTCACGATGATACTCAACGCTCCCAATGGAGTCACAAGCACAGCCGGAGCATAAATGTAGGCTATAAAATTGGCAAACTCTCCAACCACCACTGTTAATTACAAACATCCACATTACTTTCCACATCAATGATAAATCTTAAACAAAAATAACATCTAAAACAAATTTGTAAACGCCGGTATGCAATTCTTTCTCGCTCCTTAAACCCAATAAAAAAAGACTATAGTATCCTATCCTCGAACAAAAAAGGGGATTTTCGTCACAATTGAACTTCCACTCCTTTTCTTTTTCTTGGGTTAAACTTACACTACATCTTAATATGTATCTAAGATAGGAAAAACTTACTAGTGAACATGCCAATCCACCAAAGTGGCTCTAACAAATAGCCATATCCTCCTGACCCTTTATTTTTTAGAAACCAAACAAAAACATTAATAAATCAATCAAAATAAAAGTGCCCAATAAAAAAAGTTTATATAAAAAACAAACTTACTGGCACGAGTACCAGAAGCAGCAGCTCGTTGTAAACCTTTCTTTTTAATAATAAAACTTGATCCAATAAATGCACTTGAAGATACTGCTAATCCAAATCCTAACAAATTACCACTATACATAATGATGATGATGATGGCAGTTTCATCTGAAAAAACTTAATGGTAGGAGGAGATACAAGTGACAATTGGATTTTTTTGATGATGATGATGTCATTCAAAACAAAACAAAACAAAACAATCTAAATAAAGTGTTTTAGATTCAATCGGACCACAAAGACAATTGGGTTTTTTTCTTTTTTATTTGTCAAAGTCATGAGCGGCCATTTGTATTTACCTCGTTGGTTGTCTATTTTGACCAAGTAAAACTAAATATCATATGATAAATATCAAAGGATGATTTTGACATCAAAGGATAATTTTGACATTTAGATACTTTATAAAATGATTGATACATTCTAGTTTATTTTGTTTCAACATTTACTTTTATATTTTTACACATTTGAGGGTATAAATATCCGAACACAATAAATTATAATGTATCAATCATTTTGTAAAGTATGCAAATCACCTTTTAAGGAAAACAAGTTGTAAAATTAAATATGATAGGATAATTTTTTGAAAGAAATTTGCATTTCATGCCCACTGTTTTTTGCGGGTGTGTCTGATAATTGCATATTGCTAAGGCTTAGTTATTTTAAAGGATAATTGGTAAAATAGCCCAGTTGCCCAAAGTCTAGGCATATTTAGCCATTTTTTAAAAAATTCTCGTTTTAGCCAGGTTGCCCTGGGCAACTATTTGCATAGCCAACTACAGAGTGCCACGTCGGGGCAACTTTCGTGTATTTTGGGCAACTTTTTTGTATTTTGAGCAACTTGAGGACACTTGTCATCTTTTGGTTGGCTGTACGAACTGGGCTAAAACGGGAATTTTTCAAAAAAGGGCTAAATATGCCTAAACCGCAGGGCAACATGCCATTTTGGTAATTTTCCCTTATTTTAAAGGTGAAAATCATGAAATGGGAGTTTGAATTTTGTTTCAATTTAGTCGCTCTAAGTTTCTTTTGATCATAAAAAAACTCAAAGTTTCATAGTGTTTCATTGTTGTGTAATTTTATGTTTGAATGGCCAAAATGAAACACTTTTCAAACTTTGTTATTATTTTGTGACTTATATTTCTTTTTACGTGTGCATAAGTTGGTTGTAAATTTGGTTAGTTGAGATAAGTGAAAATCAAAAGGTGGGTGTTTATTATTAAAGTACAATTAAACAATGTATTTATTTTAAACATTTACACAAAAAATGAAACACTGTTGAAACTTGAATGATTTCTGTGGTTAATATAAAGTTCGGGTGACTTAATTGAAACAATGGTGAAACTTTGTTACTGTTAAGCAACATTTTCCCTTATTATTGTAATTTTCATTAATAAATGTGTTTGTTTAGTAATATCCAGCCTAACATCGATTGCACTTACTTATAATTTGCCAAAAGTGTTCCTCTTAGCTGCGTTATCAAAAAGGTTTTCATGAGACAATTTTTTATGAACAAAATGAAATAATTTCGAAATAAATACCATAAATATGTATTATATTTAACCAATCAGATGTAACGCACCACATATTACAGAATTTTCTAGTATAAAGCAACCATATATTTGTGTGATGTGTTATACCATACCTCCGAGTTCTACTAAAAAAATCAAATGGTGTTGGAGGTTTAGGAAGGCGGATGGGAGTTTATGGAATAAGTAATCAAAAGCATTCATGATGATAGTGGGGATTTTATGGATATTCGGGCTATGGGAGGGGGTGAAGGGGGAGGGGTTTGGTGTGATATTGTGAGGAGCGGGGAGGATGTAACACCCTCAAAAATGTGTCGCAGCGGAAGACAAAGTCGCTGGGGTGCTACTCAATTGGTATCAAAACACTAAGTACAAAGAACGGTTTTATAAAATCCGTTTAGTAACTTTTATTAATGAAATAATAAAGTTTACAAAAGTTAAATTATTGCAGAATACGGTCCATATACAAAATGTTGTCCCATTACAAAAGAGGTCATAAGTGTATGCCAAAACACTTAGAAGAAATGAGTTCTATGACCATGCCATGCCACACCCTGCCTTGAGAATCATCAATTATCTTGTACCTGAGAAAAACATGCTTAAAAGGGTCAGCTATAAAGCTGGTGAGTTCATAGGTTTGTATAAATAGCAATTTAGTATAAAAGAAATGTGAGTTCGATAAAAGTTTTATGACCATTGTGTCGCTCACAATGTCATGAAAATATAGTTTACTTTCAAGTAAATGTAGTAAAGTTGACCACAAGGTTTTCGAGTGTGAATAACCATTCACATACAAATCAAGTTCAGTTTTAGTGACTACTGCTTTACTCACAGTGTCATGAAAAATATCAGTAAAGTAGACCATAAGTATTAAGCATAAAGCTGGACCATAGGCAAAGTATGTGATCATTACAACGAATACAATGTCACATAAAAGTAGAAGTCTATTACGCTAGCACTAAGTTCATGCAACCGAAGCTACGAAAGTGTGCATGCTCTAGAAGCATGTTAAATATAAAGGCCCGACAAGTGTTTATCTCGATACACTTGTAATTCGACCTGTTATACGTTCGCGTTTGCCTATCCGGTCAAACCGAACGGGGGAGTCACCCACAATAGATCTATTTATAACATTCGCGCTTCCCAGCAGGAATTGACGGTTCATGAGTTTGGGCATAGTGGGATTCAAGGGCTTAGGCTAATCCGCGTAATAGTTTAAATAAAGCATAAGTGTCAGTGTGGTCCATGAAGTGTTTGCATAAAAGCAATTTTCATTCAAGTGTTTGCGTAACAGCAATGATTTGTAAAGTGGTTTGCATATAAGCAATAGTTCATAGAGTGTGTTGCATAAAAGCAATAGTTCATAAAGTGTGTTGTATATAAGCAATAGTTCATAAAGTATGTTGCATACAAGCGATAACTCATAAAGTGTGTTGCATAAAAGCAAGAATTCATAAAGTGTTTGCACGTTTTTCACCCCAAGTCTGTAAAGTAAAGTAAAGTAAAGAGTGGGGCTATAAACTTACAGTAATATGAAAATGTTTAGAGTACTTGTGAAAGTAAAAATAAGCAGTTGAGCATGTATCTCCTCCAAAGAGTTTGTAAAGTAATTAAACGAGTAAAAGTGGGGCTATGACTCACCTCAGCAATTAAGTCGTCTGATGTGAATAACTCAAGTAGAAATAGTGTGCAGCACCAACACGCGACCTAGATTAGTATGGCAAGTCTTAGTTTACAGTTTTGTGTACTCACGACTCAAAGTGTTTAAATAGATTCAAGTGTTTTCAAGTGGTTGTGTTTAATTTTGCTTGTGTGGCAGAGTTTAGGTTTCAATCGTTTCAAAGTATTTTGTAAGTATTGGCTCTTGGACAAATGTACAATTATATATAAGAGTATATAGAAGTATTCGTGACGAGTAAGTTTCCAGTTCTGGCGTAACCGGACAACCATGTACGAAAAGTATTCACAATAAAAGTGTTTGTGAAAACTAAACGTTCAACAAAAATAGTAATAAATACTTTACGGGAAGTATTTATATTAGTAACAGTTACGTGATACGGTGTATATATAAATGTGTTTATATATATATATATATATATATATATATATATATATATATATATATATATATATATATATATATATATATATATATATATATATATATATATATTTAGTTATTAGATGATAAGTTGGAAAAAGTCTATAATTTTATTTTCTATAAATTATATTATCTAGTTTTTGTAGTTTGGTCTAGTTGGTGAAAATAGACTAAGTATAAGAATTTGACGATAATTGGGCGTGACCTGACTAACTATTAGTTTCCCTTTATAAATCAATTGCCACCAAAATATCACGCATCAAAATATATTTTATATAATAGTTTAACTAATTAAATTGTTTAATGTTAATTTTGTTGAAAATAAGTATCATTTGTGAAAAATTGTCAAAAAATAAATAAAAACAAAAATGACAGGTGTAGGATTCGATCCTGGGCCTTCTCGTATACAAGCAAAGAGCCTTACCACTAGACTAATGATCCTTTGGTGTCATATTATACAAGTTAGATGTATTTATCCTCACTTAACTATGTTCATTTTAGGTGTATATTTACTCAGTGCATAAGTTTGCATGTATTTTGGATTTGTTTTAGTTTTCATACTATTTTGCAACCAAGTATTGTGAAGACTCAAGTTTCCAAAATATACTGAGAACGAAAACGCACCCTTACTGAGTTGTGATTTGGTGGACATAAAATCATCCCATCATTTGGGTTTGACATAACGACACATGACATGCGTATAACGCTTGATAAAACAAACACATCGCGACACTCCACTGTGGTTCGACCACAGTGGGTTTAGACTCAACGTGACCCAAATTTTAACATATTCCCACAAGCCAATACTTGAAGTTTAAGTTTCTTACCTTTAAGCTTCCTTTTAGTTATTATTTGTCCAATACATTGAATAAGTCACAGTGTGTGTGAGGGTTCCGATTCATAAACCAGGTAAGCACTTGCTTATTATTTTTGAGCTTATTAGTGGTTAAGCTTGTTTTAAAAATTACCACACAAGTTTTCAAACAACAACAAACCAACTTGAAGTATGCATGCATGCTATATAAATGTGTATATGGATGTCAGGTGTATTATCATTTAACATGCAAAGTAAGACTTTAAACATGAAATAATAACAAGTTTAGGGACACTCGATGTGCTTACTGTGGTAAGGAGGAGGAGATGTCGAGTAGAAGCAAGGAGAAGAGAAACCAAAAAAAAAACTAAGCTCAAAACCCCAAGCTTTCAAAGCTTAACAAAAGCCCAAAACTTCCAAGTTATTCCAAGATCACTCAAGATTTTTAGCTTTCAAACTCTAACTTATTATCACTGAATGTTTGTTTGGTGATATGGAAGTGAAGGTGAGATGAGAGAGTGTGTTGTGGGGCTCGGTTATGAGTGAGTAAAAAGAAATAATAGAAAGGTTGCTTGTTAGAGTTTCATCCCATTTAATGAAATGTGTATTAAGTCTAGATATCAAGGAGATTGGGTGTGATGTTGGTGGGGTTTCGAACTGCAACAAGCAAAGGGGAGGGGTAGAAGCATGGCTTCTTGTCCTTTTTGTTCCTTATTTATTACAATACCATGGACACCATGGTGGTTTTGAAAGAAACTTAAGTCAAAGTGATGGTTTGAGGGGATGGATTCGGTTGAGTGTGAGAAAAGGAGAAAGAAATTTGTCCAAGTTGATAAGTTGCATGATATATTAATGTCATGTGTTGTGTTTTTGTTTGGCATACCGATCGCATAGGATCGAGTAATGATCTATGAATTGTTTAGTATGAGTCTTGACATAATATGGATGCGAGAGAGGGGTTTCCACAAGTGTACAACTCGACATGTTGTGTTGGAGTGTTTTGTGTCCAAAATGAAACGTTATAATAATTATATACATTCGAATCATGTGACAAGGTTCGAGTATGGCATTTTGGTATCTACCAACGTCGTAATCGACATTACAATTGTGTTAGAGTTGTTAAACGAGGTTCAAAGCTTGCATGTATTGCTTTGGTTTGTTGCTCGAATGGAAATTGTCCAAAATCATAAAATGTATATACGAAGAACGTATATAACGAGTTGGATTGTGTTTGGTTGCATAAAATGCGACACAATGAGATTAGAAAAGAGTGGGAAGTTAAAACATGAATTCCCATATTGTTTTACGTATCTCGTTTAGGTTTAAACGTGAGTCGAGACGTTTTAGTTACACGTTGAAAATCGTTAACGTGTAAAATATGCTTTCGAGTGTGTTTTTATAAAAGAAATATAAAAACATTAATATTGTTTTCAAAATGTGTTTATTAGACTAAACCATACAATCTATTGGTCGATTCGTGCGTGAGCTTGTGTTCCAATAAAGTGCGAAACTTTCTCGTGTGAGTTATAAAACTCATAAATGGTCAGAAAATAAATAATACGCATTTTCTCATAATTTTAGATAGTTCAAAATGTTCTAGAGTGCGGGATAAATTCCCTAAATAAATTCGAGTGAGCTATTGCATGCACAAAAATGTTCATGTAATACTAAATAATAATTTATTACTAAAATATTATTTGGAAAATTACCGATTGTCACATCCTCCCAGCCTTATTTGAATGTTGTCCCGACATTCAATTCGTGTTACCAAATGAAGACGCGAAAAGATGAGGATATTTGGCCTTGATTTCATCTTCCCTTTCCTACATGAATTCGAGTCCTCTTCTAGAGTTCCATCGGATTTTGACAATCGGGATATGGCTAAGCTCCAACCGTTTGACTTCCCGATCCATAATCTCAATAGGTTCTTAAATAAAGTTCATCAATGTGGATTTTCATCAAAGATACAGCGAGTGTTTTCATCTGAAAGGCACTTCCTTAAGTTGTATATATGAAGAACGTTGTGCATAGCACTAGGTTCTAATGGTAGCTTCTGAATCCAGAGGTTGTCTGTTTGACGGTAAGGTTCTTTGAAACTGGTAAGAGGAGGTGTTTTAAGGTTAGTTTTCGTATAAACCTGTAGGAATCTCGTTGTTAGTAGATCGCCTTATGGTGGCTAGTGGGGTAGCTTGTCCTAGAATGTGATAGAAATTCTTGCTTTGAATCAGGTTTCAAAAGTGGAGTTGATAAATGTAGAGAAAGTTGCTGAACTTCAGCTTTTGTAAAGAAGAACTTGTAAAATATAGTTTTAAGAGACAACACAGAATTGATTCCAAGCTGGAGGTTTACATGTTCGCTATGTGAGTTCAAGAGTTGCTTCACAACCGCAAATAATTCTAACACCTCAGCTTTTATAGATGATGAATCAAATTGTTTATTAACAATTTCCATTAAAATGTTTATTATTTATTGTTTTAAGACAAGGTGGTTTGATTCACTCCAAAGGTTTTGCCTAGTGAGCAATGGAGAGTCAATTCTCAAATGGATAGTGATGAATCCCGATTCATCGGTAAGGTGTGGGGTGAAGGAAATTGTGCCATGATAAGGTCGTGATGGATACACGTTGTGTAATAAAGCGAAGGTTGCTATATGAAAAGTTTGATGTATTTACAAAAAGTTTGCAACACCCGAAGTTTTAGCAAGAACTACTTCCAAACATAATTTTAGTGAACTACTCTTAGTATTACAAAATTCACCTCTGAGTCGAACATAGGTGATTAGGCTATATCCCACTGTCCCTGGTTGAATATAGGTGATCAGTCTATATTCACCCGAGGTTCAATGAATTTTGAAATGCTCAGCTCAGTTAGACTAATAATATGTCCCAATGCTTTTAAAAGTTGTTTTGAAAGACTAAGATGAGTAACCAAACTCGAGGTTGAATAATAAGTTCATGTAGAATGTGGCGAGTATTCAACTCAAGGGTGCATGATAAGTTCATGTAAAGGAAGGCATAACGCTAAGGTTATAAGCCAGTGTGCAGTGGGATTATCACAAGTTGGTATATGTGAGTATAAGCGAGTGAGGTAAGGCATAGTCTGTGACAAAGTCGGTATATGTATGTAAGTATATTGTAAATACTTAAAATAAATAGTATGTGTCAAGTAAATTTAGTAGCATATAGCAGTGTGTGACACAAAGTTGCGTTAAATAAACAGCAAGTACGTAGCAAGCATAACATAAAATTATGTCAAGTAAAATAGTGATCAAGGCAGGATGGCATGTGTTTGGCATGTGTTTGGTCATAGATAAATTTTTTCATAAAAGTGGTTATAGTTTAGGCCTCATTTGTGCCTAGTTCTCTATAACCAAGGCTTTGATACCAATCTGTAACACCCCCAAAAAATGGGTCGCAGCGGAAGACAAAGTCGCTGGGGTGCTACTCAATTGGTATCACAACACTAAGTACAAAGAACGGTTTTATAAAATCCGTTTAGTAACTTTTATTAATGAAATAATAAAGTTTACAAAAGTTAAATTATTGCGGAATATGGCCCATATACAAAATGTTGTCCCATTACAAAAGAGGTCATAAGTGTATGCCGAAACACTTAGAAGAAATGAGTTCTATGACCATGCCATGTACCTGAGAAAAACATGCTTAAAAGGGTCAGCTATAAAGCTGGTGAGTTCATAGGTTTGTATAAATAGTAATTTAGTATAAAAGAAATGTGAGTTCGATAAAAGTTTTATAACCATTGTGTCGCTCACAATGTCATGAAAATATAGTTTACTTTCAAGTAAATGTAGTAAAGTTGACCACAAGGTTTTCGAGTGTGAATAACCATTCACATACAAATCAAGTTCAGTTTTAGTGACTACTGCTTTACTCACAGTGTCATGAAAAATATCAGTAAAGTAGACCATAAGTATTAAGCATAAAGTTGGACCATAGGCAAAGTATGTGATCATTACAACGAATATAATGTCACATAAAGTAGAAGTCTATTACGCTAGCACTAAGTTCATGCAACCGAAGCTACGACAGTGTGCACGCTCTAGAAGCATGTTAAATATAAAGGCCCGACAAGTGTTTATCCCGATACACTTGTAATTCAACCTGTTATACGTTCGCGTTTACCTATCCGGTCAAACCGAACGGGGGAGTCACCCCCAATAGATCTATTTATAACATTCGCGCTTCCCAGCAGGAATTGACGGTTCATGAGTTTGGGTATAGTGGGATTCAAGGGCTTAGGCTAATCCACGTAATAGTTTAAATAAAGCATAAGTGTCAGTGTGGTCCATGAAGTGTTTGCATAAAAGCAATTTTCATTCAAGTGTTTGCGTAACAGCAATGATTTGTAAAGTGGTTTGCATATAAGCAATAGTTCATAGAGTGTGTTGCTTAAAAGCAATAGTTCATAGAGTGTGTTGCATAAAAGCAATAGTTCATAAAGTGTGTTGCATATAAGCAATAGTTCATAAAGTATGTTGCATACGAACAATAACTCATAAAGTGTGTTGCATAAAAGCAAGAATTCATAAAGTGTTTGCATGTTTCTCACCCCAAGTCTGTAAAGCAAAGTAAAGTAAAGAGTGGGGCTATAAACTTACAGTAATATGAAAATGTTTAGAATACTTGTGAAAGTAAAAATAAGAAGTTGAGCATGTATCTCACCCAAAGAGTTTATAAAGTAATTAAACGAGTAAAAGTGGGGCTATGACTCACCTCAGCAATTAAGTCGTCTGATGTGAATAACTCAAGTAGAAATAGTGTGCAGCACCAACACGCGACCAAGATTAGTATGGCAAGTCTTAGTTTACAGTTTTGTGTACTCACGAATCAAAGTGTTTAAATAGATTCAAGTGTTTTCAAGTGGCTGTGTTTAATTTTGCTTGTGTGGCAGAGTTTAGGTTTCAATCGTTTCAAAGTATTTTGTAAGTATTGGCTCTTGGACAAATGTACAATTATATATAAGAGTGTGTGGAAAACTAGAAGGGGGGTTGAATAGTTTACCGTTTAAAATCTTTAAACTTGTTTAATTATCTTTTGAAACTTTCCGTTTAATCAAAGATATGAACACAAACACAATATATAACATGCAAGTATAAAGAGATAAACGATCAAACCACAACACGAGTATTTATCGTGGTTCGGCTACAAGGACTCTTTTTCCTTGCCCTACGTCCACGCCCCGAGTATCCAACTCGAGAGTTTCTTTCACTAGTCAACAAGCTCCTTTCACCGGCGGAGAAAACCTTACACGTCGCTTATACACGTTTACTGACACTAAGCTAGATGTCGAGTTCTTATACAAGGGTACAACCACTCCCGTTAGTTCTTTTACAAGGGCACAACAACTCCCGTCACACTTTGTATTTTGAGGACTAAAATACTAACCGATCACTACTGAAAATACACAATCAAATGAAGTGTAAACTACATAAAGTCTACACGATGCTAAGCTAACAAGTCTTGCAACGTTGTGTTGAATACTTGTAACTTTATATGAACTTGTGAACTTCTTTGCTACAAAAGAAACTTCACATAGAAATGAGATGTTAAAGGGTTAGACGAAAGAATGAATGTATGTGTGTGAAAAATCTAATGTAGAGTGATCAAATCAAAATTCAAACATATGGCTTGGTATTTATAGCAAGACCTTCTGCAGGTCTGGCGGATACGGCGGAACCCTCAGATGGGTTCCGCCCGTGTACCCCCAGGGTTCCGCCAGGCTTGCAGTTGGTTTTGCAATAAATCATTCAAACCAACCAAGGTTACATCAAATAAAAACTAGTCAAACACAAACTTGTGTAAGAAGACTTATGGTTAGTCAAACACACAATCTTTCCTTAAATGTATATTGACAAACTTACCATAAATGTGATGTGACATTTCTATTTAAAGAAATAAAAAGTTTTGTGTTTTATGTGAAATGTAAAATGTAGCAAATGTCTAATTATGCAAGTCTTTAAACTAAAATTAAGTTTTACTTAGAAACTAAAGTTTACATTTTGTTGTTAACAAAACTTAGCAAAGATCGTAAAATATAAATAACGTTTTTAGGCGATATTTGTATTAACAATTTCCCCCTTTTTGTTGATGACAAAACATAAACTTTGTTTTTAAGTAACTCACAAAATTTTAGTGTTTAAGACTTAAAAAAAATTATATTAAACTTGTTTTACTTAAGTGATCAAAATCATTTTAAGTTTAAAGGTTAATATATGTTTCTCCCCCTTTTTGTCAAAACAAAAAGTAGAGTAGCGAAGCGGTACTATGCACGTACTCCCCTTTGGTCGATACTCCCCCTAAAAGGAGTGCCAAGATGGGAAACATGGATTTTGAACCTACAAAAATATGGTTAGTTGGTGATAATAACATATAATCAAGCTTGTAGTCACCACACAATATGCAACCACAATAACAACTCATGTATGATCAACCAACAATGTAAGTAAGAAAGTAGTAAAAGATGTCATTTCAAGTAAAATGTTACTTTGCAAAAGTCAAAAACAAGAAATGAAAACTATCTTCCTACTTCTAAAAACAAAAAAAAGATAAAAATAACCAAGAAATAAAAGAAAAACAAAATCCTACTTCTATAAGTAGAAGACATTAAACACATCCTAAATGGGGCAAAAGGCCTCCAAATACGCTCTAGGAGTTGTTTGGATGGGAAAGAACATCCAAACGTTCTATGATGTGTTGTATAGCAAAACGGGTTTCATTTTGAAATTGGTGAAGCAACATCTTGATGCTTTCACCTTGTTTGAGCATTTGCTCACATTGTGAGCAAACATGGTGATGAGTGGGTGGAAACGGGTCGTTTGATGATGGTGGTGGTGGTGGGTTGGTTTTGGTTTCTTGGTTGGAGGATGGGTTTGGCATGAAGTCAAGCAAGGTGGTTTGAAATTCCGTTGCTTGATGGAGGTGATTTTCAACCATGCTTTGAATTTCCTCATACGAAGGAAAGAAAGACTCAAAGGTTTGGGATTGGGAATGTGGTGGAGTTGGGTGATCATGGTTTTCAAAGTTTGGTTCTCCATATAGAGGACCATGGATGTCATTGTATAGAGGGTGAAACAACAATGGTTTTGGTGGATGGTACTCTTGTTGTGGTGGATTTGTTGATCTTGGTGGAAGATCATTGAGGTCTTGAACAAAAGGATGTGGTGATGTTGGAGGAGACCCAAATAACTCCATTGGTTCAAGTTTAGGTAATGGTGATGGTGATGGAGTTTTGGATGGTTGGGTTGGAGCACTTGGTGGAGTTGGGTCAATGGGTGATTTTGTTGGTGGTGGAGTTGTAAGCTCATTAGGTTCATTGGGTGATGGAGATGGAGATGAAGGTTTAGAAAATGTTCATTTTTGATTGGTGAGGTGAATTCATCCGAGGATGAAGAGGTTAGGTTGATTGTGTGGTTGGACCAAAGTGGTTTGACACTTATGCGTGCGGTTCTCCGAACGGGTCGTGATGGTTGAGAGGTTATTGTTGACTTTGTCATTGTCAAAATGGTTTAGTAGAGGTTTAGAATCAGAGATTGTGATGGTGATGGTGTGATTTGAGAGTGTTCTAAGATGGTTTAATTTATAGTGGTGAAGAAGTATGGGAAGGAGTGTTTGGATTTGATGTTTAGCCATACAAAAATGGAGGTTCCTAATGATTTGGAAGACTAATGAGGGTTGTCAAATCATGGAAGTCAATCCAATGAAAATGGTGAAGTAAGAAGACAAAGATTTGCACTAAATGCTTAGTGGTTTTGTCAAATTGGTTGAAGGTATATGTTCCACGGATTGCAAGGAACCTTTGGAAGGGTTCCTTCCTTTATAGGTGAAGGTTCCTTGAGGTTGTTATGGCTAAGTTTGAAATTTGGCGGGAAATAGGTTTCTATGAGTTCTAGAGGATGAGAAAGACCCTAATGTGCTTAGCAAATAGTAGGGAATGGTTTTTATCTAAAAGGATGTTTTGTTGTTGAGTGGATGTTGTAATGTCGAATAATAAAAAAAAATTTGCAGGAACGCTGGCGGAACCCTCAGACTACACAGGTGGAACCCGTGTGAGGGTTCCGTATGATCCGTTGGGCCATTTCTGGGTTGCCCAGAAAATACACTGGCGGAACCCATTCTAGGGTGCCGCCAGATCCGCCAGGCCTAAAAAAGTAGGCAGTCCGCGTTTTTGACCCGCGAGACGATTTTCAAATTTTTCAAAAACTCCTAAAACCAAAAATATAATTCATATCTGGTTAAGAAATGCAAAAATTGGACATGTAAACACGCATACCATTAGACTTTGACCGGGGGCTAGCGAATTTCACTATACTTAGTGAAAATTTCACAAACATGAAAATTTGACAACATGTCAAATGTTGTCATCCTGCATCATAGTTAGTTCAAACATGTTCCAAATTGTATCAAATATCCTACCAACACACAAATTCATGACAAACATTGTTTAAACGACCAAATTGTTTCAAATAGCACCTTGTGCCAAACACTCTTACACACCCGCTCTCATTGACGGTCAATCTTCTTCTTGAGATTTCCAAGGAATCTCCCAAGATTCTTGAACATCCCCTTTGTTTGCTTGAACTCCGCTGACTCATTCAGAATATCCGAAAGTTGGGAAAGGTATTCTAGAGGTGGGAGCCTAGAGTTGGGCAAAGTGTCATCTTCACTCATTGAGGACGATGAAGAGGAGGTAGGAGGATGAGGACGTTTTCCTTGGGCTTTGTAAACTCTCTTATCACTTAGTGGGACAAAGGTGTGTGGAATGAGAGAGTAGTCAAGGCGAAGACCGTTAGGAGTTGGTGGAATGGGAGAGATGAACCTAAAGAGACGGGGCAAGAGCATTCCATACGGCATAGCCGTTGTGCCATGCACGGGAATGTCGGCCATGTAGTAGGCAAGGTTGAAGGGTTGCCTAACGGACAAGGAGTAGAGCATGTAGCAAAGGCAAAGATTTATATGATCTCGGTTTCCTATGGTGCTAATGACATTGGCTCTAAGGACTTCCTCCCATTTCTTGAATTGGGGCTTGAGTTCATTAAGTTCCATTCCATATGGGTCCTTATCGACCTCATTTCCCGAACGGGTTCTCCTAGTGTTGGTTGTCCTAATGAAGAGGTGGTCACGAAGTTCATCTTTGGACACAAGAGGGGTGTCATAGGGATGGATGTGGTCTAAGAGTATGTCAAGAGTTGAGAGGGAGTGCAAGTCGGAGTAGATGCAAGTACCACGGTTTGGGACACCTAGGATTTGAGCAAACTCCTCAAGAGTGAAGGAGTATTGATGACTACTAGCCCTAAAGTTAATAGACATGCGGCCATACTCATCCGTGGAGAGGGTGACGGATGCATAGAATTCTAAAATGAACCTAGGACAAATAGGCTCGTCAATTTCTAAGAGACACTCAAAGTTGATTGTGGTAAGTTCCGTGTAGAGGTTTGTGCCTTCTAGGAAGGATGGGTCAATGGTTCTACCCTCATGGACATAACATTTTTCTAAGGCTTTGAAAACATCAATTTGAGTTGGAGTAAGACCTTTGGTTTTGTGGTGTTTGGGTAGGTACTTAATGGTGTCCTTGTGGTCGTAGTGGGTTAGAGGAGGCATGATGATTCCTAGAAAAACAAAATTTCACATTTTAGTCTAAGTAAACGACTATTGTAATGTGGGCGTTCTAGTGTGTGCCTATATGAAAACAATGTGGAGGTGCGGTTATCTTGACTCATTTTGATGCTTCAAAAACGTTTTATAATGCAAGTTTTGTTATAAAACAAAAGATAACCCAAGCGCTCCTAGTTCAATGTAGCTTCGTTTGAATGTACCCGAAAATACATATTGGTTATGTATTCCCTTTAGCATTCAAGAGACATTATGCAAGTGATGTTTTAAACATAATGTTTTGATTTTGTATTCACAATGTGAGTCGAAAAAAATATTTGTCCTATTTGTGAGAAATTTTTGCAAAAATTTGACATGGGGTGTTTTAGCAAATATGTTTACAATTAGTAAGAATGCAATTCCTAACTATGTGGAACATGATTAGTTTTGTAAAACACCTAATTTCATGCATGAGTTTCTCAAGTTGATGCATAACCCCAAGTTTTTGTTTTTGTGCAAAAATAGAATTCCTAGACTCAGATCAGGAGTGTAATTATGTTTAGAATACTTACAATGATGATTGATGAGCAATGTGAATGAAGGGAAGACCAAATTTTCGTGGTTGTGGATGAATGGTAAAGTGAATAGTAGCAGTTTAGAAGTGGTGGTATGAGATAATGGGTGTTTGGTTTAATATAAACAAAGAAAATGGTTCTGCAGGTCGGCGGAACCTAAAAATGGGTTCCGTCCATTGTGGCTGAGGGTTCCGCCGACCCTGCTGAGAAAAAGAGTTATTGATTTGTTTTGATTTTTGTGATTTTTGTCTAATGTCTAGAACTACAATGTAAGTTCCATGAGTCCTAAGCCTAGCCTAAGAAGGTTAAAAGGTTCTCGTTTAAGAGGTTTTGTGAGAATGTCGGCTATGTTGTCTTCGGAAGAAACTTTCTCAATTGAGATATTTCCTTTTTGAACGTTATCACGAAGGAAATGATGACGGATTTCAATATGTTTGGTACGAGCATGTTGAACTGGATTTTTGCTAAGATCAATGGCTCCTTTGTTGTCACAAAGAATGGTGATGTCGTTAAGTTGAATTCCGTAGTCGACAAGAGCTTGCTTCATCCAAAGAGCTTGTTGACATGCCTTTCAGGCCAAAACGTACTCGGCTTCCGTTGTTGAGATAGCAAGAGCCGTTTGCTTCTTAGAGAACCATGAGGTGAGACAATGTCCAACAAAAGTACAAATACCACTTGTGCTTTTTCTATCAACATAGTCACCGGCATGATCCGAGTCGGCATACACTATGGTGTCTATTCCCATTCCTTTGGGATACCATAAACCTAAATGTGTAGTGCCCTTAATATATCTAAATATCCTTTTAACAGCTTCGAGATGAGTTGTCTTAGGATCTTCTTGAAAACGAGCACATAGACAAATACTAAACATAATGTCGGGTCTACTAGCCGTTAGGTAAAGTAGACTTTCAATCATACCTCTATATTTAGTGATATCTACGGATTCACTTTCCTCATCCTTGGTGAGTTTTGTTTCCGTGGACATGGGCATTTTGATTGGTTTCGAATCTTCTAATCCAAATTTCTTAAGCATGTCCTTAATATATTTAGATTGGTTAAAGAAGATACCATCTTCTAGTTGTTTAATTTGGAGTCCTAGGAAAAAGTTGAGTTCTCCCATCATACTCATTTCAAACTCGTCATGCATGATTTTTGAGAAATTCACGCATAATTCTTGACAAGTTGATCCGAATATAATGTCATCAACATAGATTTGGACAATGATAATATATGACTCTTTCTTCTTAGTGAAGAGAGTATTATCAACTAAGCCCATGGTATACTTATGGTCAACTAGGAAGGTTTTAAGTCGATTATACCATGCTTTTGGAGCTTGCTTAAGTCCATAAAGAGCCTTTTTAAGTTTGTAAACATGATTGGGTTTTTCAAAATCGATGAAGCCCGGTGGTTGAGCAACATACACTTCTTCATTAATGACTCCGTTTAGAATGCACTTTTGACGTCCATTTGAAAGAGTTTAAAATTGTGTGCACATGCATATGCAAGTAAGATTCTAATTGACTCAAGCCTAGCAACCGGAGCAAAAGTTTCATCGTAGTCAATGCCTTCTTGTTGATTATATCCTTGTGCTACTAGCCTAGCTTTGTTTCTAGACACAATTCCATTTTCATCCATTTTATTACGAAAGACCCATTTTGTTCCAATTATTGTTTGACTCTTTGGTTGAGGAACTAATGTCCATACCTCATTCCTAACAAATTGGTTTAACTCTTCTTGCATTGCTATTACCCAAGACTCATCTTTAATGGCTTCATGAATGTTTTTCGGTTCAATGGTTGACACGAAACAAAAGAAGTTGCTTTCATTTTGAACTTTTGATCTTAGTGTTCTTTCGTTAATTTTTCCTATGACACCATCTAATGGATGACTTTTAGATTCTTTGACATTGACAAATTCTTTGTTTAATAGTTCATCTTCCTTGTCATTACCTAAGATCTCTTGACTTTCTATTGCTTGGCTTTCAACTAAGTCATCATCTACCAAGGTGATGTCTTAGAGGGAGGTGGACTCTCGTCAAATGTTACGTTCAACGATTCCTCGACTCTTAAGGTTTCTTTGTTCAAAACAATGTAAGCTTTACTATTTTGTGAATATCCAAGAAATACACCTTCATAAGACTTTGGGTCAAATTTGGTGAGATAATCCTTGGTGTTAAGAATAAAGCATTTACTCCCAAACACTCTAAAGTATCCTAATGTAGGCTTTTTACCTTTATATAGTTCATAAGGAGTTTTATTCAAAAATGGTCTAATTAAGACTCGATTTAAAATGTACGTTGATGTGTCAATGGTGTTACACCAAAACTTTTGTGGAATGTTTTGTTCATTAAGCATTGTTCTACTCATCTCTTGCAAAGTCTGGTTTTTACGTTCTACTACACCATTAGATTGAGGAGTGCGTGGAGCCGAAAAGTTATGAGTAATTCCATTTTTATTACAAAAGTTTCCAAATTGAAATTCATTATCAAATTCACGACCGTGATCCATTCTAATAGACACAATACTAGACCCTACTTGATTTTGAATTTTCTTACTTAGAATCTCAAATTTATCAAAAGCTTCATTTTTACTTTTCAAAAATTTTGTCCAAGTATATCTTGAGTAATCATCTACTATGACCAAAGTATAGAAGTTACCTCCATAACTTTGTATAGCGGATGGACCAAACAAATCCATATGCAAAAGTTCTAGACACCTAGATGTAGAAACTAAGTTTTTAGCCTTATGACTACCATGGACTTGTTTACCGACTTTGCAAGCGTCACAAAAGTGTTGGTCATATTTCAACTTAGGTAGGTTTCGAGCTAAGTCTTTGGAGGAGAGGTTTTGAATTAGTCTCATGTTAGCGTGTCCTAAACGTCTATGCCATAAAGTTGAAGATTCATCTAATGAAGTAAGACAAAGTTTGTCTCTAGATGGTTGATCCATCTTCATGACGTATACGTTGTTCTTAAGAACACCTTTGGCTATGGTTATACCATCTTTAAGTATTTTACTTCCATTTTCACTAAAAAGGACATTATACTTATTACGCCAAAGTTGACTAATACTAAGGAGATTAAAACCTAAGTTATCAACATGAGCTACATCATCTATAAAAAGGGAGTCATGAGAGATTGTACCTTTTCCGATGATTTTGCTCTTAGCTTTACTACCAAAAGTAACATTACCTCCATCACATTTGTGATAAGTTGAGAAGAGGCTTTTGTTACCCGTCATGTGCCTTGAACAACCGCTATCTTTAATCCATTCATCCGGTGCAAACAAACATTGAGGCACACCTCATTTGAGTCGTGAACCATGAGAGCAATATCATCATTCTTTGGCTCATCGTCATCTCCTTCATAGTCACTCCAAGCACCACCCACAAAGGCTTGTTGAGACTTGCTTTTGGGTAGTTTTGGACATTCTCCTACGAGATGACTTGTGTCTCCACACGTATAGCATTTTCTTTCAACCTTTCCTTTCCTATCATCACGATCTTTTCGGAAGGTTTTCTTGTCATCTTTAGGTTGCCTTACAAACTTCCCTCGTCTACGAAAGAACTTCTTGAAGTCTCTAACGGCCATAACATATTCTTCATCATCACTATCCGAAGTAGATTCTTCATCATCACTTGATTGGACTCTAGCTTTCAAGGCAATGGACTTAACCTTTTCTTTCTTGCCTTTAACTATTTCCGAATCTTTTTCCATTACCATTTCATGAACTTTGAGGTTTCCAATTAGCTCGTCAAGTGACATGCTTGAAAGATCCTTGGATTCTTCAATTGCCGTCACTTTTGCTCTCCACTTCGGATGGAGTGCTCTAAGGAATTTCCTAACAAAATTCTTGCTACAAAAAGATTCATCAAGTGCTTTAAGTGAAGTAATAATAGTCTAGCAAATGCACTATCAATTAACTCATCTTCGGGAATAACAAATTGTTCGTATTGTTGAACAAGAAGATCAATTTTGTTATCCTTAACTTGTGAGTTTCCTTGATGAGTGACTATTAAAGATTGCCAAATATCTTTGGCGGTTTTACACAGAAAGACTCTTTCATATTCTTTCTTAGGCAAAGCATTGTAAAGCATCATTTTAGCTTCATTATTTTTAGCAATCAATTTCTTTTGATCATCATCTTTACTATTAGTAGCTATATTATCACCATCAATGATTATATACCATAAATCTATATCTTTAGATTTCACGTAAGTTTCAAAACGGTTTTTCCAATATATAAAACCATTTGCTTCAAAAAGTGGTGGTCTTTGCATAGATGGCCCTTCTTTGTAATTTTCAAAATTCATGAATTGTTTCAAGTTTTAAAACACAATATATTTTAAAAGCTTGAGTAACGTAGCTCTTGATGCCAATTGTGGAAAACTAGAAGGGGGGTTGAATAGCTTACCGTTTAAAATCTTTAAACTTGTTTAATTATCTTTTGAAACTTTCCGTTTAATCAAAGATATGAACACAAACACAATATATAACATGCAAGTATAAAGAGATAAACGATCAAACCACAACACGAGTATTTATCGTGGTTCGGCTACAAGGACTCTTTTTCCTTGCCCTACGTCCACGCCCCGAGTATCCAATTCGAGAGTTTCTTTCACTAGTCAACAAGCTCCTTTCACTGACGGAGAAAACCTTACACGTCGCTTATACACGTTTACCGACACTAAGCTAGATGTCGAGTTCTTTTAAAAGGGTACAACCACTCCTGTTAGTTCTTTTACAAGGGTACAACAACTCCCGTCACACTTTGTATTTTGAGGACTAAAATACTAACCGATCACTACTGAAAATACACAATCAAATGAAGTGTAAACTACACAAAGTCTACACGATGCTAAGCTAACAAGTCTTGCAACGTTGTGTTGAATACTTGTAACTTTATATGAACTTGTGAACTTCTTTGCTACAAAAGAAACTTCACATAGAAATGAGATGTTAAAGGGTTAGACGAAAGAATGAATGTATGTGTGTGAAAAATCTAATGTAGAGTGATCAAACCAAAATTCAAACATATGGCTTGGTATTTATAGCAAGACCTTCTGCAGGTCTGGCGGATACGGCGGAACCCTCAGATGGGTTCCGCCCGTGTACCCCCAGGGTTCCGCCAGGCTTGCAGTTGGTTTTGCAATAAATCATTCAAACCAACCAAGGTCACATCAAATAAAAACTAGTCAAACACAAACTTGTGTAAGAAGACTTATGGTTAGTCAAACACACAATCTTTCCTTAAATGTATATTGACAAACTTACCGTAAATGTGATGTGACATTTCTATTTAAAGAAATAAAAAGTGTTGTGTTTTATGTGAAATGTAAAATGTAGCAAATGTCTAATTATGCAAGTCTTTAAACTAAAATTAAGTTTTACTTAGAAACTAAAGTTTACATTTTGTTGTTAACAAAGCTTAGCAAAGATCGTAAAATATAAATAACGTTTTTAGGCAATATTTGTATTAACAAAGTGTATAGAAGTATTCGTGACGAGTAAGTTTCCAGTTCTGGCGTAACCGGACAAGCATGTACGAAAAGTATTCACAATAAAAGTGTTTGTGAAAACTAAACGTTCAACAAAAATAGTAATAAATACTTTACGGGAAGTATTTATATTAGTAATGGTTACGTGATACGGTGTATATATAAATGTGTTTATATATATGTTTAGTTATTAGATGATAAGTTGGAAAAAGTCTATAATTTTATTTTCTATAAATTATATTATCTGGTTTTTGTAGTTTGGTCTAGTTGGTGAAAATAGACTAAGTATAAGAATGTGACGATAATTGGGCGTGACCCGAATAACTATTAGTTTCCCTTTATAAATCAATTGCCACCAAAATATCCCGCATCAAAATATATTTTATATAATAGTTTAACTAATTAAATTTTTTAATGTTAATTTTGTTGAAAAGACAAGTATCATTTGTGAAAAATTGTCAAAAAAACAAATAAAAACAAAAATGACAGGTGTAGGATTCGATCCTGGGCCTTCTCGTTTACAAGCAAAGAGCCTTACCACTAGACTAATGATCCTTTGGTGTCATATTATACAAGTTAGATGTATTTATCCTCACTTAACTATGTTCATTTTAGGTGTATATTTACTCAGTGCATAAGTTTGCATGTATTTTGGATTTGTTTTAGTTTTTATACTATTTTGCAACGAAGTATTGTGAAGACTCAAGTTTCCAAAATATACTGAGAACGAAAACGCCCCCTTACTGAGTTGTGATTTGGTGGACATAAAATCATCCCATCATTTGGGTTCGACATAACGACACATGACATGCGTATAACGCTTGATAAAACAAACACATCGCGACACTCCACTGTGGTTCGACCACAGTGGGTTTAGACTCAACGTGACCCAAATTTTAACATATTCCCAACAAGCCAATACTTGAAGTTTAAGTTTCTTACTTTTAAGCTTCCTTTTAGTTATTATTTGTCCAATACATTGAATAAGTCACAGTGTGTGTGAGGGTTTTGATTCATAAACCAGGTAAGCACTTGCTTATTATTTTTGAGCTTATTAGTGGTTAAGCTTGTTTTAAAAATTACCACACAAGTTTTCAAACAACAACAAACCAACTTGAAGTATGCATGCATGCTATATAAATGTGTATATGGATGTCAGGTGTATTATCATTTAACATGCAAAGTAAGACTTTAAACATGAAATAATAACAAGTTTAGGGACACTCGATGTGCTTACTGTGGTAAGGAGGAGGAGATGTCGAGTGAAAGCAAGGAGAAGAGAAACCAAAAAAAAAAAAAAAAACTATGCTCAAAACCCCAAGCTTTCAAAGCTTAACAAAAACCCAAAACTTCCAAGTTATTCCAAGATCACTCAAGATTTTTTAGCTTTCAAACTCTAACTTATTATCACTGAATGTTTGTTTGGTGATATGGAAGTGAAGGTGAGATGAGAGAGTGTGTTGTGGGGCTCGGTTATGAGTGAGTAAAAAGAAATAATAGAAAGGTTGCTTATTAGAGTTTCATCCCATTTAATGAAATGTGTATTAAGTCTAGATTTCAAGGAGATTGGGTGTGATGTTGGTGGGGTTTCGAACTGCAACAAGCAAAGGGGAGGGGTAGACGCATGGCTTCTTGTCCTTTTTGTTCCCTATTTATTACAATACCATGGACACCATGGTGGTTTTGAAAGAAACTTAAGTCAAAGTGATGGTTTGAGGGGATGGATTCGGTTGAGTGTGAGAAAAGGAGAAAGAAATTTGTCCAAGTTGATAAGTTGCATGATATATTAATGTCATGTGTTGTGTTTTTGTTTGGTATACCGATCGCATAGGGTCGAGTAATGATCTATGAATTGTTTAGTATGAGTCTTGACATAATATGGATGCGAGAGAGGGGTTTCCACAAGTGTACAACTCGACATGTTGTGTTGGAGTGTTTTGTGTCCAAATGAAATGTTATAATAATTATATACATTCGAATCATGTGACAAGGTTCGAGTATGGCGTTTTGGTATCTACCAACATCGTAATCGACATTACAATTGTGTTAGAGTTGTTAAACGAGGTTCAAAGCTTGCATGTATTGCTTTGGTTTGTTGCTCGAATGGAAATTGTCCAAAATCATAAATTTATATACGAAGAACGTATATAACGAGTTGGATTGTGTTTGGTTGCATAAAATGCGACACAATGAGATTAGAAAAGAGTGGGAAGTTAAAACATGAATTCCCATATTGTTTTACGTATATCGTTTAGGTTTAAACGTGAGTCGAGACATTTTAGTTACACGTTGAAAATCGTTAACGTGTAAAATATGCTTTCGAGTGTGTTTTTATAAAGGGGTTTTTGCATATATATCCTTCCGAAAATGCATAATTGCATATATATCCAAAGCATGCATAAAAACCATTGTATTATGTGCATAAAAAACTTGTACAAAGGATATGGATGCAATTATTCACTTTGGGAGGGATATATATGCAATTTTGCCTTTTATAAAAGAAATATAAAAACATTAATATTGTTTTCAAAATGTGTTTATTAGACTAAACCATACAATCTATTGGTCGATTTGTGCGCGAGCTTGTGTTCCAATAAAGTGCGATACTTTCTCGTGTGAGTTATAAAACTCATAAATGGTCAGAAAATAAATAATACGCATTTTCTCATTATTTTAGATAGTTCAAAATGTTTCAGAGTGCGGGATAAATCCCCTAAATAAATTCGATTGAGCTAATGTATTCGCAAAAATGTTCATGTAATACTGAATAATAATTTATTACTAAAATATTATTTGGAAAATTACCGATTGTCACAGAGGAGGTTGATGGGTTGGGGATAGAGTTTACTTCCTCATGTGTTGTTGTGTTGGGTGACAGGTTTTAGCTCCTACACATCATTACAAGAATAAACTTTCGTTAGTGTCAATTATTGAGAAAATTTTCAAAGAAAGGTTTTAATGTTGCATCATAAACATACCTAAAAGTTCCAACCTTATCCCGCTTAGAAAAATTTCCATTTCTTTTGGTGTGTTTCCTAATTGGAATTGTTCCATTTGCCCTTCAAGGGTGTGTATTTAATAGCAGCACTCATCATAAAAGAGTACATGGCAATGACTCGTGCTGATCATGGCGCGGGAATTATGCGAACTAGGATTGAGGATAACGTTGCATTCGAAATCAAATGTCACATTCTGAATGAGCTAAGGGAAACACCCTTTAGCGGAAAAGACGACAAGGATGCTAACGAGCATATTGAGAAGGTGTTGGAAATATCTGACATGTTTAACCTTTCAGGGATAAATAGAGATCAAATCATACTTACTATCATTCCAAAATCCCTAATTGGAGAAGCATTAAGATGGCTAAAGAGCGAACCAACTGGTTTGATTACTACATGGGTACTTCTCAAAACCAAGTTCCTTGCTAAATATTGTCCACATTCGAAGACTGCAAGGCAAATTGAAGAGATTTACAACTTCAACAAGAAGTTGATGAAACTCTATGCAGGGCATGGGAAAGACACAAGAGGTTACTGTTAAAATGCCCACAACATGATTTGAATCCTATTCAAGAAGTAGTAGTGTTCTACAAAGGACTTTACATGCCGACACATCAAATGTTGGATTCACAAGGACCTATTCCAAAGATGACTCATGCTAATGGTAAGAAAGTTATCCAATACATGGCTGATCATTCTCAAATGTGGGTCGACAATCCAATGGCTAGAAATAGGTGGTGGACAATTCTGCAAGATTGTCTTCCATTACTACTAAACTTGATAAGCTGGATCGTGATCTTACCAATGTTAAAAAGAAAGTTCATGTTGTTCAAGTTGGTTGTGACATATGTCATAGCTGTCACTTGGCCAAAGATTGACCATTGAAAGATGAAGTTCAATCGAAGAGGTTAAGTATGAGGAATTTTATGGAAGTCTTTCTCAAGAAATGGAAATGGGTACAGACAAAGAGCACATGGATACTACTCCCATAATGATAACGTACCTTCAGTAGGAGATCGACGAGCATATCTAAAGGAAACTATGAAGAGAGATCGACGAGCATCTCTAGAGGAAACACTAAAGAAGTTTATATGACTCTGCTAAAAGACAGGCGGAAACCGAAGAGATGCTGAAAAAGTTTAATTCCACTTCCGAGATGGCAATCAAGAATCAAGCAGCATCCATAAGAACCTGTAAAATCAGGTTGATCAACTCGCCCGAGCAGTTGAAGGAAAGTTTTATGGAGCCTCTACCAGCAATCCTTGTAAAGTGCATGTGAATGCCATCACCAAGTTCGATGAAGCTAAACAAGATCAAACTACTACTATCTCTAACGAAACTAACAATTTATTTTCTAGTAGTTCATCTTTTGTCGAACAGGTTTATCAAGTTTTTGAGAATTTGAAGGGTACTACTCGTGACCTTCGTGTGGTTAATCAATATGTTGAACCATACATGTCACCGCTTCCTATTCTGCAAAGGAAAGTCATAGATGACGAGGAGTATAGAAGGAAGATTTGCTTGGAAAGTGTAAACAAGGTAAAAATCAACAAACCGATTGTTGAAGCCTTAAAGAAGAAACCAAAGTGCTTTCAAGCACTTGAGGAGGCAATAACAAGCAAATAAAAAATTGAAGAAGTGAAAAGTGCAACATTAAATAATAGAATCACCACTACTATCCTAGAAGTCCTGCCACCAAAACATGAAGATCCAAGAAGTTTGTACATCACTTGTTCTATTTATAATATTAAAGAGATCAATGACTTCGTTGATTTAGGATCTAGTATAAATGTGATGCCATAACAATGATTAAAAGGCTAAGTTTATGATGACAACAAATAAGGTCATATTATTAACATCATTTATCCTATGTATATTGCTTGTTTTATATGTTTTGTATAGGATTTGATACTTAATCACTTAAATGTTTATATTTCAGCTATTTACAAGCGATTGGTGAAAGTTAGCTATTATGGACGTATTTTGAAACTAAAGGATCAAGTTCGAGAAAGTCCACAAAACAGACAAGAATACGCCGTATCATTTTAGACAGATACGCCGTATACCAAGCCTTGGTTGATTATGAAGACCATTGCCTAACTTTGAACAATACGCCATATCCAGATATTGGATACGCCATATATGAAACTTTGGTCAACATGAAGAACGAGCTTGTTTTAGTCCTGATACGCCGTATGACATCAACTGCATACACCGTATCCATCTCAAAGACTTCACTAGAATTCCAAGACATTGAAGAATTAATACGTCGTATGAGATAAGTGATACACCATATCACTATGGCGATGACGAATATTCTAGAATATAATAATCTTAGACCCCATGCGAAGTTATCTTGATACGCCTTATCGAACTAATTCGATATGTCGTATCCACCATTTCAAAAAAGTATAAATAGAAAACCCTAAATCTGGTTTTTAGAAAGCAAATAACCACCAAGTACGAGACTAGAGACATAAAGAAGACCAAGAAGGTCCTGCTAGTGCATATTTACATAGGAGAATTCACTTTATTTGTTTTAGTATACTTTAATCTTTCAATTAGCGTATTTTTCTCTTTTGATTTATACTTGAATCTTTCAGAACATGTTACTTGTATTATGACTGAGATTATGGACTAATACCTGTAGGTATTAGCCATGTTTAATGATTATTTTTTGTTTTGATTTGTTACTAATTTGATAGGTAGCTTAAGCTTATGTTTTGATTATGTTTATTACTTCATTAATATTGTTTTTCATGTTAATGTAAGGCCTAGAAGGGATAAATGATAAAATTGATAATCATTATGTAACTTTATGCGGGTTCCGACTAATCGTAACAGGATTAGATCTATTGAAAATCTACTTAATACGAGAATCTAGAGTCTAGGGGTCGCCTAGATTTAAGACAGACCACGCCAAGTTGTGAGTACTATCGCTGCAGGTCTTAGACTTATCAAACATCTTATATGACTAAACAATGGCTAATACGTTTTCCTTACTTTTGGCTTGACCTCTTCTTTATTATCTGTGTTTCTGCTTGTGTGTGTTATTTGTCTCATTAGATATACAGTTTTCATTAACTCTAAACCACGTGCGAGTCTCTCAGGCTGAAAACCCCTTTGTTGCGTTAGATTAGGTTTAATTAGACTAACTTGTAGAATTAATATACTGATAGATATTTAAGTGTTAACGTTCCACTCTTAGTGATCGACATCCTACTTACCAACTAGCTCACCATCGATCAGGTAACTGCCTGTTAGTGTTTGTTATAGGTAAAGTCGGCAATATATAAATTTAAAACTTGAATACATAAACTACCTACACGACAAAAGACACATCAGTTTAGAAGAACTCAAAACCACTAAAATTGAAATAGAACTAGCCAACAGCAATTTAATGAAACCACTCAGAATTGCCGAGAACGTCTTAATTGAGGTAGAAGGGTTTATTTTTCCTGTAGACTTTTTTGTAGTAGACAATAAAGAAACCTCTAAACTACCAATTCATTTAGGGTGTCCTTTTCTTGCCACTGCACATACCCGAATAAATGTTTATGATAAATTAGTGTCCATGGAAGTTGGAACTGAAAAAGTAATAATTAATATGGACAAATTTAAAAAGGGTAACGTAGAACATGACGCACATGTTTATGTTGTTGAAAATTTTGATGCACCTGGTTATGTTAGTTTGCACGATGAACAGGAATTGGAGAACGACATATTCATGATCGAGGTCGACATTTTCTCATATGACTCACCAATTTGCACGGAATTTGCTAAGTTTAATTATCTCCTTCATATTGAGGAGGATATTTTCACACATGAAGTCAGAGTCATTGAAACATGGGATAAGGTCGAAAACAATTGGTCGTTAATTCCTAATGATGAAAAATCATGGTCGACGGATGAGGAGAATGAAATTCCAAAAAGTGTGCAAGGAATGAAAAAGTGCAATGATAATGTTCTATACTACTGTAACCCTATTCTTGATGATACTAATGGGTATGATTTTGGAATTTAGCCATCATGCGACTGGAATAAAAATGGTTCTTGCAATGGAGAACCAAAGGAGTAAAATCAGTCCAATGATATAGAATCTCAAGACAATCTCTTTAAACCAACCCTTTTTGAAGATGCAAAGAAACAAGAAGTAAGGGAAAAGTTAGAAGAGTACTTTTATAAAAATAGTCGTGTGTATGAAGAATTGGGTTTAGACGAAAAGGAATTAGAAATGATGGAAGATTATTTAGATTGAAACCCTAGCAAGGAAGTCATTAGCCGAGATGATGAATATAAAACTGATGAGGAATATGAAGATTACAAGAGGTGGAAGTGCGAGCAACTTGGAATTCCTTAGCACAAACCACGTTATGTTCTTGCAAGAATAGAATATTCTAGTTTATTTGCCATCCTTATTTAAATATGGCATATTTCGAGAATGTGATACGCCGTATACCTACAAATCTTCAATAACTTGGACTGGGGATAAGATCTTTAATACGGCGTATGTCTAGATTTTTATACGCCGTATGTCTTCAACTATTTACTTGGGCAAGGTGACATCTTGAAATGTACCTGATCAAGTGCTAGCTGAAAACAAAACACGAATTGTGATGTGCGTTTTATTGTAGGTATTTTTAATTCAACTTTTAAATTTATATTTAGCCGGTCTTATACCTAAGGACACACTTTCACGGGCAGTGTACCCGATCAGATGTAGCCATTGGGGTAAGTAAGAGGTCAATCTCAGAAATAGTATGCTTAGACTTAACCTAGTGAGTTTTACGGATTTTAAAGGGGGTTTTGATTGATTGATTTATATTTAACTACTAAAATAATAAAAGTAAATTAAACTAACTATTCTATGTGTGTTGTGATCAATAAGAGAAAGTAGTGCTAGCCATGTTACTTCTATTACATTTTAATTATCCATCTATCAGTGCAATGATTTAATTGTAAAGTGCTGGTGACTTCATGATGTATGGGGAGTATCTCTTTGGTCCAGACAATACCTCCATACTCCTATCTAACCTATACTAGACCACTTGGTCCATCCATCTAGCCTTTACACATGTAATCTCCTAGGCCATTTAGTTCATGCACCTATTCAACTAGAGGCATGCATTAAATTGTGTCAAATAATCTATGTGATTTATATGTGGTACCCACTTGGTCCATGCGATACCTGCTCTTCTCACGTGGTCACTATATTGAAGAGCACTATGCCAACTTAAATTTTCTTGTATTATACATCTATGACCCACTTGGTCCATGCGATAGCTAGACTTAAAATACTTAAACATATAAATGAGCACATATTGAATGATAAACAGATAAACTAAACAATACTAAACATTAAATCTTAATAAATGGAAATAACAATCATGTAATATTTATAACATGGCTAACACCCAACGGTGTTAACCATAATGTATGTAAAAGCACAAGAAGATAATTTAAACGAATAAGAAATAGAAATCATGATGAAATCGATCTGCAAATCAAATGATTAAACATAATGTGATGATACGAGACCTTCTCTTCTTGATTTCCTAGCTCTTGAGACTGATCTTGGGGCTTTAGAATGGTGAAATTTGACTGTGATGATGAGTGGTGAGTGAATGATCATGAAAACTCTTATATAGGGTTTGTATTTATAGTCTTTTGTCAGGGCTGGAATACGGCATATTCAGGGGTGAATACTGCGTATTCTGGATATCTTAATTGTTGACGAAGAAAGCATATTCTGCGTATATTTTAAATACGGCTTATTGTCGAGTTGTGATACGCCGTATACCTTCAAATCTTCGATATACTTGGACTGGGGATAAGATCTTCAATCCGGCGTATGGCCAAAGTTTCATACGCTATAGACCTTCAAATCTTTGATATACTTGGACTGGGGATAAGATCTTCAATGCGGGGATAAGATCTTCAATATGGCGTACGACATATTCTGGATATCTTAATTGCTGACGAAGAAAGCATATTCTGTGTATCTTTTAAATACGGCTTATTGTCGAGTTGTGATATGCCGTATACCTTCAAATCTTTGATATACTTGGACTGGGGATAAGATCTTCAATACGGCGTATGGCAAGAGTTTCATACGTCGTATACCTTCACTGTTTGACTTGGGCTTTGACAGTAGAGTTTCAAATACAGCGTATTGCCAGAGTTAGATATGCCGTATGCTTCAATATTCACAGTGAATTCTTCTAGACGTCAAATCGACGTATGTCGAGAGTTACATTTGCATTATGCTCTTTTACAGCTTGCATATAGAATCATCAAGAATAGCTCCAAATCATGTTCTTTTCTGTATCTTGGAAAACTTAGGCAATTAAGTATCAATTCAGATATAAACATGCAATATATGAGCAATAATCATGTGATAGTATAGTACAAATTAGGACTTATCAAATTGCCAGCTGATCCGTATATGTATATAAATTGTTTCTCTTTAAGGTTAACCACATGAACTACACCTGTGTTTATAAATAAACTTTTGATTATCAAAGAGTTTGTGGTTTCAGTAAGTGAGATTGCTCTCCAAACAATGATTTTTAGTTCAAATTACATCTCAAATATTTGTGAGATATTATGGTGTATATAGTTTGTATATGTTGTATTTAAGAAAATATAGATAAATAAGACTCCTTAGTTTATTCTTTTGTATTGAAATCTCTTGAAGTTTCATAATATTGAACTACAATAGTTGGGTCGCTTTGTATTATTCATGTATGTATTTTAGCAACATCCTTAATTTTTGTGTGACATAATATTTAAAACATTTTACAACCTCTTTATTAGGTCATGATAATAAAGTATGTTTTTACTAATGCAAATATTTTCACAAAAAATTTAAGTTTGGTATTTCGTTTTCAAAGTTGCTACTCGCATTTATATTGTTTCAGACATTCTATGCTCTAAATATGAAATATTTACCGAGTTACAAAAACAAAGTTCATTAAATAAAAGGTTGACAATAACATTTGAAATGCATTTAAATATCACTAAAGAAAAGAATAATAAATGCGCAAGATCATATAATATTAGTACCACGTTATGCTGTAAGCTATAGGAGACCATAAAAAAATATTTGTTATCATGCCAATGCTATTGGCATCTGTCAATATATATATATATATATATATATATATATATATATATATATATATATATATATATATATATATATATATATATATATATATATATAATGAGTATAAAATAACATAAACAAATACCCAAAAAAATATTAATATTAATTTCAAATTCATAAGTATATTAATATTAATTTCAAAAACTATCTAAAATATTAATTCGAATAACACTCTTTTTATTATTGATTAATCTATCTTGAATTAAATTTTAAAATTTTAAGTTATACTAGTATAATTATTGCATTATGTACCAACAAATTCCATTTTCAGTTTTCACATTTTTTTTATCCTTGAAGTTTAAGGTAAACGCTTATTTCAAAATAAGCAAAAATATAAATTTGAACATTAAGTTAAGACTAAAAGTGTAAATAATTATATGACGAAAGACTTCTTTTTATATAGGAGTATATTAATCTATTTTTTAAACTATATAAATGACAATTTCAATAACATTGTACGCAATACCTAAAGAGCAAATGATTATTATAGGAAAGATATAAAAAGCTGCAAGAACAATATCTTCTTGAAAGGGACAGGAGGGGTGGTTGTGTATATTATGAAGTAGTGAAAGTGCTTGAATTTTAAATTTTAATACTCCTTCAACATCACATTTAGAACATCATCTAATATAGAAATGGAGTTTTAGTGAGGGTTAATACATTTGAAAAACCTGAAAGTTTTGGTTTGATTTTTATGATATATGAAAACGCAAACCTAGAAAATCGAACCGCCCCATACAAAAATTCATAAAACTAATAGAAAATATAAATATTAGTTTTGATACAAATAATCACCAAAGTGCAAAAAGTAAGAGACACATGTATTAGATATTCATAACAAATATTTATTTAGCTAACACCACAATAAATTCATAAAATTAGTTTTCTTTATTTCATATATGTTCACACATATCATCTTTATATAAATGTTAAATAATCTTATTATTTTTCTACAAAATAGTTAACTTAGGTTATAGGATTTCTTGATTTAGGTTATGGATGTTCAAAAATATCCGTATTCGGATATCCGAAAACTTGATTTTAGTTTATTAGAAAGTTGGGTTTTATAAAATTTTAGTTTTGGAACTCATGTAAAAGTTCCCCAAAATGATTATTTGGATATTCGGATATATAAAACTATTATCCGAAATTTCGATAATCCGAATTGATAAAACTTAGCTAAAATAATGGGTCTAAAATAAAACCATCATCACAAATTTCAGATATCCAAATATGTGATATAGCTAGTTATTGACAAGTCTCTTAAATTATTTAAATTAACAACAAAAATTATTGCCAAAATTGACTCATTTCATATTTTCGTTTTAGGCCTTAAAAAACCATGAAATGACTCTGATACCATCATAAACGTATTTACCGATTTGACAAATCTTTATCTTTTAGATAACTTTATCTAACTTCATGCGGTAACTATTTGTGAAAGTAGTTTCAAACTTGTAAAAAAGGTAGCACTCAAATAAAAAAACAAAAAAAAAAACCAAAAACCGAATCGCAAAAAACCAAAAACCCGAAAAAACAAACCTACACCTTAATATGTTGAAATGTACTTGATCAAGTGCTAGTTGAAAACGAATATACCAAAAAAATTAAGATAAAGTCTTACCAACGATTAAAGTACTTAACCAAACCAAAGACTTCACACAATATGGTTTTTGATAAAAGTTTGCAAGAGGTAACAAAGTCACGTAAACTATGACATGTATATTCATTCAAAAGCAAGATTAAAATATAAAAGCATAAAATTCAAACCATATATGAAACAACTCCTCTTCCGTTATCATCGTCATCATTTGATGACATGTCATCTCATCATCTGATGACTCATCATCTTCTTTGTCTTCGTCTTCATCAAACTTTCTTACCCACAATATCCAGGATTGATGAGGCGAAAAATGATCCATTTTTAGGGGGTCATTTAAGCTGGAATTTGAATTTATTTGATCAAATATTGCCCTAAATCGTTCCTTTTGTGATTTTAGGTACTTTGGGAGTGAATTCTGGAAAAGGAAGCATTTTGGACGTTTTTGGAGCTGATCGCAGTAGAAAGTTAACTTTAACCAAGAAATAGTCAAAGTAGTCAAACCACGCGTTTTCCAGTGAGTATAGTGTATCCCCGAGTCGTTAAGTCCCGACGAGGTGTGAAATGGTGAATCGGTTCAAGTTCGTGATCGGGTGATTTGAATAATAAAGAGATATGGTGATATTTATAACTACGAAAAGTAAATTTACACTAGAAAGCAATAATAAAGCATATAAAACAATAACGGAAAGCACAAATAACATAAAACGCAATCTAAACTTAAAACGGGTCTAAAACTAAATGATTAAAGCAATAATAAAAACACTAGTAGCAAGTAAATAATGTAAAGTTAACGATAAAAGATAACGGTTAAAAATAATAAACTAGATTATATAAAGCAAGCAACTAAGAAATATGTGATAAAAAGATATACTTGTTAAGTAAATTATCACGATCCTTAAGTGTGGTTTATTATTTCAATTAAGTTCTCTTATTGATGAATTAAAGTCTTTTACAAATAATTAATTTCTCACAACGTTGGTTTATTTTGAAAACAATTTTTCATAAAGAGATATCAATATCTAAATTAAAATTCAATTATTTTCACGGCTTTTGCCCGCTTAAACAACCAAAATTTTAATTTAAGTAACTTAAAAATTACTAACCAATATATTTTCTAACTTTTATAAAACCACACTTAATTCACGGAATAATCTACTCAACAAGTATATAAAAAGTCTACTCACTACTCATGACTACTAAGCTAACAATAACAATTAGTCTAACAATAATAAGCATATTTCTAAACTAACATATATAAATTACTCGCACATAATAAAAAGTACACTACAAGCAACAATAATAACTACTAAGCTAAACATGACAATAAATATAAACATACTAAAAATAAAAAGGTAAAAGGGTTAGAGATAACCAAGTGATGTGAAAAATATAAAGATGGCGAGATGAGACCCACTTCATAAATATAAGCTCCAGACTCAAATCTTTAAGCTTCATCATTAAACCAAATATTATAAACTAATCTCCTCTTAATCTCCCACTAACAACTAGATTAACAAGGATTAAAAGAAAATACTTTCGAAACTTCAATTGTTTAAAAAGGGATTTAGTGAAATAAAAAAAAAAATTGTTGCTACGAAAAATATCATAAAAGAATAGTAGTTTTCTAAACTGAAGATGCTAATCACGTGACTTTCAACCCATAAACTATCAAAAGTTCATTAATGAGGATTTTGAATTAAATACTAGTTAGAAAACAGTAGAAAAATTAAGAGCATTAAAATGAATTGAAACGTTGTTGCAAAAGTGTTTCTACGATCTACTACAAATTCGGCCCTTCTCGTGTTCAAAAAAAAATGTTAAACAAAAAACAAGTTTCTAATAAATGCTAATGATTCATTATTGTAGGTGATGTCTTGAGTGGTGTGTGTAGGCACACACACAAAATGTGTGTCGAACGGTGGCCTTTTTTTTTTCCTTTTTTTTTTTTAATAACAAAGTTTAGCTACTAAAAAATAAATACCAATAAGCAAAAGTAATAAGCTCTAAAATAGGAGATCTATTACATCAATAAGCTAAAATTAAATAAGCCAAAAGAAAGAAAAAAAAAACTGCATCTATAAAAAACTAGAAAGAACAACTAAAAAGATAAAAATTGAAGAAGAAGTAGATTGATCTAGTGCTCTCTTTCTTATATCAAGTGATCCAAGTTAGCTTCCAAGATAAGAGTGGCCCACGTGGGGACAGGGTCACATGGCTTTCAAAATGATACTTCTATTTCATTTCAATTTTGGAGTTCACGTGCCATAAATATCCCATTTGTTGCTCCCTGGGCTTGTTGATTCCATTTTCTTTATTTGGGCTTCATCTCTTGGACCTCAAAGTTGAAAATAGAGTTTATGTAAAAACAACTCCATCATTCGAATGACATAATGAAAATCACTTTTGTTTTTCGTGCTTCCATATTAAAGTGGTCTCACAAAACAAAAAAATAATATAAGCCAAATGAAATTTGTGGGCTTCGTTTACTCTTCCAATTTCTCGTCTTTTGCCACGATGCTCAAAATAAAATTATCGTTGGTCTTGTACTTTCGTGCTCTTTCCAATCTCGTGCTCGGTTTTTGTCTATTTTTCCTTGTTTTACGTCCATTTTTTAAATATTCGTACCTGCACATGCATAAACACAAAAACACGATATATTTGGAATATTTGGTTAGTTTTTGGTCATTTTTGTGTATTAAATGGGCCAAAAATGATGAGTATTTAGACACTCATCATCCCCCCACACTATCAATTGCTAGTCCCTAGCAATCTAGAATCCAAAAAATAACCCGTTTTGAAAATTTAATGGATTTGATGTCTCTTTACCAAAAGCCATTACTTCTGGAGTAGCCAAATGTTTCAGTTCAAGTAAGAACTATGGTCCACCTGATAACCATGTGATTTTGAGCAAACCACCTGCTGTCAACGGATTTGATTTGTCTTTACCAAAAGCCGTTTGCTTCTGGACTAGCCAACTCTTGATGGACAAAGTCAACATCTTGGTGAGCTGATTACCAATTATGATTTTTCCACTGCCTTTACCACAAGCCATAATCTTGCGGGCTAGCCAACTCATTCGCTTTTTAGGATATGGCGAGTTGATTTACCATACAATTTTGGGCAAATTGCAAGCCATCAACGGATTTGAGATATCTTTACCAAGAGCCGTTTGCTCCTGGATTAGCCAATCCTTTTGTCAGTTAGACATGGCGGACTGATAACCACAAAAAATTTGAAGCTCAAGTAACTTTTTTTTAAAATTTTTGCCAAAAACGGGGGTACTAGATGGTAAAATGTGATAAAATTCGCTAGAATACCCCCCACACTTAGAATTGAATATTGTCCTCAATATTCAAAGTCCCGGCTATTATGCCGACTCTTTGAACGTAAAAAGGCAATATTAAATGCTAAATGTGGAAATACCATTTTTTTTTCACTTTATTAGTAACCACAGTAGGGGTAACTCCTCCACACTTAGGGTGAAAACCCTATATGCATGCTACTGTTTTTGTTTACCGAGTCGCTAGCTTAACTCGACCCCGAATTCAATTGTCCTTGGGGAAGCATGATGTGGAAGAGGCAATCTCAATCGGACTTTCATTCAAGATGTTTGGACAAACATTTGAAGCACGTGAAAGTTCCACACTGATGAGATAAGTACCCGGCGCAAGATAATGGTAAATGAAAATGCCGGGATCAAAGATGGTATCCTCATTCTTGAAGGAGTGAAGAACAAGAGAAGTCACCCTGTAGGTGAAGAAAAGGAAGAAAACCATGATGAAAATCATGATAAGATCTTCCTCCTCGAGAGCATGCTCATTAGCCTGAATTTGGATTTCAAGGGTTAAGCTCAAAAACATCCCGGGAGGGTGGGTGGGAATTTGCAAATTCTCATGATTGAGTGCATCTCCCCCCGGGCTATCAAACTCTAGAGGAGTCATGATATGATAAGTGAGTTCACCGAAGAACTCCTCATGAAGAGAATTATTCACAAGATGTGAATCTGTGAATTCATGTTCCGAAATAGACTCATCACAATCCTCATTCTGAATATCAAAGAGTGGATTATCAGAAATCAAAGTGAATTCAGAGTCGAATTCAAACAGAGGATTGGTGAGAGTAGTATTGAATGATTCGGGAACAAAGTGATTATCATTCTCTATTGGACTGCTGGGATAAGAACTGAGTGGTGGATCATGATATAGGAGACTTTCAATTTCTCCCAGATCGGCTTCAAAGTCGAGGAGACCATCATCACTTTCCAGTGAAAGTGGATTGATGTGAGTAAGTTCATCGGCGAACTCCTCAAGAAGAGGATCAGCATCAGACTGTGGGAGTGATGCTTCAATATACTCAATGTCTCCATGAGATGTACAATCATCATTAAAATCTGAGAAAGTCTCAAAATGATCGTTTGAACACTCAAGAGGGGAAAGTAAATAACACATATGATAAAAAGTTCCCTGTGACTCTTTTGGGATTGGGACAAGGTTCTCAACACTAGACTTTATGAATTCGTCCGATTCCTTATCAGGAACAGTGTCAAGATGCTCGTCCCCCATATTAAGAGAGTGAGTGTGAACTTCGGGTGTGATATCAATAGACTGAGGGAGTTGAGAAGGACTAGCATTCATGGATGGTACAAGTTCCATTTGATCTTCTGCTAGTAATTTTTCCGTCTCATTATTTTCCCTCTGATTTTCAATGGGAGGAATCACAAATGATGAATCTGACGATCCCTTATAAAATTGAAGGATATCAAGGGTGTCTTCATTATCACTATCATCATCACAGTCGAGAAGAGCAGCTTTACGAAATTTGGCACGTGTTATAGCTGCTTGTTTTTCGACAAGTAATTCCTCCATACTCTTTTTGTTTCTAGCCTCTCGTTCTTCAACAAGTAATTCTGCCATAGATTTCTCACGAGAGTCTTGAAACGATGTAGTAACCAACTCCTCCTTAAGTTCTTTCAATATATCAAGAGCCTTTAGTAAAAGGTCTTGCTCAGTATCATGAGGAGTTGCGTGAATCATTTGGTACTGTGGAGGTGGGTCTGAAAACGAATAGTCGTAATTGTTACAAGGAAATAGATTCGTTGTTTGACAATCCGAGCTAGAGTGTGGACCTCCACAGTACTCACAACAGTAAAACTGATGTGGCTGTGGGTTGTATGTGCTAGAGTCATAATTGTTATCAGGAAACTGCTCATAGATAAGCGTGCTTCCTGATTGACAATCAGAACAGTAGTGTGAACCACCACAGTACTCACAACAGTAAAATTGTTGAGTCTCATGGTGTGGTAGCTGATGGAATAAATCAGTCGTGTCATGATAGGAATAGGGATCTTGGTTATAGACAGACCTGTTTCCTGACTCTACCATGCCACAACTGGGGCAATTACCACCATTATGAAGACTACCACACCATTCACAAATTAGAAGGTGTGGATGAGACATAGAAAGAATCAAAAGGTTTGGGAGGGTAAGGAATGAAGAATCAAAAGAGTAGGAGGGTAAAGATGAATATTTTTGGATTTTTGGAAAGACATTTTATATACAAATAAGAAAGAAAATCTTTTTGGGTTTTTTGTGTTCGTTGAAAACTAATTTTAACAAGGATGGTAAATACACAATGAGCGTATATCCAGATTCACTAATCTGCAAACTCGAATAGATAAACGGCTTCACTCCTCCCCGGCAGCGGCGCCAAAATGATCGCAGTAGAAAGTCAACTTTAACCAAGAAATAGTCAAAGTAGTCAAACCACGCGTTTTCCGGTGAGTATAGTGTATCCCCGGGTCGTTAAGTCCCGACGAGGTGTGAAATGGTGAATCAGTTCAAGTTCGTGATCGGGTGATTTGAATAATAAAGAGATATGGTGATATTTATAACTACGAAAAGTAAATTTACACTAGAAAGCAATAATAAAGCATATAAAACAATAACGAAAAGCACAAATAACATAAAACGCAATCTAAACTTAAAACGGGTCTAAAACTAAATGATTAAAGCAATAATAAAAACACTAGTAGCAAGTAAATAATGTAAAGTTAACGATAAAAGATAACGGTTAAAAATAATAAACTAGATTATATAAAGCAAGCAACTAAGAAATATGTGATAAAAAGATATACTTGTTAAGTAAATTATCACGATCCTTAAGTGTGGTTTATTATTTCAATTAAGTTCTCTTATTGATGAATTAAAGTCTTTTACAAATAATTAATTTCTCACAACGTTGGTTTATTTTGAAAACAATTTTTCATAAAGAGATATCAATATCTAAATTAAAATTCAATTATTTTCACGGTTTTTGCCCGCTTAAATGATGAGGCGAAAAATGATCCGTTTTTAGGGGGTCATTTAAGCCCGAATCCGAATTTATTTGATCAAATATTGCCCTAAATCGTTCCTTTTGTGATTTTAGGTGTTTGGAGAGCGAATTCTGGAAAAGAGGCTATTTTGGACGTTTTTGGAGCATAAAGTGAAGAAAACGACAAAGTACCAAAAATCCAAGCTGGAAATACAAGGTGACGGCGTCAAGGGTTTGCTCTTGACGGCGTCAGATATGAAGAATAAATTACCGTAGCTGGTGACGGCGTCAGATGGAGTTATGACGGCGTCAAAGTGGCCAAGAATAATTTACCGTGGGTGGTGACGGCGTCACATAGGCCGTCACGATTTTATCTAGGGCGTCCGAGGAAGTGTATGGCGGCGAGTTGACGGCGTCAGATTTTACTCTTGACGCCGTCAGGACGATTTTCCTATATATAGTTTTCTAGTTTTTTCATTAAAAAGAGAGAAGTTTTGGTGAAACCCTAAAGACGATTTTGGTGCCTCTTTTACAGGTTTTTCAAGGGTTCCAAACCCTTGAGACCTTGCATTGTAATTGAGATAAGTATACTCTTAATTCAATCAATATGTCTATGTGTTGGTTGTCTATCTTTTGTTCTTATCTTAATTCTACTATGCTAGGCTAAATTTCCTTTGTGTTTGCTTAGATCTAATGAAACCTAGATGTTGATTATGTGTTGATTACTTGTCTATTCTTGTTTTGAATGAATGATATTATATGTTAGGCTTAAGAAAACTGGCAGATCTCCAAATGGTAACATGCTTGAACGTCTTAAGAAACATGAACCGAGGCGTACTAGGTCTTTATTGGTTGTATTTAATGCATGAGCCACTGTTTACAATCCCTATAGTTGTGCTGGGTCATGGTGTAGGAGGAGATAAGAGCTCATAGAGTTGGGGAGTTATGTATGCCACTCCACGAAGGGTATTAAGGAATACAACCCGTCATTCATACAAGTGTAACAAGTAATTAACATGTAAAAGATATCTAGGGAGTAGTGAAGTCTAAGTAAACACAATTTCTCCAATTACTGCTCACAACCTTAGTTTAATTAGTTTGTTTTCATTTTTATTATTTTATTTTGATTGCATCTTAGCTTTGGGTTAGTTGAATAGCAACTAATTCCGCCCACTCCTTCAAAACCCGAGATTTTATTTGCTTTCATAAAAATATAAAAACACAAAAATAATCATCTTCCATCTCTAGAACTATTAATTAGGCTTTCTAATCCTAGCGACACTATTCCTAAGCTGAACGATCAATCCCCCGGTACTTGTCACTATACTATACTACAACGATCAGGTACACTGCCTGGTGGGGGTTGTAAGCCTCGCGAGATCCCTCGAGAGGTAAAGCAAGGTGCGATTCCCACGCATCATTAAACAACCAAAATTTTAATTTAAGTAACTTAAAAATTACTAACCAATATATTTTCTAACTTTTATAAAACCACACTTAATTCACGGAATAATCTACTCAGCAAGTATATAAAAAGTCTACTCACTACTCATGACTACTAAGCTAACAATAACAATTAGTCTAACAATAATAAGCATATTTCTAAACTAACATATATAAATTACTCGCACATAATAAAAAGTACACTATAAGCAACAAATAAAGCAACAATAATAACTACTAAGCTAAACATGACAATAAATATAAACATACTAAAAATAAAAAGGTAAAAGGGTTAGAGATAACCAAGTGATGTGAAAAATATAAAGATGGCGAGATGAGACCCACTTCATAAACATAAGCTCCAGACTCAAATCTTTAAGCTTCATCATTAAACCAAATATTATAAACTAATCTCCTCTTAATCTCCCACTAACAACTAGATTAACAAGGATTAAAAGAAAATACTTTCGAAACTTCAATTGTTTAAAAAGGGATTTAGTGAAATAAAAAAAAATTGTTGCTACGAAAAATATCATAAAAGAATAGTAGTTTTCTAAACTGAAGATGCTAATCACGTGACTTTAAACCCATAAACTATCAAAAGTTCATTAATGAGGATTTTGAATTAAATACTAGTTAGAAAACAGTAGAAAAATTAAGAGCATTAAAATGAATTGAAACTTTGTTGCAAAAGTGTTTCTACGATCTACTACAAATTCGGCCCTTCTCGTGTTCAAAAAAAATGTTAAACAAAAAACAAGTTTCTAATAAATGCTAATGATTCATTATTGTAGGTGATGTCTTGAGTGGTGTGTGTAGGCACACACACAAAATGTGTGTCGAACGGTGGCCTTTTTTTTCTTTTTTTTTTTTTTAATAACAAAGTTTAGCTACTAAAAAATAAATACCAATAAGCAAAAGTAATAAGCTCTAAAATAGGAGATCTATTACATCAATAAGCTAAAATTAAATAAGCCAAAAGAAAGAAAAAAAAACTGCAGCTATAAAAAACTAGAAAGAACAACTAAAAAGATAAAAATTGAAGAAGAAGTAGATTGATCTAGTGCTCTCTTTCTTATATCAAGTGATCCAAGTTAGCTTCCAAGATAAGAGTGGCCCACGTGGGGACAGGGTCACATGGCTTTCAAAATGATACTTCTATTTCATTTCAATTTTGGAGTTCACGTGTGTCACAACTCGTAATTTCCGGTCATTTTCCAAACCTCGACAATTTACTATTCACAAGTTACTATTCACCGATTACTATTCATCGTTTTACTATTCATCGTTTTTGAGGTCAATTTGACATTTCGAGAAACATTCGGAAATTTTACTATTCACTTGACACTATTCATTTCCGAGAGAAAACCACTATTCACGTGCATTACTCATTTCATCGTAAACTTAGTTTACGGGTATTCAAAATTCGCGTAACCGTATTGGTTCAGGAGCGAATTCATGCATTATCATTGGGACATCTCATACGGACTAGAAATAGTCTACGTATCATCATTATGGCACTTGCATACTATTCCACTCGTAGGATATTTAAATAAATACTTTTGGTATATTTGACTTTTACGTTTAATTATTTCTAAATAAACGTTAACAAACGACCAATAATGTGACTAATACGTCCGACACTCTCGACTATGATCCCAATATATTTTTTTTATACTCATTATAATAATATAAAAATTATATTATTAATTTACCCGGTGTTCTCAAACCGATTATTATACTTCACGGTCGGAGCTTATTACTTCGTCGGTTTGCGTTATTTCAATTCAATAATTTTTTTCTAACACCCGATTCTCATCAGGAATAATATTTTACAACTTTTACAACTTCGTCGTATTTTAATTCACCTCTTTAACATTTATTTTTAGTTAACTCGGTACCCGGTATCACCTAAAACTAATAATATCTAACATTATACACCAAAAGTCTACCTAAATCTTACAAAATTACATGTTTTCTTCCCTTTTCTTCCATAATGCCGCCCCCCCCTATTGAGTTCCATAATTTGTGGATCTTGTCCAACCAACCAATAATACATAAGATATTTTCTACAATAATACATAAGACATTCTTTTCTCATTTTTCAAGTTACAAAAAGAAACTCATTCTCCCTTTCTCTCTTCCTTTTGATCCGGCCAAACACAAGGAGAAACAAGGAGTCAAGATTTTTGCAAGATCAAGTAATTTTATAAGTCCTAGTAGTATCCTAGTTAAGGTTTTGAAATAAAAACCTCAAGGATAATTAAGTATTTCTCATCAAAAACTCTCTAATCTTTCAAGTAAGTTAACAAAACTCATTTCATAATTTTTTTACAAGTTATTACTATGGTTATATATTTTTCTTACAAGAAATCATGCATATATTGGCTTATACCACTTTATTTTACAAACTTATAACTTTTGAAGCTTAGAAAGTGATTATAGTTAGATCCTTGTTAGATCCACTTGGTTTATGATGTTTAGGAACCCATGACACCCTAAGAAGGTGTATGGTAGGATTAGACTAGTTTTGTGGTGATTGAAAGTGGTTTGATTGGTTTTGGGACAAGTTACAAACTAGAAAACTCATTTTTGGCACTAATAGAAAAGTGGCTGTCCTTATTTTGAAAACGTGGCCAACTCAGTAGGTTGTGGGTAATATTTGACCAAATATTTAGAAAATACATTCCGAGACGAAACTATGGCCGAAAACGGGGATAAAAACGAGTTAATAACGAAGGAGATATGATTTTCCGAATATTAAGAACGAAAAATACTTTCAAATATAGGTTCTGTCCCAAATCGCCAATTTCAGAAAACTCAGGGGTTTCTGGGTAACATTGGGTTAGATATTCAGAAAATACTTTCAAAAACGAAACCGTGGCCGCTTGAATCACTAAAATCCGAGTTACGACGAAAAAGATATACTATTTTCTATTTTAACGACGAAAACTATTTACTGAAAAATACCTTGCTGTCCCACGATTTTCATGGACTGTTTCGAGGCCTAAAATTTGATTTAGCCATCCCGATTTATCAAAAATATATTAGTATGCCATCCCACGATTCCAGGGATATAAAGAGCGTAGAAAACGAGCTTATAACGAAAAAGATACAAGCGTTTGAACTTAGACGATTTTTACAAATTTCCATCAGCTTTTCTATTATTATTTTGCCGTAAAACTGTCTTTGCGAAACACCACTTTCTCGGCTGTTTTTCTTTATGATCGGATCAGTTTGAGTCCGAGCCGTAGTTTTATGAAATCAAGACCTTCCAGCAAGCTTTTCAAATCAATTGGCCGTTCGTCGAATAGACTTATAATGAATAAACTACGACCTCATCTATATACCCGATAAACTATATATTTTTGACAGCTTTTACTATAATGAAATTTTCTAAGTGTTGAACATAATACTTTCAAGTAACAACAATAAGAGTCGATTTTCTCATCGATCGAGACCCGTATCGCCAAAGGTTAAATGACGCGACTTCTAGATATTGTTACAAGGTTTTCAAAAACGAGGAATATAACACTAACATTTTTATACGATATACTACGACAAGTTTTTATAACTCCTATTGGACTTATTTTTCCTAAGTATGGAAACTATTTTACTTTGACAATAACTAGTGTTTCCAAGTTACGAGTGGTATAGGCATCATGTGCACGTGCATTCATTTCATTATGTCGTGATCTAAGGTAGATCGTTATTACTCATATTAGGTTGCGGTTAGAGATCGTGCCTCATTTCAGTGTATCAATTCTTGTCATCGTAGCTATCGCTCCAGGTGAGTCATAGCCCCTACTTTTTCAATTGTTTTGGTAAACTCTTTGGGGGAGAATACATGCTCGTTTTACTTAAAACGCATTACTTGTTTTACCTGGTTGATTTCTCAAATATTCCCAGCTTTGTCTAAATATATATTTGATAATCTGCACTTCATTAGTATGCTTGACTACCGGTATTTCTTTGGTATATTTAACCACCTGCATTCATTGGTATGTTTGATTTTCTTGTATTTCATGGGATTGATTATCCTTGTTTACATGACCACATTGTCATAATTTGTTTATCTGGCGACATTGTCAGTATTGTTTATCTGGCGACATTGTCAGTATTATTTATCTGGCGACATTGTCAGTAGTATTGTTTTTCTGACGACATTGTCAGTATTGTTTTCTGACGACATTGTCAGCGTTATTTATCTGGCGACATTGTCAGTATTGTTTGGATAACCTCATTGACAGAATCATTTTATTTATATAGCCGTTTTGCTATATTTATCTGGGAATTTGAATACTAATATTACTTTTGTTCACGTAGACTTTAACACATTTGGCAGTGGGTTGTGAACACACAGGTTACAAGTCTCTTATGGCGGGACTTGCAACTGAGTGGATTTACGATGCCTTTGATGGGCGATCTTTTCTCTATTGGCATTATTTGTTAAACAACTCTATGAACTCACCAACCTCGTGTTGACACTTTAGCATGTATTTTCAGGTTTTAACCTATGGCACACTACTGAAGGTTTTGGCAGGGCATGGCATGGTCATAGAAGACTCTGATTATTTATATGGGGACCATTTTAAACTACTTTTAAGGGCCTACTTCCGCACTACTTTTAACAATGTAAATTTAACATTTTTGATTAAACTATTTTATTCTAAATGATTCAAGTGAAAACAAATTTTGAACTTGTGTTGTAATACCAATTGAGTTACACCCCAGCTACTTGTATGCTTCCGCTGGACCCGATTTTGGGGGTGTGACAGATTGGTATCAGAGCTTTGGCTATAGCGAACTAAGTGTTTTTAAAACCTAGACTATAGCTACTTTTACGAAAAACTTAACCCTATGACCGTCACGTGATGATGCCTCACTTGTGGTTTGTTGCTGACTTAGGTGATGAGATTTGTGTCTCATTATCTGGTATATTATACTCACTTATTCTAGTTGATTTCTATCATTGTCTTTCATATAAGCATGTTCACGTATCATATATGTCACCCTGTTATGTTTCTCCCTGCATAGTTTCATCATTCGACCTCGAGTTTGGTCACCTGCCTTAGTCTTTCTGAACGTCTTGGTATTGGGAAGGACATGGTATTAGTATAACTGAACTGAGTATTTCAAAATTCATGGAACCTCGGTGGAATATAGACTGGTCATCTATATTCAACCCGGGATAGTGAGATATAGGCTGACCACCTATGTCTGACTCAGAGATGAATTTTGTAACACTGAGAATGGTTATAATAAGATTATGTCTGGATTGAATTCTCAACTCATTTTCCAAATGCTTCATTTACGTGTGTGTATACTCTCGTTGTCATAACATTCCTACTTTTCATCACTTCGTGAACCACCGATTGGAAGCTTGTCAACTAGTCATTTTATTTCATGAATCTTCATATTTATACACAATGCACTTACATTTTCTTTTATCACAATCTCGTTTTGTCGCACTTATCACAGTCTTTTCCCTTCTTACTATCACTATCATTTCCTTTTCCACCCCCATATATATATAGGAATTAGGTGACACCTTATAGAGTCCTATGTCACTCATCACTCACTACTATCAATATTGATAAGTGGATATTATCAATGACCTCCCTAGGAAAGACTTTCCATACCATCTATGAGGAGGATCCCTCGGTACAGTAAGACCATTCAAAACTCAACAGAAATCCCAAGATATCACAAAACCATTCGAACCACTATCACTGGCCTAATCACCAAAAAAATTCCATCATCTGGAAAGTATTGGCTTAACTAAATTATAAAGATTCGTTTCGATACGAGTGCTCACTAAGCAACGCCATAGAGATAAATCCAACCTTTTAACCGAGACTATAAATCGAACATGTCCTCACCAATAGACTTTATTCGAACGTGTTAGACACCTATGCCTTTGTGCAGACATACATACCTGACTATTTTATCCTCTTAATATTTTCACTTTTGAATGGATTTTTTCTTCAAACTATAGTTATGCAAAACATATATCTTGTAAGAAATACTTTTCTAAGGCACTTATTTTGACAAGCTAATTTCTTTTAGTTAATTTTTTTTTTTTACAAAACTACTAGATGCTAAGAAATTTTAAACATCGATTTTTGATAAATCATATTATCCATCTTATGTTGAAAATAGTTCTATCTTGCATAACTATTAAATTTTGAAACATTAAGAAAAATGTTACTTAAAAAGCCGGTTGCTTAAAAATTTTAAATTAATTTACTCAGGGAAGGGTTATGAACAAAACACACAATCTCAAAACAAACTTTGAAAATCAATCACTATAATACATCACTTATACCTTTAGGAGTTTGTAATTTGATGACCTATAACTTGGGGAAAATCTTAGTAATGGAGACTAAGCACCGTAGGTGGAGAAAGACCCAATTCATGACATTCCTGCGGAGGAATCACAACCTTATCCTAATCTATTATTTTCAACAACACCCTTGACGGACCTAACCTTGTAAGCCTTTCAAAACAAGATTCATGATACCCATTTCAATTATTCCTAATAAAGGAATTTAATTCACCTCAACTCCTAGCGATTTCATTAAGATCTCTTTGGAACCACACCACCTATCATTTGTAGACCAATGGTCAGAATTTGAGATTGATTTAAACATAGGGAGATATGCCCAAATCGGGTGTGATTGACTCTAGAAATGGTTGGACTAACCATTTTCCATAAATCAGATTCCTTTATAACCATAGTTACCACACGAGCCTAGAGACTATACCATTTAAAGCACTCTATGGTCGAAGTGCCCCTATCCATTGACGAATTGAAATTGGAAAATCCTAACTCACTAGTCTAGTAGGCATTCATGAAATAACCAGAAATTTCCTACAAGTCAAGAATCAATTACAAATTCTATAAGTTGTAAACCATTAAAACTTCAAGTTGGTAGCCAGATCATGTTGAAAGTTCTGCCTAGGAAAGGCATGATATCATTCAGAAAACTGGGAAAGTTGAACCCGATATACACTGGACCACGTAATATTTCAGACAGAGTAGGCCTGGTGGCCGTCAGACTTGAGCCTTGTTAGAAAACAACCGGATTACACAACCATGTTTCACCTCTTCAAATCTCAGGAAATGACTTTCAGATTAGTCACTCGTGATCCCATTTGGAAAGGAACCCAACCCAAGAACAAACGTAGACTTGATAATAACCAATAGAAATCATGGACCGTTAGGTCAAACGGTTGAAGCGGAGTCGAATTCCTATCGTGGAAGTTCGTTGGAATTCTCAATTATTATCATCTTTTTACCAATATACTTCAGAGACCAACCAAAACTGAACTTCGGGACGAAGTTCCTGTTAGAAGGGAAGACTGTCACAACTCGTAATTTCCGGTCATTTTCCAAACCTCGACAATTTACTATTCACAAGTTACTATTCACCGATTACTATTCATCATTTTACTATTCATCGTTTTTGAGGTCAATTTGACATTTCGAGAAACATTCGGAAATTTTACTATTCACTTGACACTATTCATTTCCGAGAGAAAACCACTATTCACGTGCATTACTCATTTCATCGTAAACTTAGTTTACGGGTATTCAAAATTCGCGTAACCGTATTGGTTCAGGAGCGAATTCATGCATTATCATTGGGACATCTCATACGGACTAGAAATAGTCTACGTATCATCATTATGGCACTTGCATACTATTCCACTCGTAGGATATTTAAATAAATACTTTTGGTATATTTGACTTTTACGTTTAATTATTTCTAAATAAACGTTAACAAACGACCAATAATGTGACTAATACGTCCGACACTCTCGACTATGATCCCAATATATTTTTTTTATACTCATTATAATAATATAAAAATTATATTATTAATTTACCCGGTGTTCTCAAACCGATTATTATACTTCACGGTCGGAGCTTATTACTTCGTCGGTTTGCGTTATTTCAATTCAATAATTTTTTTTCTAACACCCGATTCTCATCAGGAATAATATTTTACAACTTTTACAACTTCGTCGTATTTTAATTCACCTCTTTAACATTTATTTTTAGTTAACTCGGTACCCAGTATCACCTAAAACTAATAATATCTAACATTATACACCAAAAGTCTACCTAAATCTTACAAAATTACATGTTTTCTTCCCTTTTCTTCCATAATGCCGCCCCCCCCTATTGAGTTCCATAATTTGTGGATCTTGTCCAACCAACCAATAATACATAAGATATTTTCTACAATAATACATAAAACATTCTTTTCTCATTTTTCAAGTTACAAAAAGAAACTCATTCTCCCTTTCTCTCTTCCTTTTGATCCGGCCAAACACAAGGAGAAACAAGGAGTCAAGATTTTTGCAAGATCAAGTAATTTTATAAGTCCTAGTAGTATCCTAGTTAAGGTTTTGAAATAAAAACCTCAAGGATAATTAAGTATTTCTCATCAAAAACTCTCTAATCTTTCAAGTAAGTTAACAAAACTCATTTCATAATTTTTTTACAAGTTATTACTATGGTTATATATTTTTCTTACAAGAAATCATGCATATATTGGCTTATACCACTTTATTTTACAAACTTATAACTTTTGAAGCTTAGAAAGTGATTATAGTTAGATCCTTGTTAGATCCACTTGGTTTATGATGTTTAGGAACCCATGACACCCTAAGAAGGTGTATGGTAGGATTAGACTAGTTTTGTGGTGATTGAAAGTGGTTTGATTGGTTTTGGGATAAGTTACAAACTAGAAAACTCATTTTTGGCACTAATAGAAAAGTGGCTGTCCTTATTTTGAAAACGTGGCCAACTCAGTAGGTTGTGGGTAATATTTGACCAAATATTTAGAAAATACATTCCGAGACGAAACTATGGCCGAAAACGGGGATAAAAACGAGTTAATAACGAAGGAGATATGATTTTCCGAATATTAAGAACGAAAAATACTTTCAAATATAGGTTCTGTCCCAAATCGCCAATTTCAGAAAACTCAGGGGTTTCTGGGTAACATTGGGTTAGATATTCAGAAAATACTTTCAAAAACGAAACCGTGGCCGCTTGAATCACTAAAATCCGAGTTACGACGAAAAAGATATACTATTTTCTATTTTAACGACGAAAACTATTTACTGAAAAATACCTTGCTGTCCCACGATTTTCATGGACTGTTTCGAGGCCTAAAATTTGATTTAGCCGTCCCGATTTATAAAAAATATATTAGTATGCCATCCCACGATTCCAGGGATATAAAGAGCGTAGAAAACGAGCTTATAACGAAAAAGATACAAGCGTTTGAACTTAGACGATTTTTACAAATTTCCATCAGCTTTTCTATTATTATTTTGCCGTAAAACTGTCTTTGCGAAACACCACTTTCTCGGCTGTTTTTCTTTATGATCGGATCAGTTTGAGTCCGAGCCGTAGTTTTATGAAATCAAGACCTTCCAGCAAGCTTTTCAAATCAATTGGCCGTTCGTCGAATAGACTTATAACGAATAAACTACGACCTCATCTATATACCCGATAAACTATATATTTTTGACAGCTTTTACTATAATGAAATTTTCTAAGTGTTGAACATAATACTTTCAAGTAACAACAATAAGAGTCGATTTTCTCATCGATCGAGACCCGTATCGCCAAAGGTTAAATGACGCGACTTCTAGATATTGTTACAAGGTTTTCAAAAACGAGAAATATAACACTAACATTTTTATACGATATACTACGACAAGTTTTTATAACTCCTATTGGACTTATTTTTCCTAAGTATGGAAACTATTTTACTTTGACAATAACTAGTGTTTCCAAGTTACGAGTGGTATAGGCATCATGTGCACGTGCATTCATTTCATTATGTCGTGATCTAAGGTAGATCGTTATTACTCATATTAGGTTGCGGTTAGAGATCGTGCCTCATTTCAGTGTATCAATTCTTGTCATCGTAGCTATCGCTCCAGGTGAGTCATAGCCCCTACTTTTTCAATTGTTTTGGTAAACTCTTTGGGGGAGAATACATGCTCGTTTTACTTAAAACGCATTACTTGTTTTACCTGGTTGATTTCTCAAATATTCCCAGCTTTGTCTAAATATATATTTGATCATCTGCACTTCATTAGTATGCTTGACTACCGGTATTTCTTTGGTATATTTAACCACCTGCATTCATTGGTATGTTTGATTTTCTTGTATTTCATGGGATTGATTATCCTTGTTTACATGACCACATTGTCATAATTTGTTTATCTGGCGACATTGTCAGTATTGTTTATCTGGCGACATTGTCAGTATTATTTATCTGGCGACATTGTCAGTAGTATTGTTTTTCTGACGACATTGTCAGTATTGTTTTCTGACGACATTGTCAGCGTTATTTATCTGGCGACATTGTCAGTATTGTTTGGATAACCTCATTGACTGAATCATTTTATTTATATAGCCGTTTTGCTATATTTATCTGGGAATTTGAATACTAATATTACTTTTGTTCACGTAGACTTTAACACATTTGGCAGTGGGTTGTGAACACACAGGTTACAAGTCTCTTATGGCGGGACTTGCAACTGAGTGGATTTACGATGCCTTTGCTGGGCGATCTTTTCTCTATTGGCATTATTTGTTAAACAACTCTATGAACTCACCAACCTCGTGTTGACACTTTAGCATGTATTTTCAGGTTTTAACCTATGGCACACTACTGAAGGTTTTGGCAGGGCATGGCATGGTCATAGAAGACTCTGATTATTTATATGGGGACCGTTTTAAACTACTTTTAAGGGCCTACTTCCGCACTACTTTTAACAATGTAAATTTAACATTTTTGATTAAACTATTTTATTCTAAATGATTCAAGTGAAAACAAATTTTGAACTTGTGTTGTAATACCAATTGAGTTACACCCCAGCTACTTGTATGCTTCCGCTGGACCCGATTTTGGGGGTGTGACAACGTGCCATAAATATCCCATTTGTTGCTCCCTGGGCTTGTTGATTCCATTTTCTTTATTTGGGCTTCATCTCTTGGACCTCAAAGTTGAAAATAGAGTTTATGTAAAAACAACTCCATCATTCGAATGACATAATGAAAATCACTTTTGTTTTTCGTGCTTCCATATTAAAGTGGTCTCACAAAACAAAAAAATAATATAAGCCAAATGAAATTTGTGGGCTTTGTTTACTCTTCCAATTTCTCGTCTTTTGCCATGATGCTCAAAATAAAATTATCGTTGGTCTTGTACTTTCGTGCTCTTTCCAATCTCGTGCTCGGTTTTTGTCTATTTTTCCTTGTTTTACGTCCATTTTTTAAATATTCGTACCTGCACATGCATAAACACAAAAACACGATATATTTGGAATATTTGGTTAGTTTTTGGTCATTTTTGTGTATTAAATGGGCCAAAAATGATGAGTATTTAGACACTCAACAGGAGCATAAAAGTGAAGAAAACGGCAAAGCCTTAATTTTCCTTGCTGGGAACAGTACCTGACGGCGTCAAGAGCAATTTGATGACGGCGTCAAGAGCAATTTTGGTGACGGCCAAGTGAAAACGTGACGGCGTCAAATCAAGGCCGTCAAGAGCAAAAGAGGTGACGGCCCAGAGCAGCAATACACATGACGGCGCCAGATCTGGATCTAGGCAATCCGATTATATTTTTGGCGGCGGGTTGATGGCGTCAGAACTTTCTTCTTGACGCCGTCACCTTAGGAAATCTATATATAGTCTTTGTAATTTTCATTCTAAAAGAGAGGAAAATTTTAGGGTCGACTTGAATAAACCCCAGCTCGTTTGAAACAATATTTTCAAGGGTTTTCACCCCTTAAAACCCTTCATGTTCAATTGAGATAAGTATCCTTTCAATTCATTCAATATGTCTATGTGTTGTTTGAATATATCTTACACTTGTCTTAATTTTAACATGCTAGGCTAGATCTCTTGTGTGTTTGCTAAGATGTAATGAAACCTAGATGTTGATTATAGGTTGATTGCTTGTTTGTAGTTGTAATGGATGAATGATTTCGATGTTAGGCTTAAGAAAACTGGCAGACTTCCATTGTGTAACATGCTTGAACGTCTTAAGAAACATGAACCAATGCGTACTAAGGTTTTTATGGTTGTATTTAATGCATGAGTGAATTCTAGTGATCCCATGTTAGGAGCTTCTTTATAGAGTTGGGGAAGTACGTACGCCACCCCACGATTGGTATTAAGGAATATAACCTGTCATCCACGCAACTGTAACAATCAATTAACCTGTAAAAGATATCTAGGGAGTAGTGAAATCTAAGTAAACACAATTCTCCCATCTATTGTTCACACCATAGTAGTAATTAGCTTTATTTTCATTTTTGTAATTTTATTTTGATTGCATCTTTAGTTATTGGGTTAGTTGACTAGCAACTAATTCCGCCCACTACTCTAAAAACCGAGATTTTTAATTGCTTTTATAAAATATAAAAATACAAAAAGAATCATCCCTCACCTCTAGACCTAGTTTTTAGGCTTTCTGATCCTAGCGACACTATTCCTGAGTTGAACGATCAATCCCCCGGTACTTGTCACTATACTATACTACAACGATCAGGTACACTGCCTGGTGGGGGTTGTAAGCTTCTCGAGATCCCTTGAGAGGTAAAACCCGGTGCAATTCCAACGCATACAAGCTTTTAGCGTCGCAGCCCGGGGAATAGTTATTGTCTAGGTTAGAATTTCTTTTTATTAGGTCTACTTTCTAGATTCCTTTCTAAGATTTTATTTTTATTTTTAGGTTTTCTTTAGTCTATCTATTTCTTCGTGCCTTTGTTCGTAACCTTTACCATCCGACATCATGGAAGGTGGTAACATCTTTGAACCCATCAACCCACCACAACAAGACCACCCACAAAACCCACCACTAGCAAACCAACCTCTTAGGCCCCGAACCCTAGGAGAATATTCCCAACCTAGCCACCAAGGCTACCGAAACACTATTGAGCTCACCCAAGAAGCCAATGTGTCTCCCTTACGATCCGACACCATCCGGTTTGTGCAAAGCGGATGTGCATTCCATGGACTTCATTCCGAAGATCCTAATCAACATCTGATGAGGCAAAAAATGAACCATTTTTAGGGGGTCATTTAAGCCCGGAATTGAATTTATTTGATCAAATATTGCTCTAAATCGTTCCTTTTGTGATTTTAGGTACTTTGGGAGTGACTTCTAGAAAAGGAAGCATTTTGGACGTTTTTGGAGCATAAAAGTGAAGAAAACGGCAAAGACTTAATTTTCCATGCTGAGAACAGTACCTGATGGCGTCAAGAAGGGAATGTGACGGCGTCAGGGGCAAAATCCATGACGACCCAGAGAAAACCTGAAGGCGTCAAGAGAAGGGCGTCAAGAGTTATTTTGGTGACGGCCTGAAGATGGATTACACATGACGGCGTCAAACCCAGATCTAGGCAGTCCGAGAACTTTATTGGCGGCGAGATGACGGCGTCAGACATTTACTCTTGACGCCGTCACCTCACAAAATCTATATATACTTTTCTATTTTCATTCATAAAGAGAGGAACTTGTGTGGAGAATACTAGGGTCGAACCTAATAAACCCTAGGTCGTTTGTAACTGTATTTTCAAGGGTTTTCACCCCTTGAAACCTTTCATGTTCAATTAAGATAAGTCTTCTTTCAATTCATTCAATATGTCTATGTGTTGTTTGAATATATCTTATGCTTGTCTTGATTATAACATGCTAGGCTAGATCTATCATGTGTTTGCTTAGATGTAATGAAACCTAGATGTTGATTATAGGTTGATTGCTTGTTTATAGTTATATTGGATGAATGATTTCAATGTTAGGCTTAAGAAAACTGGCATATCTCCATTGTGTAACTTGCTTGAACGTCTTAAGAAACATTAACCGATGTGTACTAGGTTTTTATGGTTGTATTTAATGCATGAGCGAATTCTAGTGATCCCATGTTAGGAGCTTCTTAGCCGGCTCGACATAGGAGTGAAGTAGGAGCTTATAGGATTGGGGAAGTAAGTACGCCACCCCATGAATGGTATTAAGGAATACAATCCGTCATCCACGCAACTGTAACAAGTAATTAACCTGTAAAAGATATCTAGGGAGTAGTGAAATCTAAGTAAACACAATTCTCCCACATATTACTCACACCACTATCTTAATTTAGTTATTTTCATTTTTGTTATTTTATTTTGATTGCATCTTAGTTATTGGGTTAGTTGATTAGCAACTAATTCCGCCCACTCCTCTAAAAACCGAGATTTTTACTTGCTTTTCATAAAACATAAAAATACAAAAAGAATCATCCCTCATCTCTAGACCTAGTTCTTAGGTTTTCTAATCCTAGCGACACTATTCCCAAGTTGAACGATCAATCCCCCGGTACTTGTCACTATACTATACTACAACGATCAGGTACACTGCCTGGTGGGGGTTGTAAGCTTCTCGAGATCCCTCGAGAGGTAAAGCCTGGTACAATTCCCACGCATCAAGTTTTTGGCACTGCAGCCTGGGGAATAGTTATTGTCTAGGTTAGAATTTCTTTTTATTAGGTCTACTTGCTAGATTCCTTTCTAGTAAGATTTTATTTTTATTTTTAGGTTTTCTTTAGTCTATCTCATTTTTTCGTGTTTTTGTTCGTAATCTTTACCATCCGACATCATGGAAGGTGGTAACATCTTTGAACCCATCAACCCACCACAACAAGACCACCCACAAAACCCACCACTAGCTAACCAACCTCTTAGGCCCCGAACCCTAGGAGAGTATTCCCGACCTAGCCACCAAGGCTATCGAAACACCATTGAGCTCACCCAAGGAGCCAATGTGTCTCCCTTGCGATCCGACACCATCCGATTGGTGCAAAGCGGATGTGCATTCCATGGACTTCGTTCCTAAGATCCAAATCAACATCTAAAGGACTTCCTTAAAATCGTAGATTCCATAGACCTAAATGTTGCAACTAGAGAGACAACCCGATTACGCATATTCCAATTCTCTCTACATGATCAAACTAGTCAATGGCTTGAGCGTTTACCTGCGGGATCCATCACCTCATGGGATGATCTCACCACTCGTTTCCTTGCTCAATTTTTCCCACCGGGGAGAACTACCAAGCTTAGAAATGATATCTTGATGTTCCAACAACGTCAAGGTGAAACTCTATATGAAGCATGGACTCGTTTCAAGGACTTACTCCAAAAAGTCCCTCATCATGGCATAGATCTTTGGCTCCAAGTCCAAATCTTCTATGACCATATCGATCTCTCCACAAGGCGAACCATTGACCAATCGGCCGGTGGCAAGCTACGTGATCTAAGTGCGGAAGAATCATGGGAACTCATAGAAGATCTTGCTCTCTATGACAACGAAAGTTGGAATGATCCCCTTGATTTGAACAAAACGGTCAAGGCAATATCTTTGCCTTCTAGCACTTCCGACCGTAGGATCATGGAACTTGAGGACCAAGTCAAGTTTCTCATGAAATCTTACGAAGCTCCCAAGCCTTCAAGCCAAGTGAACAAAATCACTTCTTCATGTGAATTATGTAGTGGTCCCCATGACACTCGTGATTGTGTGGAACTCCCCGGAACAGCTTTGCGGACTATGCATCCTCGCGTATCGACGAAGCGGGAGATAAGTGGTACACTTTCAAACCCGAGCCAAACCCTTATGGTGATTCCTACAACCCTTCTTGGAAAAATCACCCAAACCTTAGGTGGAAACAAAACCAAACCAATTCTTCCAATCCGCCTAATTGTTACCAACCAAACGGTCCACTCTCCAACCGTACTTTCAATAACAATCCTTCTAACAACTATGGTAGTACCAACAATCTTGAAGGATTGATGTCCAAGTTTATGGCATCTCAAGAAGCTCGCATAGCTAGGTTTGAAACCGAATTCAACCAACAACAAACGGAGATGACCAATAAGATTGACAACTTGTTGAAAGCCCTCAACAACCAAGCGTTAACTACACCTAGGAAGGACACTAGGGACGCCAATAGCGGAATCCAAACTAAGGACCCCTCGTCTTCTAAACACGTCCACTTTGTCAATGTTGTCACCGTTAAACCAATTGATAAGGATATAGAAGAAAGTGACAAGGATGAAGTTGGGGTAGAAACCGAGACTAGGGATGAAATTAGGGAAGTTGAGGTTAATAAAGGAGAAGAGTTAGAGGAAGTAGAGACTGTAGAAGAGTACTTTGATAAGTTGCCCACCAAGGAAGAACGTGAATATCATAAGGATTTATTCAATGATCCCGAGACACCATATATCCTTGGCTCACCCCTTATCAAAATGGGAGACCCCTCTAACATCAACATACCATGCAACATTGGGCACATGCATATATGGAAAGCTTATATCGATCCTAGATCTCCTATAAACATCATGACTAGGACTTATTATAATTGGGTAATGAAGAAACAACTTGGTTATAGGATGATGCCCAACAAGAATTTGCTAAGTAATTTTGTAGGTAGAGTGAAAGGATTGCATGTGATTGTCGGAAATTTCACTTATGAGATCGATTTTATGATAGTAGAGGATACTCGTCCGGTGATAGATGATTGCTTAAGTCAAGTAGTGTTCGGAAAACCATTCATTGAGGCCACTAAGATGAGTTATGATCCGACTCTAGGGGTAGTTAGGTTCAAGGAAGAGAATGATGAAATTGCCTACCAAATGCCCTATAAGATTGAGCAGTACCGCCTCCTGTCAAACATAGAAAAGGAACACAAACAAGCGGCTTACTATAGGAATGATGAGGCTAGACGTAGAGGAGTAGAGTATGTGATGAATAGGATGCTTGGTTTCTACAAAGAATGCTTGCAATTAGGTCCGGAATACAAAACTGGTATAGGAGATGACCTAGAAAGTGAAACCAACGATGAGGTCACGTAGTAACCCATGACCTTGAGTCTAGCTACAAGACTCGTAAATAAAGAAAAGCGCTTCTTGGGAGGCAACCCATGTTTTGTGTGATTTTTATTTTTGTTTGATTGTTATTTGCTTCCGTATGCATGCTTGATTTTTATTGTTGGTAGATCATGTTTCAAAACTAAAACGGTGAAAATACTTTATTTTGTTGTTTGGCTTAGTCTTAACTTCATCCAAAGGAATTTCGCAAAAGATAAGTGTAAGGGGAAACCCCAAATATGTTTTTAAGAAACAAACTCGATCATGATTCTCCACAATATTCAGTGAACATGAATATTCGTATTTGTTAGAGTCAAATGCTTGTATCGAGTCATAATGATGTTTTGCAGGATTTTCCAGGAAGTAGGACGAAGTTTTTCCAGAAATTTTCTGGAAACTTAACATAAGAATTTCTGCAGGTCACTTCTAACAGCGTCAGGAAGAGACTCCTGACGGCGTCACGTGTAAAATTCTGGAAATTTTACCAATTTTGTTTTTCTAACGGAGTCTTAAAGTTTTTGTTGAATCTTTGGTTTTATAATCTCCAAGAAATCTGCAAACATCATTCCACAAGCATTATATCTTATTTTGTTTTTTTAGGATTTGTTAGCATATATAGATTGCCACCGATTTTACGCGAGGTTGCCTTGTATGTTTTCTCAGGTTTAACAGGTTATATATGACAAGAAGATGATTTATATTCTGTAAGGGAAGCTTTGATTGCTCATTTTCTTGGAGGAAGATCTAACCTGGTTACCTTACTATCCATACCGAGCGAATCAGGGGAGTATTTGATTTCATTGTTTTACTTATTTCACTTTTACATTCTTTACTTGAACATTGGGGACAATGTTCATCCTAAGTGTAAGGGGAGGGTAAAATGATGATACCTTACTGATACACTTTCGCTTGAGTTTGTTTGTTTGATGGTAGATGTGTAATAAAACTATGAGAAATACTTGTTAGTGTAATTTTAGCGCCAAATTTAAATTTTTTTACAACATTTAGGAGTGAAACTTTAGCCATAGCAAGCGTCTCATGGATAGAAGATTGTGTGATTAGCACAAAACCGTACCATTCAGAAAAATTTTCCACCCAAATATGTGAGGTTTACCTTTAGATTTGATAGGAAAAGCATTTATTATTAGTGCTTATGAGTGTACCGGTAGCATTTAGATTCTAGAACTTGCGTTAGTGATGCATCCCGAGACCGCTAGTGAGACTACATTCGTGTAGTAGGATTTACTACATGATAAGAGGCATTAGGATCACCCTTGTGTTAAACCCGTATCGTAATTACTTGACCATTTAAGACACATTACTTGGCTAGTTAAGTCAACTAATTTTTCCCACACCTTAGCGTTGTACTCATTTTTAGTACACGAAACCTCTAGTACACCCCTCCGAGCCTATCTTTTCGTTTCTACCTTTAAGCATCTTACTTAAAGGAAGAATTTGTTACACCCCACTTAAATGTACACCCAAATCGCCTTAGCCTTCCGTGTATGCACTCATCTTTAGTGCATTATTGTTATTTATTAAACCCTTAGTTAATTATCTAATTGATTACATGGTTGCTAAGTCGAGTCATATCCTTGTACATATTGTTTTGGGACGATTGGGACTCATGGGTAATGTACTTATGTTATGGAGTAATGGGGAAGAACATATATTACCCCCATATGTACGTTAATCTTAAAAGTACTCCAAGTGTTTTGATTATCTTGTTTCGAGTCATTAGATTAGTTATTGTAAAATATGTAAAAATTCAAGTGTAAGGGGAATGTTCATTCCCTATGATGTATTATTTTGGATGGTAGGGTAAAAGTGTATGCAAAAAAAAAAAAAAAAAAAAAAAAAAAAAAAAAAAAAAAAAAATCGAAAAGAAAAATAATAAAATTAGAAAAAGAAAAGAAAAAAACATTCGGACTACCATCCCGTTTCATTCTATGTTTATTTTATGTTTTTGTTATTTTTGATATATTAGCTTAAGTCGAGTCTAGTCTTGGCTTAGCAACGCTATATTGTACATGTAATTAACCAAGATTATTAACTCGCCACCAGTAAAGACTGCCTATATCCAATAAAACCGTGTATTCCATATCCCTACACCTGACGTTACAACCCTTTAAAAGACCTCTTTGATAGTTTATCCTAGGTGCTTGCGCCATGTGGTGGAGGTTTGATCCTTTCCCAAGCCTATGGTAATCTATTTTGCTATGACAGGTAGTGACCTCCGTGCTTGTCTTTGGTCTTTAGTGGAACGATTATTTGTTGTAATTACTTTTATATTAGTGTTAAATGACCTCTAACTTGTATTTTGATTAGAATAAAAGCGCATTTGCTTGAAGACAAGCAAATCTCAGGTGTAAGGGTATATGATGAGGCGAAAAATGAACCGTTTTTAGGGGGTCATTTAAGCCCGTAATTGAATTTATTTGATCAAATATTGCCCTAAATCGTTCCTTTTGTGATTTTAGGTACTTTGGGAGTGAATTCTGGAAAAGGAAGCATTTTGGACGTTTTTGGAGCATAAAAGTGAAGAAAACGGCAAAGACTTAATTTTCCATGCTGAGAACAGTACCTGACGGCGTCAAGAAGGGAAATGTGACGGCGTCAGGGGAAAAATCCATGACGACTGATACGCTCGGATCAACTACTCGACTAATGGATAGTTAGAATAGTCAAACCTCGCATATTCTCCGGTGAATATAGTGTTTCCCCGGGTCGTTATGTCCCGACGAGGTGTGAATGGGCAAATATCGTTTAAGGTCTGAGATTAAAGCGCTTGTAAGGATTGGGTATGAGAATTGGTTTGTGAATCAGAAACGTGAAGCAACGAATTTCAACATGTATAAGAAACAAAAAAAATATATATATAAATAAATAAAATAAATAAATAAAAAACGTACGATTTAAAAGCAATATAAGTGCGCGAAAGAAAAAGTGAATACTAAACACAATTGGATCTATAAAAATATTTTCCTACGTACTAAATGGCAAAAGAAGGTTTTTAAGAAAAATTAATTATAAGGTTAAAATTCTAATTACTACGATTTAAAGACTTGTTTACGCTAATTTAATTTTTAATAAATACTAAAACTACTTAAAAAGTTTTTAGACAAAACTACAACTGAATATTAATTATTAAAATCAATAGTTTCAATGTTTACGCTATAGTGATATTAACGAAACTAGTTAATATCACAATAACTTTAAGCTAACAAAAAGGAAAACAAGCTTATAAGACCCTTAAGCTCCACACCTTAGGCTGCAAAAAATAAGAAAACAACGAAAAATAGGTGCTTCGTTAAGGTTAGTATAATAATCGTTACGCTAAAAATGACAATAAATAAACAATAATATATAAAGCTAAAATATTAGGACTAGTATCAAAACTAGAATAGATCGGACTAGCATTAACACTAGAATAGATCAGACCAGTATTTAAACTAGAGTAGATCGGACTAGGATTAAAGCTAGAATGGATCGGACTAGGATTAAAACTAGAATAATTACTAAACAAGAATAATGAAAAATGAATAGACAAACTAATCGTAAGAGAACAAATCTTAGTCACCAAACTCTCTCAAGGAGATATGTTTACAAAAAGTAAACTAATTCGGGTATTAAGGTCAAAGACTTCAAACGATAAAGATTTTAAAACAAGCAAAATGAGAATTTAAATAACTAAAACAATATATTTATAAGAAGAAAGATGTGAATAAGAGTGTGTGTGACCATATGTAAAACAATATTTTACAACTACACCATCATAAGAAACTCTTTATTTCACATTCCTTTTTGTAAATATTTTGTAAACTTTGAAAGTTTAAATGAAAAAATAAAGGAGAATTAGATGAAAGAAAATTAGATCGCAAGTAACTAAAGTTTAAACAAGACAATACTTCTTATAAAACTTAAAACATTAATTAGAAGAGTACAACTTAAAATAAAGCTTAAACATAAACTAGAGAACTAAAAAAATGAAGGGAAAAAGAACGTCCTCCATGAGGTGTGGGAGGTGGGTTTTTATAGACCCAAATATTACATGTTTAGTCCCTCCATAAACTACAAAAGAGCATTCCTAAATAATATCACATTAACTCATAAGCCCAAACGTCGCGACCAAGAAATTACATATTCGCTGTCTTTTCCGTATCTTCTCCCGACCAAGAGATAATAAAAATGCATGAATTAGTCGCACATGTCCAGCAAAAGTAAATCAATTTTCTTCCTTTTTATTCTTGGAACATTCCTTCCTGACACAAGTGAACACAAAAGTCTTCATGTAAATTCATTGTTTTGTTCTTTTCTTCTTGGTCGATCAAATACACAATGAAACAACTAGTTTGTCATTTTCAATTCACATATCACATGGTGGTGGGACCCATGCTTCTAGAAACTTGATTTAATTAGAAGTTTGATGTGAATTGCCACTTGACACCCCTGGCCTTCATTTTCAATCCTTATCTTCTTTATATTTAATTCTTTGATCCTTGAAATAAATAAGCTTTATATCGGCCTCGATGCTTTAAGTTAAATTTCATTGGTCTCGTAATTTTTGTGCTCTTTCCAATCTTGTGCTTGGTTATGTCATTTTTCCATTCTTTTTCCAAAAATCTATTCGGGGCTGGCCTTAATATCACAGTATGTACCGCTTGTTGCCGAGTCGCGCAAAACTGCATGTTTTCGCACAAAAATTGCATGATTTCGCCCAGAATTCAATTCTTTGTACTTAAGATACATAAAAACACGAAACCAAGGATATCTATATTGTTTTTGGCTTTTTTTTTTGTATTTTTACGTATCAAAATGGGTGGTGAAATGATGAGTATTTGCATACTCATCAATCCCCCACACTAGAATATTGCTAGTCCCTAGCAATAACTGTTTTGAAAACTTAATGGATTTTAAACTCTTTACCAAAAGCCATTACTTCTGGAGTAGCCAAATGTATCAGTTCGAGTAAGAACTGTGGTCCACTTGATAACCATGTGATTTTGAGCAAACCACCAGCTGTCAACGGATTTGATTAGTCTTTACCAAAAGCCGTTTGCTTCTGGACTAGCCAACTCTTGATGGAATAGTCAACATCTTGGTGAGCTAATTACCAATTATGGTTTTTCCACTGCCTTTACCACAAGCCATAATCTTGCGGGCTAGCCAACTCATTCGCTTTTTAGGATATGGCGAGTTGATTTACCATACAATTTTAGGCAAATTGCAAGCCATCAACGGATTTGAGATATCTTTACCAAGAGCCGTTTGCTCCTGGATTAGCCAATCCTTTTGTCGTTTAGACACGGCGGACTGATAACCACAAAAATTTTGAAATAAAGTGAAAATTTTTTAAAATTTTAGGCCAAAAACGGGGATTCTAGAGGATATAATGTGATAAAATTCGCTAGAATTTTCCCCTCCCCCACACTTAGAATTGAATATTGTCCTCAATATTCAAAGTCTCGGCTATTATGCCGAATCCTTGAACGTAAAAAGATAATATTAGAAGCTAACTGTGGGAACATCGTTTTGTAATTTTTCACTTTATATATCTGCACATACAAAGACACATTTTTTTTTTGATGAAACCTTATATACATATATACATTTTCAAACAGCGGGGGTTGGCCATTCCCCCACACTTAGGTGGTAGAAAGTAGAAAGAAATCAGAGATACGTGTGAAAACCCGTATTGTGCTATTGTTTTTGTTCACCGAGTCGCTAGCTTGACTCGATCCCCGAATTTAATTATCCTTGGGGAAAGTTTGGAGATCAGGGACAACCATGGATGGTATGTCCTCTCCAAAGTAATGTTTCAACCGATGTCCATTCACTTTGAAATTAGGACCGTCATTTTGAGATAATTCGACGGTGCCATAAGGATAAACTTTAGCGATAGTGAATGGACCAGTCCATCGGGTTTTGAGCTTTCCCGAGAAGATCTTGAGTCTAGAGTTGAAAAGAAGGACTCGATCACCAACGTTGAAAACGCGGTTCTTGATTTTTGAGTCATGAATCTTCTTTGTCTTTTCCTTGTAGATCAAAGAGTTCTCGTAAGCTTGATCACGAAGTTCATTTAATTCATTCAATTGAACTTTTCTATGATCACCCGCAGTTTTGAGGTCAAAATTTGCATGCTTGAGGGCCTAATAGGCTTTATGCTCAAGCTCGATCGGAAGATGGCACGCTTTCCCGTACACAAGTTTGTAAGGCGTACACCTAATGGGTGTTTTGTAAGCCGTACGGAAAGCCCAAAGTGCATCATCTAATTTATCCGACCATGATGCACGATTTTCACCTACGGTTCTTTCTAAAATTCTCTTAATGCCCCGATTGGAAACTTCTACTTGACCACTTGTTTGAGGGAGGTACGCAGTAGAAAGACAGTGAGTCACACCGTACTTTTGCATGACTTTGTCGAATTTGTCATTACAGAAGTGCGTACCATGATCACTAATGATAGCACGTGGAGTTCTGAATCGAGCAAAAAGAGCTTTCAAGAATTTTACAACAACTCGGGCATCATTAGTGGGCAAAGCTTTCGCTTCGACCCATTTTGACAAATAGTCAACCGCCACGAGTATGTACTTGTTTCCATAAGATGACGGAAATGGCCCCATAAAGTCGATGCCCCACACGTCAAAGATTTCACATACTTGAATTACATTTTGAGGCATTTCATTTTTTTATGAAATATACCCGTGACGTTGACAAGCGTCACAGGATTTGACTAATTCCTGAGCATCCTTATAAATCGTGGGCCAGTAGAAACCGGAATCAAACACCTTTTTGGCGGTGTAGTTTGGACTATGGTGGCCCCCCGTGGGACCAGCATGGCAAGCCTTGAGAATTTCGGTGGCTTCTTGACCATAAACACACCGCCGGATGACTTGATCCGCACAGATTTTGAAAAGGTAGGGGTCGTCCCAGAAGAAATGTTTTACATCTTTAAAGAACTTGTTCTTTTGTTGGGACGACATCCCTTTCACCACAAAGTTACCCGCATGGTAGTTTGCAAAATCGGCAAACCATGGGGTAATAGAATCTCCACGAAAGGTAACCGCATTGAGTGTCTCGAGAGGGAAGGTTTCATTAATTTCTTTCCTCTCGAAGACATCTTGATGTGGGTTTTCCAAACGGGAGAGATGATCAGCAGCTAGGTTCTCAGCTCCTTTTTTATCACGAATAATGATATCAAATTCTTGTAGGAGGAGAACCCAACGGAGTAGTCTCGGCTTTGCATCTTGTTTTGCAAAGTGGTACTTCAAAGCCGAGTGATCCGTATACACTATGCTTTTGGTCAATATCAAGTATGGCCGGAATTTTTCGAAGGCATACACCACAGCTAATAATTCTTTTTCAGTGGTGGTGTAATGACTTTGAGCCTCGGTCATTGTTTTGCTCGCATAGTGTATAGGCTGAAAGTGTTTTGATTTGCGTTGCCCCAAGACTGCCCCAATTGCATAATCACTAGCATCACACATGAGTTCAAAGGGCAAGTCCCAATCGGGGGCAACAAGAATCGGTGCCTCAGTAAGCTTTTTCTTCAAAGTTTCAAAAGCTTCGATGCACTCGGGTGAGAAGATAAAAGGAGCATCCTTTTCAAGGAGATGGGTCATAGGCCGGGCGATTTTAGAAAAATCTTGAATAAACCTACGATAGAAACCGGCATGACCCAAAAAACTCCTAACACCTTTGACGGTAGTGGGATGAGGCAATTTAGCAATGACATCAACTTTGGCTTTGTCGACCTCAATCCCATTCTTGGAAATTTTATGGCCGAGGACAATGCCCTATTTGACCATAAAGTGACTCTTCTCCCAATTTAGACATAACTTTGTGTCTTCACAACGTTTGAGCATGTTGTCTAAATGGGAGAGACATGATTGGAATGAATCCCCAATGACTGAAAAATCATCCATAAAGACCTCCATAGTTTTCCCGATCATGTCGGAAAATATGGCCATCATACATCTTTGAAATGTGCCCGGAGCATTACATAAACCAAATGGCATACGTTTATAAGCAAAAGTTCCATAGGGGCACGTGAAAGTGGTCTTTTCCTGATCTTGCGGATCAATGAGAATCTGAAAGTAACCCAAGAAACCATCGAGGAAGCAATAGTACTCATTCCCCGCTAATCTCTCGAGCATCTGATCCATAAAGGGCATAGGAAAATGGTCTTTGCGGGTGGCGTCATTTAACTTGCGATAGTCAATGCAGACACGCCAACCCATAACCAATCGAGTTGGAATTAACTCGTTTTCTTCGTTAGTGACAACAGTAATGCCACCCTTTTTTGGAACACAATGTATGGGACTAACCCAAGGACTGTCCGAGATGGGGTAAATCAATCCGGCATCAAGAAGTTTTAAAACTTCTTGTTTGATAACCTCGTGAATTTTTGGATTCACCCTTCTCTGTTGTTGGACTGCTGGTTTGAAGTCGTCCTCCACTAAAATTTTGTGGGTGCAAAATTCAGGGTCAATGCCCTTGATGTCGGAGAGTCTCCAAGCAATTGCTTGCTTATGTGACTTCAAAACCTTTATTAGAGCAGCCTTTTCCTCAACACTTAAATCTTTAGCAATTATGACAGGTAATTTATCATCACCCTCCAAAAATGTGTATTCAAGGTGAGGTGGTAAGTCCTTAAGCTCGACCTCAGGAAAATCATTAGCTTTCTCAACATATTTGATTTCCTGATTATGAAGTTGTTGTGGTAGAACAGGAAGAGGAGAAGGATCTTCGTTTAGTAATTTCTCAAGGAGAAGAATATCCTTCTCGAGGTCAATCTCTTGGTTATCGATTCCATCGGGAATCGAATCACTTTTGAGAAAGGTCTCAATCTCTTCTAAGATGAAGTCACTTCCCACAAACGGAGTGAGGGAAGGAGAAGAATTGGCAATGATGGGACGAGAAGATGGAGTGAAGTTTTCACTCGAAGAATTATCAGTGAAACCCAAAACCTCTTGAGCGTACTCCTCAGCAGCTACATCGATGACATCTATTCGGTTTACCGATTTAGAGTCATAATTAGAGGAGTACCTCGATGTTTGATCGAGGTTGAAGGTGATTGCTTCAGTTCCAACACGCAATGTGATCTCTTGCTCAAATACATCGATGAGAGCACACCCAGTTCTAAGGAATCCCCTTCCAAGAATGAGAGGGACCCTTGAATCGGCATCAAAGTCAACAATCACAAAATCTGCTGGAAAATGGAACTTTCCCACTTTAACGAATACGTCATCGGCTATGCCAAGTGGACGAGAAATCGAACGATCGGCAAGCTCTAAAGTCATGCACGTGGGAGTAAGTTCGGGAAGAGAGAGTTTCTTCCACACAGAATATGCATTAGGTTAATGCTAGCACCTAGATCGGCCAAGGCGAAGCATTCAACCATACCCGGGAAAATACAAGGAATGAGAAACTTTCCGAGGTCTCCGAGCTTCTCGGGAAGCTTTTTCAAAAGAACTGCTGAGCAATTCTCATTCAAAGGAGTTCTAGCCATCTCAAATAGTTTTTCCTTATTACGTAACAAATTTTTGATTGTTGATGCAAACTTGGGCATCAAGAGAATGGCATCCGCGAAGCTAATGTCAAAGTGTAAATCTTGAAAGATTTGGAAAAATTTATCCATTTGGTGACTAGCTTTTTCACGGAGCTTTTGTTCATTGAGACGTGATGGGTAAGGAATAGAAGTTTTAGATTTAGGGTTGTCCACTGGAGTTTCAGGTGGTTCAAAGACAACTCCAGGTTTGCATCTGGTTTCTGGAATAACCTGAGGTTGGACGTGTGCGGTACTTCGTGAGCTAGGAGTTTGCACCTTGTCCGTGGTCACCTCAGGTTCATGTTCCACTACCTTTGGAGGAGAAGAAGAAGAGGTAGTAGGAATCGCGGGTACATCATATGAAAAACCACTTCTAGTTGTGATCGCCTTTGCATCGCCCCTCGGGTTAGCGATCGTGTTGCTCGGAAGTGTTCCTGAGCCCGAGGGTCGATCATTTAAACATTTTTGAAGTTCAGAGATCTTGCTGACCAGCAACCGATTCGTTTCCTCTTGTGCTTTCATGAATTGTTTTAACACTTCATCGGAGGAAGACTAGGGTTGAACAACATTTTGACTTTGGTTAGGAAAATTTTGAACACGGTTATTGTGAAAATTTCCTTGGTTTTGGTTGTTGTTACCCTGAAAATTGTTTCTCTGATTGAAATTACCCTGATTGTAATTCCATTGACCTTGATTTCTTTGAAAATTTCCTTGAAAACCTTGGTTTTGATTGTCATTTTGAAAATTGTTTTGATTAAAATGACCTTGATTTTGGTTCTGATTTTGGAAATTCGGGTTTTGACCTTAGTTAAGATCTCCTCGATTCTGATTTTGATTCGGGTTACGGTTTTGATTTTGATTGAAACCGGGTGGCCCGAGGAAATTGTTGGAATGATAGCTTAAGAGATTACGGTTCCCCTGTGGTTGGTAAGAATTACCCCCCATATTGTAGGAACCTTGAGCAGCATAAACGTTCTCTTGAGGGTAATCAGCAGTAGCTGGACACTCGGAATACAAATGTGGGCCTCCACAAGTTTCACAACATCGGGCTACGGCTTTCACTTGTTGATTTTGGAGGGTTTGGTTCATCCTTAACATAGCTGTAGCAAAGTCGTCCATCTTTTTAGTGAGAACCGCGATGTCGGGAGATGATGAAGGAATGACTGATTTACATGACTCATCCCTCTCCGCAGAGGAATCCCAAAAGTTATGGTGGGCAGTCATGTTCTCAATTAGATCATAGCACTCTTCGGGACGTCTTTTCATAAAAGTCCCACCAGCAGCAGCATTGAGAATATCTCGGTGCCTCAATGTTAGACCATTATAGAAGGTGTCTATGATGGTAACTTGTAACATATTGTGGTTAGGGCACCGATCAATTGTGAGCTTATAACGTTCCCAAGCCTCGAACAGAGACTCGTCGGGACACTGCCGAAAGTTGCTAATATCATTACGTAACTTGGTAACCATGGACGGTGGAAAATATTTGGCTAAAAACTTGGTTACCATTTCATCAAAGGTACGAATCGAATTCTTGGGGAGTCTGTCAAACCAAGCAGTGGCATGATGGGTGAGAGAATAGGGGAAGAGACATAGACGGAGGGCATCATCGGAGACACCGTTTTGTTTTATGCTTTGGGTGAAGGTGAGGTATTTGTCAAGATGCTTGTTGGCATCGTCACCTGGTAAACCGTGAAATTGGCACGAGTTCTGGACTTGTTGGATCATGTGATGTTTGAGTCCAAAATCCGTAGCCGTGATGTTGAAAGGGGCAATAGGTCCACCTCTCCCTTGCATGGTTAACTGACACAGCTCCTCCATCGTTCGGAGATCGGGAGCTGCATCATCCTTGGGAGGGTCAAGTGGTGGTCCATCGTCCATTTCTGTTTTTGGTTCTTCAATAACAGTACGTAGCTCGGGTACGTTTTTCTGACTTTTACGCTTTGTTTGTGAACGAGTGCTCATGCACTAAAAACAACTTTTCAAAACAAGATTGAGGCAAAACCACAGCGAACTTAAACCAATAATCTCAAATGAATGGCTTCTTTAGAAAAGGTACACCACTCACAAGGATACAATGGCAAGTTTTTATCTTTTATTTGGGAACTTATTATGTTCACACCCCCAGTTGGTAGGTGTTCTGCCTTGGTTTGCAGTGGTAATATTTTATGTATTTATTATCAAGGAAACGAAAAATGTTTTTGGGTTTTTATGTTTTACATATATATACAAAGAAAAAGGAAAATATTTTTGTGTTTTATGTTTTATGAAAGCGATAACTTCTTGACGAAGGATCTACAAGTCACTAATCGTTAAAACCTTAACGATATTGTCGCAACACAACCTCCCCGGCAGCGGCGCCAAAATTTGATACGCTCGGATCAACTACTCGACTAATAATGGATAGTTAGAATAGTCAAACCTCGCATATTCTCCGGTGAATATAGTGTTTCCCCGGGTCGTTATGTCCCGACGAGGTGTGAATGGGCAAATATCGTTTAAGGTCTGAGATTAAAGCGCTTGTAAGGATTGGGTATGAGAATTGGTTTGTGAATCAGAAACGTGAAGCAACGAATTTCAACATGTAAAAAAAAAAAAAAAAAAAAAAAAAAAAAAAAAAAAAAAAAAAACGTACGATTTAAAAGCAATATAAGTGCGCGAAAGAAAAAGTGAATACTAAACACAATTGGATCTATAAAAATATTTTCCTACGTACTAAATGGCAAAAGAAGGTTTTTAAGAAAAATTAATTATAAAGTTAAAATTCTAATTACTACGATTTAAAGACTTGTTTACGCTAATTCAATTTTTATTAAATACTAAAACTACTTAAAAACTTTTTAGACAAAACTACAACTGAATATTAATTATTAAAATCAATAGTTTCAATGTTTACGCTATAGTGATATTAACGAAACTAGTTAATATCACAGTAACTTTAAGCTAACAAAATGGAAAACAAGCTTATAAGACCCTTAAGCTCCACACCTTAGGCTGAAAAAGATAAGAAAACAACGAAAAATAGGTGCTTCGTTAAGGTTAGTATAATAATCGTTACGCTAAAAATGACAATAAATAAACAATAATATATAAAGCTAAAATATTAGGACTAGTATTAAAACTAGAATAGATCAGACTAGCATTAACACTAGAATAGATCGGACCAGTATTTAAACTAGAGTAGATCGGACTAGGATTAAAGCAAGAATGGATCGGACTAGGATTAAAACTAGAATAATTACTAAACAAGAATAATGAAAAATGAATAGACAAACTAATCGTAAGAGAACAAATCTTAGTCACCAAACTCTCTCAAGGAGATATGTTTACAAAAAGTAAACTAATTCGGGTATTAAAGTCAAAGACTTCAAAAGATAAAGATTTTAAAACAAGCAAAATGAGAATTTAAATAACTAAAACAATATATTTATAAGAAGAAAGATGTGAATAAGAGTGTGTGTGACCATATGTAAAACAATATTTTACAACTACACCATCATAAGAAACTATTTATTTCACATTCCTTTTTCTAACTATTTTGTAAACTTTGAAAGTTTAAATGAAAAAATAAAGGAGAATTAGATGAAAGAAAATTAGATTGCAAGTAACTAAAGTTTAAACAAGACAATACTTCTTATAAAACTTAAAACATTAATTAAAAGAGTACAACATAAAATAAAGCTTAAACATAAACTAGAGAACTAAAAAAATGAAGGGAAAAAGAACGTCCTCCATGAGGTGTGGGAGGTGGGTTTTTATAGACCCAAATATTACATGTTTAGTCCCTCCATAAACTACAAAAGAGCATTCCTAAATAATATCACATTAACTCATAAGCCCAAACGTCGCGACCAAGAAATTACATATTCGCTGTCTTTTCCGTATCTTCTCCCGACCAAGAGATAATAAAAATGCATGAATTTATCACACATGTCCAGCAAAAGTAAATCAATTTTCTTCCTTTTTATTCTTGGAACATTCCTTCCTGACACAAGTGAACACAAAAGTATTCATGTAAATTCATTGTTTTGTTCTTTTCTTCTTGGTCGATCAAATACACAATGGAACAACTAGTTTGTCATTTTCAATTCACATATCACATGGTGGTAGGACCCATTCTTCTAGAAACTTGATTTAATTAGAAGTTTGATGTGAATTACCACGTGACACCCCTGGCCTTCATTTTCAATCCTTATCTTCTTTATATTTAATTCTTTGATCCTTGAAATAAATAAACTTTATATCGGCCTCGATGCTTCAAGTTAAATTTCATTGGTCTCGTAATTTTTGTGCTCTTTCCAATCTTGTGCTTGGTTATGTCATTTTTCCATTCTTTTTCCAAAAATCTATTCGGGGCTGGCCTTAATATCACAGTATGTACCGCTTGTTGCCGAGTCGCGCAAAACTGCATGTTTTCGCTCAAAAATTGCATGATTTCGCCCAGAATTCAATTCTTTGTACCTGAGACACATAAAAACACGAAACCAAGGAAATCTATATTGTTTTTGGCTTTTTTTTTTTTTTTTTTTTTTTGTATTTTAACGTATCAAAATGGGTGGTGAAATGATGAGTATTTGCATACTCATCAACAACCCAGAGAAAACCTGAAGGCGTCAAGAGTTATTTTGGTGACGGCCTGAAGATGGATTACACATGACGGCGTCAAACCCAGATCTAGGCAGTCCGAGAACTTTATTGGCGGCGAGATGACGGCGTCAGACATTTACTCTTGACGTCGTCACCTCACAAAATCTATACATACTTTTCTATTTTTCATTCATAAAGAGAGGAACTTGTATGGAGAATACTAGGGTCGAACCTAATAAACCCTAGGTCGTTTGTAACTGTATTTTCAAGGGTTTTCACCCCTTGAAACCTTTCATGTTCAATTAAGATAAGTCTTCTTTCAATTCATTCAATATGTCTATGTGTTGTTTGAATATATCTTATGCTTGTCTTGATTTTAACATGCTAGGCTAGATCTATCATGTGTTTGCTTAGATGTAATGAAACCTAGATGTTGATTATAGGTTGATTGCTTGTTTATAGTTGTATTGGATGAATGATTTCAATGTTAGGCTTAAGAAAACTGGAAGATCTCTATTATGTAACTTGCTTGAACGTCTTAAGAAACATGAACCGATGTGTACTAGGTTTTTATGGTTGTATTTAATGCATGAGCAAATTCTAGTGATCCCATGTTAGGAGCTTCTTAGCCGGCTCGACATAGGAGTGAAGTAGGAGCTTATAGGATTGGGGAAGTAAGTACGCCACCCCATTAATGGTATTAAGGAATACAATCCGTCATCCACGCAACTGTAACAAGTAATTAACCTGTAAAAGATATCTAGGAGTAGTGAAATCTAAGTAAACACAATTCTCCCACATATTGCTCACACCACTATCTTAATTTAGTTATTTTCATTTTTGTTATTTATTTTGCTTGCATCTTAGTTATTGGGTTAGTTGATTAGCAACTAATTCCGCCCACTCCTCTAAAAACCGAGATTTTTACTTGCTTTTCATAAAACATAAAAATACAAAAAGAATTATCCCTCATCTTTAGACCTAGTTCTTAGGTTTTCTAATCCTAGCGACACTATTCCCAAGTTGAACGATCAATCCCCCGATACTTGTCACTATACTATACTACAACGATCAGGTACACTGCCTGGTGGGGGTTATAAGCTTCTCGAGATCCCTCGATAGGTAAAGCCTGGTGCAATTCCCACGCATCAACATCTCAAGGACTTCCGTTAAATCGTAGATTCTATAGACCTTGATGTTACAACTAGAGAGTCAACCCGATTACGCCTATTCCAATTCTCTCTACGTGATCAAGCTAGTCAATGGCTTGAACGTTTCCCCGCGGGATCCATAACCTCATGAGATGATCTCACCACTCGTTTCCTTGCTCAATTCTTCCCACCGGGGAAGACTGCGATGCTTAGAAATGACATCTTGATGTTTGAGCAACATCGGGGTGAAACTTTCTACGAAGCGTGGGCTCGTTTCAAGGATCTACTCTACAAAGTCCCTCATCATGGTATAAATCTTTGGTTATTAGTTCAAATCTCCTATGACCATGTCGACTATCAAACTAAACGTACCATCGATCGAGCCGCAGGAGGTAGATTGCGTGATAAGAACGCGGAGGAGTCTTGGGCAATTATTGACGAACTTGCCACCGATAATCAAGAGTTATCGGAGTTTAATCACACTATAAAAGCGGCCATCAACGCAATCTCGACACCTGGAGGGACTAATCAAATCTCTGACGAACTCCTTTGCAAACTTAAGGCAAAAGTTGACTATTTCGAAGAAAGGCAAAAGAGACCCTTAAGTCCTAGACGGGCTGCTGTCAATTCTGTCTCGAAAATGACTTCAACGCCGTTATCAGAGTCACCCTCTAGAGAGAATGTTGAGACCTTTCAAAACTATGCCCCACCTTATTCTCCTCCCGAAAAACTTAGCCCGGAATTTGAAGCCAGAATGAGGGAATATATGGGAACCCATTCTGAGCGGCTTGCTAGATTCGAGGAAGCAGTTTATAAACAAAAGGAGGAGATGCAAGAGAAAATGAATGAGATGGTGAGCCTAGTGGAGGAGTATGCCAACCAGAAAACCCCTGAAAGGATGTTACTGAGGAAAGAAAGCGTCACCCCCACTACCCGGTTTGTTAATTCCATCATAATTGTCCATACGGATAATGAGAAAGTAGAAACCCCTAGGGAACAAACCACAGAAGAACCGCCACAATCTCAACCCTTAAGTTACTACCTGAAACATGATATAAACGAAAGCACCATAACAAATTGGATAAAGGGTGACGGGCGTAACCAATCCTCTAAACAGGGTTCAGAGAAGGAGGAAGAGGGAAAAGATGAGTATGATACATTACCTGGGGGACCGATATTTGAGAAACTACTGGTACAAAAAGTAGCTACTAAGCAGATGGCGTGTGGGAACTTCGAGATACCAGTCAGCATCGGGAATTTGAAATGTCTAAACGCTTTCGTCGACCAAGGATCGGAAGTAAATCTTATGCCCCTAACTATCTACACCTAACTAACATCAAAAATGCCAGCCACCACTCGTGTTAGGCTATCCTTCGCTGAACACTCTTACGTGTACCCCCTGGGAATTGCAGAAGATGTGCTGGTCAATGTCGCCGGATTCATGTATCCCGTTGATTTCATGGTCATCGATGATAAAGGGGGTGGATGCATGCCAATAACCCTTGGGGCACCATTTCTTACCACCGCAAGAGCTGTCATTAGGTATGAAAATAGGAAAATTGAGCTTAAATCAGGAAAAAGAAAGATTAGCTTTCCCATGACCCCGCGATATGCGCAAGAAAGTTTAATGAGGAGAAGGCTCAAAAACAATATTGACACATCGCCAATTCATGTTCAGGAGAAGATACTTGCATGGGAGGCGAGAATCAAAATTTACAAAGAAACTAAACATGAAGGAAGCAAAAGCAACAAAGTTCATGTCGAGTTTGAACATGGTCAATCAACGAGGAACTGTGTACCATTCGAAAAAGGGGACCTAGTACTCTTAAGACACTTCGAGGTAACGATACCTCCCGATAAACCGAGTCCCTGGTGGTATGGGCCTTTCACAATTGGGGGTATAAGCCAAGATGGGATGGCTAACTTGAGAAGTAAAGGAGGAGGAGAGGTGACTGTGAATGTCGACAGATTGAAACACCACCACCACGATAGTAATGATCGTAACTATATGGGGTACATCATCTCGAGAGATGAGGTCACGTAGTAACCCATGACCTTGAGTCTAGCTACAAGACTCGTAAATAAAGAAAAGCGCTTCTTGGGAGGCAACCCATGCTTTGTGTGATTTTTATTTGTTTGATTGTTATTTGTTTCCGTATGCATGCTTTATTTTTACTGTTGGTAGATCATGTTTCAAACTAAAATGATGAAAATACTTTATTTTGTCATTTGGCTTAGTCTTAACTTTATACAAAGGTATTTCGCAAAAGATAAGTGTAAGGGAAAACCCCAAATATGTTTTTAAGAAACAAACTCGATCATGATTCTTCACAATATTAAATGAACATGTATATTCGTATTTGTTAGAGTCAAATGCTTGTATCGAGTCATAATGATGTTTTGCAGGATTTTCCAGGAAGTAGGACATAAGTTTTCCAGAAACTTAACGTAAGAATTTCTGCAGGTCACTTCTGACGGCGTCAGGAAGAAATTCCTGACGGCGTCATGTGTAAAATTCTGGAAATTTTGCTAGTTTTGTTTTTCTAACGGAGTCTTAAAGTTTTTGTTGAATCTTTAGTTTTATAAACTCCAGGAAATCTGCAAACATCATTCCACAAGCATTATATCTTACTTTGTTTTCTAGGATTTGTTATCATATATAGATTGCCGCCGATTTTACGCGAGGTTGCCTTGTTTCTTTTCTCCGGTTTAACAGGTTATGTATGACAAGAAGATGATTTATATTCTGGAAGGTAAGCTTTGATTGTTCATTTTCTTGGAGGAAGATCTAACCTTGTTACCACACTATCCATACCGAGCGAATCAGGGGAGTATTTGATTTCATTCTTTTACCTGTTTTTACTTTTACAATCTTTAATTGAACATTGGGGACAATGTTCATCCTAAGTGTAAGGGGAGGGTAAAATGATGATACCTTATAGTATACACTTTCACTTGAGTTTGTTTGTTTGATGGTAGATGTGTAATAAAACTATGAGAAATACTTGTTAGTTTAATTTTAGCGCCAAATTTAAAATTTTTTACAACATTTAGGAGTGAAACTTTAGCCTTAGCAAGAGTCTCATGGATAGGAGATTGTATGACTAGCACAAAACCGTACCATTCAGAAAAATTTTCCACCAAAATATGTGAGGTTCGCCTTTAGATTTGATAGGAAAAGCATTTACTATTAGTGCTTATGAGTGTACCGGTAGCATTTAGATTCTAGAACTTGCGTTAGTGATGCATCCCGAGACCGCTAGTGAGACTACATTCGTGTAGTAGGATTTACTACATGATAAGAGGCATTAGGATCACCCTTGTGTTAAACCCGTTTCATAATTACTTGACCATTTAAGTCATATTACTTGGCTAGTAAAGTCAATTAATTTTCTCACACCCTTAGCGTTGTACTCATTTTTAGTACACGAAACCCCTAGTACACCCCTCCGAGCCTATCTTTTCGTTTCTAACTTTAAGCATCTTACTTAAAGGAAGAATTTGTTACACCCCACTTAAATGTACAACCAAATCGCCTTCGCCTTCCGTGTATGCACTCATCTTTAGTGCATTATTGTTATTTGTTTAAACCCTTAGTTAATTATCTAATTGATTACATGGTTGCTAAGTCGAGTCATATCCTTGTACATATTGTTTTGGGACAATTGGGACTCCTGGGTAAAGTACTATTGTTATGGAGTAATGGGGAAGAACATCATATTATTACCCCCATATGTACGTTAATCTTAAAAGTACTCCAAGTATTTTGATTATCTTAATTCGAGTCATTAGAGTAGTTTATTGTAAAGTATATAAAAATTCAAGTGTAAGGGGAATGTTCATTCCCTATGATGTACTATTTTGGATGGTAGGGTAAGAGTGTATTCAAAAAAAAAAAAAAAAAAAAAAAAAAACGTACGGACTACCATCCCGTTTCATTCTATGTTCATTTTATGTTTTTGTTATTTTTGATTTGTTCGCTTAAGTCGAGTCTAGTCTTGGCTTAGCAACGCCATAATGTACATGTAATTAACCAAGATTATTAACTCGCCACCAGTAAAGATTGCCTTTATCCAACAAAACCGTGTATTCCATATCCCTACACCTAACGTTATAACCCTTTAAAAGACCTCTTTGATAGTTTATCCTGGGTGCTTACGCCATGTGGTGGAGGTTTGATCCTTTCCCAAACCTATTGTAATCTATTTTGCTATGACAGGTAGTGAGAGATATTTTCCATTTCCATTTTGTGATATATACTTTATTACACCCGAGAGATGTGAGTATCTAAACACTATTTGTGAGGTGCTAGTGTATGACCTCCGTGCTTATCTTTGGTCTTTAGTGGAACGATTATTTGTTGTAATTACTTTTATATTAGTGTTAAATGACCCGTAACTTGCATTTTGATTAGAATAAATGCGCATTTGCTTGAGGACAAGCAAATCTCAAGTGTAAGGGTATATGATGAGGCGAAAAATGATCCGTTTTTAGGGGTTCATTTAAGCCAGAATTTGAATTTATTTGATCAAATATTGCCCTAAATCGTTCCTTTTGTGATTTTAGGTACTTTGGGAGTGAATTCTGGAAAAGGAAGCATTTTGGACGTTTTTGGAGCATAAAAGTGAAGAAAACGGCAAAGTTTTAATTTTCCTTGCTGGGAACAGTACCTGACGGCGTCAAGAGCAATTTGATGACGGCGTCAAGAGCAATTTTGGTGACGGCCCAGTGAAAATGTGGCGGCGTCAAATCAAGGCCGTCAAGAGCAAAAGAGGTGACGGCCCAGAGCAGCAATACACATGACGGCGTCAGATCTGGATCTAGGCAATCCGATTATATTTTTGGCGGCGGGTTGATGGCGACAAAACTTTCTTCTTGACGCCGTAACCTTAGGAAATCTATATATACTCTTTGTAATTTTCATTCTAAAAGAGAGGAGAATTTTAGGGTCGACTTGAATAAACCCTAGCTCGTTTGTAATAGTATTTTCAAGGGTTTTCACCCCTTGAAACCCTTCATGTTCAATTGAGATAAGTATCTTTTCAATTCATTCAATATGTCTATGCGTTGTTTGAATATATCTTACGCTTGTCTTAATTTTAACATGCTAGGCTAGATCTCTTGTGTGTTTGCTTAGATGTAATGAAACCTAGATGTTGATTATAGGTTGATTGCTTGTTTATAGTTGTAATGGATGAATGATTTCGATGTTAGGCTTAAGAAAACTGGCAGACTTCCATTGTTTAACATGCTTGAACGTCTTAAGAAACATGAACCAATGCGTACTAAGGTTTTTATGGTTGTATTTAATGCATGAGCGAATTCTTGATCCCATGTTAGGAGCTTCTTGCAGGCTCGACATAGGAGTGAAGTAGGAGCTTATAGAGTTGGGGAAGTACGTACGCCACCCCACGATTGGTATTAAGGAATATAACCCGTCATTCACGCAACTGTAACAATCAATTAACCTTTAAAAGATATCTAGGGAGTATTGAAATCTAAGTAAACACAATTCTCCCGTCTATTGTTCACACCATAGTAGTAATTAGCTTTATTTTCATTTTTGTAATTTTATATTGATTGCATCTTTAGTTATCGGGTTAGTTGACTAGCAACTAATTCCGCCCACTACTCTAAAAATCGAGATTTTTAATTGCTTTTATAAAATATAAAAATACAAAAAGAATCATCACTCACCTCTAGACCTAGTTTTTAGGCTTTCTAATCCTAGCGACACTATTCCTGAGTTGAACGATCAATCCCCCGGTACTTGTCACTATACTATACTACAACGATCAGGTACACTGCCTGGTGGGGGTTGTAAGCTTCTCGAGATCCCTTGAGAGGTAAACCTGGTGCAATTCCCACGCATCAGCGATACTTGATATTGTGAACCTTTTTTGCCCACAATATCTAAATGTTACTCTGCCCAAATTTTTTAAAATATTTGAATTTTTTTTATAAATTTGTATTTATATAAAGTTTTTCAAATATTTTATTAAATTTTGACTAAGTAACATGCAGTGACCTAAACTTTCTTTCCCAAAACAAAATCAAATTTTGTTCTACATGAAAAAAATGAGAAATTTGTTTTTGAAAAACAAAATTGATGAAAGCCAAGTTTTTTTTAAACAATTACACAAGTATTTATCTCAAAATGTTTACATTAATTAAAACCCTTTATTATCAAATGAAGATATGAAAACTTTTAAGACATAGAATATTGCATATGATTAGTTTTCTTACTTTAATTAGACTAGGATTGCACCACTATTAGTGCCTTTAACACAATAAGTGATGCATTATATTTAATTACTACATTTAGACTATTATATGATTGCAACTTTTTATGAATACTTTGTGTACATGACTAAAATGATTTGACGGATATGTTTACAAATATTATTGGTTGCCAATGCCAAGAATATTTATTTAAACAAATTCATGCAACCTCTTAACAAATTTTTCACTCATAACTGTTTTGTACCAAATGGTTTTGAGACAACTCGACACTATCTAAGCTTAGGATATCTCATCTTCAAGGTAGTTATTAGGGCTAGTTATCACCTAAAAACTGATAATGCATCCCTTTAGCTACGCAACGTAATAGAGTATTCAAGGTCTAGATACGTTTAGAGAAATCTCACACTTATGCAACAAAAGCTCTTTTAAGACGTATTACAATTGACTTCACTTAAAACTTCTCATCTTCAAGATAGTTACTAGGACTAGTTATCACCTAAAAGCTGATAATGGACTCCTTTAACTAGGCCACGTAATAGAGAGTTTAAAGTTTTATCATTTGTTAAGAAATCTTACGCTCATGCAACCAAATTTTCTTTGAAAGTTTGACTTCCAAAATCAAGTCTTCTAGTTTAACTAGACGTCTTAAGTTTGAAAAACAAGTTCATACTTTTTCCCAAATTTTCAAAAGGGCTAGATAAACGTATTTTCTAAAGCATGAGCGTTATAAAACAACGTTTAATCTATACCTAAAATATTTTTTGAAAAAGTATCACACAACAACAAACTTTTGGTGAGGAAAATAAAAATAGACAGAGAATTAAATCGCATGTGAAAAGAAAAGAGCATGCGCTTATGCTACAAAAGCAAGAAAAGCATAAGAAAAGAAAAGAAAAGAAATATGCTCGAAAAAGAAATGACAGAGCATATAAAAACAGACAAAGTGAAAAATAAACAAATGTATACATTATCATGAACTTATATATGTCATGTCATTTCAGAATCAATCAAGAACAATGGCTCAAGAACAAGCTGAACCACAACAACAACTCACCTCTGAACAACTTCTTCCAACATCTTAACACCTTAGATTTTGTGATAGTAATAATCTGTTCAACCCACACCAATTCAAGTGTGATAACCCGATCATTGTTGAAATACTGAAAAATCACCCACTATTTCCTGCTCTTAACAACACAGCCATTGAAATTCCCCAAATATACATACAACAATTCTAGAATACAATTCATGTTGTTAAAGATTCAAAACCCGTAATGCTAGAAGTCACGGTTGACAGATACACAACAAAGCTTACAAGTGACTCACTCAGAAGTGCACTGGACTTACCGGCAGCAACATCTAACAACAGACATGGGTTTGAAGTTCTACTAGGCAACAACCAAATCCAGCAATTCTTTTTGGAACTTGGCTTTGACAATGATTTAATCAAGCTCATAAACACTTCTGACTTCAAGAGACAGTATCTCCCAGGTGTATGGGCAACAATGTTCTCAATCCTCAACCGATGCCTCGCAGGCAAAGAAACATGAATTGATGCAGGGAGATTCTCTATATATTAGATTTTCTATGGAGTGATTAACCAGTGCCACTTTGACTATGCTTCGGTAATTTGGATTGAGCTAGTTGAATTGGTACAAAACAAACAAAAGACCAAGATGATGATGATGAAGAAGAAGAAGAAGAAGAAGAAGAAGAAGAAGAAGAAGAAGGGTGCCTATATTCCTTTTGTAAGATTCATCAAACTTCTCATTCGAGATATGATGAAATCCAATAGATTGTCAGCAAGGCCGATCAAAGTACGAGTTAATGATAAAGTCATGAATAATCTGTAACTGGAAAAAGATGCAACAACTAAGCCTCCAATGGCTATACCTCAAGAGTTGCTTGATCTTGCTGACAAGAAGTCGAAGGCTTATAAGGAATACATAAGTAGATCTTTAGTTTCTATGGAAAGCTCTAAACCGAGCGGACCTACCCCTGAAACACATAAGGAATTAGATTCTAGCGCCAACTTAGGACTAGAGATGGGGAGTAAGGAACAACGAATTGATAAAGGGGATAAAAGGCGTAAGAGAATACATAGACTTGCTGACATTCAGCAGTCTGGGGATACAAGGAAAGAAGGAGATGTTCAAGTGAGCAAAGATATTGGTACACAGAGTATAAATGACTCTGAAACGACATTGTCCGATACACATGACAATGACAATGTCGTAAACGAAGGAAATGATGGAGAGGAGGTAGACAAAATACATAGGCCGGAAGTTAGTAAGGAGACTAGGCGAGAATCTGACACTAGTAGTATCATTAAATCATCCGAGTTACACCAACTCGTAGGAACTCCTGAACGAACTAATCCTGCGTCATGTGTTGACACAGCGACTAGTTTACCATCGAAAACTCTTCGTGAATCCGAATTGTTACCATTTCCCCCGCCTATTCCACCAACTCAACAACAAACAACAACAACAACAACATTTACAACACACAAAACTTCACCAACAATACCCGCACCACCACATACTGAAACAACAACAACAATCCTACCATCATCATCAACAACTCCTCACACTCGATTAGATACTCCTATCAGTCATATAACAATGGGATATCTAAATCGAGCGGTACATGAATTCTCAACTGACTTCAAAGAACAATGTGAAGCTGAAGATAAACGAAGAAAATTCATAAAGAAGTTGCTGAAGAGGTTACTGGAGACGAGAAACTCACATTTGATCAGCTTAAAGACATGATGCTTCAAATTTTTAAAGATCAACCTCATCTTCAGAAAGAAAAACCGAACCTCTACTTTTCACTCATGTCTACATATGACTCTGCACATGACTCAAAAGACATTGCAGCTCTTCGCTCGTCAATGGTTGCAAATCACAAGGCTTTACTACAAACAATAACATAGCTAAATGATAAAGTCTTCGTATTAGAACAAATGTGCAGACCTCATACTCATAAACGACATCAGGATGACACTGACTTGGGTAATTGATGCGTAGTTTTGCAACCTTGCAAAAAGGTTTTACCTCTCAAGGGATCTCAAGAGGCTTGCAATCCCCACCATGCAGTATACCTGACCGATGTAGTATAATGTAGTGGCAAGTACCGGGGGATTGATCGTTCTCTCAGGGAATAGTGTCGTTAGGATCAAAACTTAATTAAACTAGGTCTAGAGGTGAGGGATGATTCTTTTTGTATTTTTATAGTTTTTTGGAATGCAAGTAAAAATCTCGGGTTTTGGAAGAGTGAGCGAAATTAGTTGCTAGTCAACTAACCCAAATATCTACTAATGCAATGAAAATAAAATAACAAGAAAGTAAATGAGGACAAAAACAATAATGAGAGAAACGTGTTTACTTAGATTTCACTACTCCCTAGCTATCTTTTACTAGTTGATTAGTTTGTTACAATTGCGTGGATGACAGGTTATATTCCTTAATACCATTCGTAGGGCCGTGTACGATCTTCCCTAACTTTATAAGCTTCTACCTCATCCTATGTCCAGCCGACTACTAGCTCCTAACATGGCCTCTTTAGTAGTTACTCATGCATTAAACATAACCGATTAATCGTAGTACACATCTGATCATGTTTCTTAAGACGTTCAAGCATGTTACCAATTGGAAGTATGCCAGTTTTCTTAAGCCTAACATCCATATCATTCATCCATTACAATTAATAACAAACAACCAACCAATAATCAATAGCTAGGTTTCATTACATCTAAGCAAACACAAAGAAAACCTAACCTAACATGTTAAAGTAAAGACAAGCATAAGATAGAATCAAACAACACATAGACATATTGAATTATTATTGGAAGACTTATCTTTATTAGAACATGGATGATAAAAGGGTGAAAAACCCTGTAAAATTCGACCCAGGGTTTCCCCACAAGTTCTCCCAAAAGTCTCTCTAAAATTCTCCTCTCCTATTAAATGAAAATAAGAAAACTATATATAGATTTTGTGGGCTGACAGCGTCACGTGTTGAGTCTGACGCCATCAACTAGCCGCCATAGAAATCCTCGTATTGCCTAAATCCAGATTTGACGCCGTCATGTATTAATCTTCTCATGGCCGTCAAGAGCAAATTACACGTGACGGCCTTGGAGACGCCGTCACGTGTTAAATTCCAAAAACATTCTGGCGCGTCTCGTTATACTTTTTATCCACCTCTTTGCCATAACGTGACGACGTCACATGCAATATGTGACGCCGTCAAGCACTATTTCCAGCTTGATTTGGAGACTTTGCCGTTTTCTTCACTTTTCGCTCCAAAAATGTCCAAAATGCTTCCTTTTCCAGATTTCTCCTCCAAAGTACCTAAAATGACAAAAGGAACGATTTAGGGCAATATTTGATCAAATAATCTCGACTTTGGGCTTAAATGACCCCCTAAAAGCGGTACACTTTTCGTCTCATCAAATACCCTTACACTTGAGATTTGCTTGTCCTTAAGCAAATGCGCTTTTATTCCAATCAAGATACAAGCTAGGAGTCTTTTAACACTAATATAAAAGTAATTGCAACAAATAATCGTTCCACTTCAACATAAACAAGCACGGAAATTATACACTAGCACCTCACAAATAGTGTTTAGATACTCACATCTCTCGGGTGTAATAAAAGTATATATCACAATATAAAAATGGAAAATATCTCTCACTACCTGTCATAGCATATAGATTACCATAGGCTTGGGAAAGGATCAACCCTCCACCACTTGGTGTAAGCACCTAGGATAAACTATCAAAGAGGTCTTTTAAAGGGTTATAACGTGAGGTGTTGGGATATGATAAACACGGTTTTGTTGGATAAAGGCAATCTTTACTCGTGGCGAGTTAATCATCTTGGTCAATTACATGTACAATGTGGCGTTGTTAAGCCAAGACTCGACTCGACTTAAGCTAATCATAAACTAACAAAACATAAAATAAACATAAAAGAAAATGGGATGGTAGTCCGTATGTTTTTCTTTTTCTTTTTCTATATATTTTTTTTCTTTTTCTCGATTTTTTTTTTTTTTTTTTTTTTTTTTTTTTTTTTTTTTTGTACATACACTCTTACCCTACCATCCAAAATAACACATCATAGGGAATTTTCATTCCCCTTACACTTGAACTTTTACATACTTTACAATCAACTATTCTAATGACTCGAATTAAGATAATCAAAATACTTGGAGTACTTTTTAAGTATTAGCGCACATATGGGGGTAATAAATGATGTTCTTCCCCAATACTCCATAACAATAGTACTTTACCCATGAGTCCCAATCGTCCCAAAACAATATGTACAAGATATGACTAGACTTAGCAACCATGTAATCAATTAGACAATTAACTAATGGTTTAAACATATAACAATAATGCACTAAAGATGAGTGCATACAAGGAAGGCTAAGGCGATTTGGTTGCACATTTGGGGTGGATTGTAAACAAATTCTTCCTTTAAGTAAAATGCTTAAAGTTAGAAACTAAAAAGATAGACTCGGAGGGGTGTACTAGGGGTATCGTGTACTAAAAATGAGTACAACGCAAAGGTGCGGGAAAAATTAATTGACTTTACTAGTCAAGTGATTATGACTTCATTGGTCAAGTAATTATAATACGGGTTTAACACAAGGGTGATCCTAATGCCTCTTATCATGTAGTAAATCCTACTACACGAATGTAGTCTCACTAGCGGTCTCGGGATGCATCACTAACGCAAGTTCTAGAATCTATGTACTGCCGGTACACTCATAAGCATCTTTTCTTAACAAATCTAGGGGCGAACCTCGCATATTTGGGGTGGAAAATTTTGAGTCGTACGGTTTTTCGTGCTAGTCATACAACTCCTATCCATGAGATGCTCATTAAGGCTAAAGCTTCACTCCTAAATGTTGTAAAAAATTTTAAAAATTTGGCACTAAAATTGCCCTAACAAGTATTTCTCTTAGTTTTATTACACACCTACTATTGAACAAACAAACTTAAGTGCAATTGTATTCTCTAAGGTATCATCATTTACCCTCCCCTTACATTTAGGCTGAACATTGTCCCCAATGTTCAATAAAAAAGATGTAAAAGTAATGAAGGTAAAAGAATGAAACAAATACTCCCTGATTCGTTCAGTGTGGATAATGTGGTAACATGGTTAGATCCTCCTCTAAGAAAATGAATGTTGAAAGCTTCTCTCCAGAAATATAAATCATCTTCTTGTCCAATATAACCTGTTAAACCTAAGAAAACAATCAAGGCAAACCTCGCGTAAAATTGGCGGCAATCTATATATATTAAAAATCCTAGAAAGCAAATTAAGACATTATGCTTGTGGAATGAGTGTTTGCAGATTTCATGGAGTTTATAAAACTAAAGAATTAACAAAAACTTTAAGACTCCGGTAGAAAAACAAAACTTGCAAAAAAATTTCAAAATTTTACACCTGACGCCGTCAGGTTATAATCCTGACGCCGTCAGAGTGCTCTGACAGAAATCGTATGTTAAGTTTCCGGAAAATTAATGGAAAAACTCATGCCTTAATTCCTAGAAATCCTGCAAAACATCATTATGACTCGATACAAGCATTTGACTCAAACAAAAACTAATATGCACATTCGTTTAATATTTTTGTGGTTCATGTTCAATCTCGTTCTTATAAACAAATTTAGATTTCCCTTGCACTTATCTTTTGCGAAATACCTTTATATGAAGTTAAGACAAAGTTAAACAACAAAATAAAGCATTTTCACAATTTACTTTGAAACATGAGCCACAAACAATAAAAATAAAGCATGCATACGGAAACAAATAAAATCAAACAAACAAACAATCAAACTAATAAAGCTTGGGTTGCCTCCCAAGAAGCGCTTTTCTTTATTAACGAGTCTTGTAGCTAGACTCAAGGTCACGGGCTATTAAGTGACCTCGTCGTTAGTCACGGTTTCTAGGTCATCCTCCAAATCTCTATCAGGGTCACTTTCATAGTGCAGGTATTTTGGATCTTCAAATTCAAAAATATCTTCCCGATATTTGGAACTAAGCTTACTGGCACCCTTAAAGAACCCACATGATAAGTCAAAGGTGTTCTTACATCCTCTTCGAACATCATCATCACATAAAACAAGTTGGGAGCCTAGCTTATCAAGCCCGTCACAATCTATTCCTTCGAAATCTTTCATCTTATAAGGCGTTTGGTATGAGATTCTCCTAATTCCATAGGTGAAAGTCATGATTCCGTTCCGGTCGTCAACCATTAAGTTAGTGATTTCACAAAAGGGCACCCCGAAAACAACTTGTGATAACCTAGGGTCGATATAATCTTCAATATTTTCCACGATCGTAAAATCCATCGTGAATGTCATATTTGCTACCAACACTTGCACTTCATGATCTCTGCCAACAACATTCTCTCCTTTATAAATTAACCCCCATCTGCAAATATTGTTGTAATGGAACAAGGACATAACATTCTTGGGTAGGCACACGTCAATGTAGACATTATAAAAATGCTTGTGACTGATCATGCAAGGGATTTTGAGGTTATTTGGATCACGTCGCTTTATCTTTCCCGACCTTCTACCTTGTATCCCATTTTTATTACCATCTAATGATGGTTGGTATTCATACACTGCCTCATTACCCTTACGAAAAATTACTTTTCTGACACCATTGGTAAATAGTGCACTACCATCGCTTTCATCGAGGGTCACTCCTGTTTCTTTTACAAATGGTTTTCCGAGGATGAGGTTAGTTAATGTTGGATTCATGAATGAGTCCTTGTTATCAATCACGGTTGGATCAACGTCATAGATGAATCCTCCAATCATAATTGGTAACCTTTTCTCTATCCTAACGCTATTGAGTCCTTTACATGTAATTTGTTCAGGAAAGGCTTCATTGTAAAAGGAGAGAGAAATCGCATTTATTGGGAGGTCAGGATCTATGCATGCATCAGTTATAAGCTTTTTCCTAGTGGTGCAAGAAACCTTAAAAACTTTGGAGCCGCCTTCCTCTATCCTATTTCTACACCCTATAGAAGTCCCTACCGTGTCTTTCTCGAGCTACTCCATAATAGAGGTATCCAAAACTCCCAGATTTTCCTTAGGCCCCTCGGATTCCTCTTTCGACTCCTTCCATTCACTCGACCCTTGTGTGATGGAGTCCTCGAGTAAGTCTACGGGGCCCTTAGTTACATCGTGGTCCTTCTTGGGGGCTTCACCTTCTACCTCATGATTCCCATTCCTAGTTGGTTGTTGGCTCTGATCGGGTTTAGGAGCAGGTATTGTGGTAATGGTGTTTACGAAGTGGATTGTTCCCGAGAGGTAAAAAGGGTCCCTAGTTTCCTTCACCTTTAGTGATATATGTTTAAAGAGTTTACTAGGGCTCTTTATTTTTACTTGAGAGGGTGATTGATTAATGATGGTGACGGATTTGACCTCTTCAGCCTGAGTCAATTTACTAGCAATGCGATCATTGATAGCGTTCAACAGGTTACCAACCTTGTTAATCATATCGTCTTGATGTTGTCTGAATTGAGTCTCGAGCGTGGAAAGCCGTGTCTCTTGAGAGAGAAAAAACTTTCGCAGTGTTTCTTCATAGATTTGCTCAGGTGTGTTCTGAGGTGGATGATGCTCGGACCAGGTGAGTGGGGGAGAATTATTGAAGGATACGCTCCAAGTCTGGTATCCTCTGAAATTTGGCTTATCCTTCCACGCTTCATATGCCTCGCTGAATTTCGAGGCCCACGATTAGTAGTGGGCCACCTATCCTCCGCTTTATCGGCACGTGAGGATGCGAATTCCTTAAAAGCTCGTTTAGGGAGTTCCATGCAATTATGAGTTCATGAGGACCACTGCATAATTTGCATGAAGAAGTGATTTTGTTCACTTGGCTTGAAGGTTTAGGAGCCTCGTAAGATTTCATGAGAAACTTGACTTGGTCTTCAAGTTCCATGATCCTACGGTCGGGAGTGCTTGAGTTGTTCGAAGGCAAAGATATTGCCTTGACCGTTTTGTTCAAATCACAGGGATCATTCCAACTTTCGTTGTCATAGAGAGCAAGATCTTCTATGAGTTCCCATGATTCTTCCGCACTTCGATCATGTAGCTTGCCACCGGCCGCTTGGTCAATGGTTTGCCTCGTGGAGAGATTGATGTGGTCATAGAAGATTTGGACTTGGAGCCAAAGATCTATTGTTGAGGCGAAAAATGAACCACTTTTAGGGGGTCATTTAAGCCCGGAATTGAATTTATTTGATCAAATATTGCCCTAAATCATTCCTTTTGTGATTTTAGGTACTTTGGGAGTGAAATCTGGAAAAGAAAGCAATTCGGACGTTTTTGGAGCATAAAAGTGAAGAAAACGCCAAAGACTTAATTTTCCAAGCTGAGAACAGTGTGTGACGGCGTCAAGAGCATTTTCCTGACGGCGTCAAGAGTAAATATCATGACGACCCAGTACAGAAATGAAGGCGTCACAAGGAAGAGCGTCAAGAGTTAAATACGTGACGGCCTGGAAAAACCTAATACATGACGGCGTAAGATGTAGATCAAGGCAGTCCGAGAATACTTTTGGCGGCGAGATGACGGCGTCACAAGGTTGTTCTTGACGCCGTCAGCCTTAATTATCTATATATAGTTTTCGAATTTTCATTCATTAGGAAGAACAAGTTTTGGAGAAACCCTAAGGCCGAACCATATACGAATTTTACAGGTTTTTCAAGGGTTTTCAGCCCTTGAACCCTTACATGTGTAATTGAGATAAGTGTTCTTTTAATTCAATCAATATGTCTATGTGTTGGTTGTCTATATCTTGTTCTTGTCTTGATTCCACCATGCTAGGCTAGATTTATCTTGTGTTTGCTTAGATCTAATGAAACCTAGATGTTGATTATGTATTGATTACTTGTTTATGGTTGTATTGGATGAATGATTTCAATGTTAGGCTTAAGAAAACTGGCAGATCTCCAAATGGTAACATGCTTGAACGTCTTAGGAAACATGAACCGATGTGTACTAGGTTTTATTGGTTCTATTTAATGCATGAATAAATTCTAATGATCCCATGTTAGGAGCTTCTTAGCCGGCTCGACATAGGAGTGAAGTAGGCACTCATAGGATTGGGGAGTTAAGTACGCCACCCCATGAATGGTCTTAAGGAATACAATCTGTCATCCACGCAACTATAACAAGTAATTAACGTGTAAAAGATATCTAGGGAGTAGTGAAATCTAAGTAAACACATTTCTCCACTTATTACTCACAACCTTAGTTTAATATAGTTTATTTTCATTTCTAGTATTTTATTTTGATTGCATCTTAGTATTGGGTTAGTTGACTAGCAACTAATTCCGCCCAAATCCTTCAAACCCGAGATATTTACTTGCTTTCTAAAAAAATATAAAAAATACAAAAAGAATCATCTCTCATCCCTAGAACTAGTAATTAGGTTTTCTAATCCTAGCTACACTATTCCTAGCTGAACGATCAATCCCCCGGTACTTTTCACTATACTATACTACAACGATCAGGTACACTGCCTGGTGGGGGTTGTAAGCTTCTCGAGATCCCTTGAGAGTTAAAGCCTGGTGCAAACCCCACGCATCAAGTTTTTGGCGCCGCATCCCGGGGAATAGTTATTGTCTAGGTTAGAATTTCTTTTTATTAGGTCTACTTGCTAGATTCCTTTCTAGTAAGATTTTATTTTTATTTTTAGGTTTTCTTTAGTCTATCTTATTTCTTCGTGTTTTTGTTCGTAACTTTTCACCACCCGACATCATGGACGATGGGAACATCTTTGAACCCGTCATCCCACCACAACAAAACCCACCACTAGAACCTCTTAGGCCCCGAACCTTAGGAGAGTATTCCCGACCTAGCCACCAAGGCTACCGAAACACCATTGAGCTCACCGGAGCCAATGTGACCCCCTTGCGATCCGACACCATCCGGTTGGTGCAAAGCAGATGTGCATTCCATGGACTTCGTTCCGAAGATCCAAATCAACATCTTAAGGACTTCCTTAAAATCGTAGACTCCATAGACCTAGATGTTGAAACTAGAGAGACAACCCGATTACGTCTATTGCAATTCTCTCTACGGGATCAAGCTAGTCAATGGCTTGAGTGTTTACCCGCGGGATCCATCACCACATGGGATGATCTCACCACTCGTCTCCTTGCTCAATTTTTCCCACCAGGGAGAACTACTAAGCTTAGAAATGACATCTTGATGTTCCAACAACGTCAAATGAATCTCTTTATGAAGCATGGACTCGTTTCAAGGAATTAATCTAAAAAGTCCCTCATCATGGCATAGATCTTTGGCTCCAAGTCCAAATCTTTTATGACCATATCGATCTCTCCACGAGGCGAGCCATTGACCAATCGGCCGGTGGTAAGCTACGTGATCTAAGTGTGGAACAATCATGGGAACTCATAGAAGATCTTTCTCTCTATGACAACAAAAGTTGGAATGATCCCCGTGATTTGAACAAAACGGTCAAGGCAATATCTTTGCCTTCGAATAACTCTAGCACTCCCGACCGTAGGATCATGGAACTTGAAGGTCGAGTCAAGTCTCTCATGAAATCTTACGAAGCTCCTAAGCCTTCAAGCCAAGTGAACAAAATCACTTCTTCATGCGAATTATGTAGTGGTCCCCATGACACTCGTGATTGTGTGGAACTCCCCGGAACAGCTTTTGCGGATTACGCATCCTCGCGTACCGATGAAGCGGGAGATAAGTGGTACACTTTCAAGCCCGAGCCAAACCCTTACGGTGATTCATACAACCCCTCTTGGAAAAATCACCCAAACCTTAGGTGGAAACAAAATCAACCCAATTCTTCCAATCCGCCTAATCGTTACCAACCAAACGGTCCACCCTCCAACCGTACTTTCAACAACAATCCTTCTAACAACTATGGTAGTACCAACAATCTTGAAGGATTGATGTCAAAGTTCATGGCATCTTAAGAAGCTCGCATAGCTAGGTTTGAAACCGAATTCAACCAACAACAAACGGAGATGACCAACAAGATAGACAACTTTTTGAAAGCCCTCAACAACCAAGCGTTAACTACACCTAGGAAGGACACTAGGGACACCAATAACGAAACCCAAATTAAGGACCCCTCATCATCTAAACATGTCCACTTTGTCAATGTTGTCACCATTAAGCCAATAGATAAGGAGATAGAAGTAAGTGACAAGGATGAAGTTGGAGTAGAAACCGAGACTAGGGATGAAAGTAGGGAAGTTGAGGTTAAAAGGGGAGAGGAATTAGAGGAGGTAGAGACTATAGGAAAGTACTTTGATAAGCTGCCCACCAAGGAAGAACGGGAATACCATAATGATTTATTCGATAGTCCCGAGAGACCATATATCCTTGGCACACCCCTTATCAAAATGGGAGACCCTTCTAACATCAACATACCATGCAACATCGGGCATATGCACATATGGAAAGCTTATATCGATCATAGATCTCCTGTAAACATCATGACTAAGACTTATTACAATTGGGTGATGAAGAAGCAACTTGATTTTAGGATGATGCCCAATAAGAATCTGATAAGTAATTTTGTAGGAAGAGTGAAGGGATTGCATGTGATTATAGGCAATTTCATTTATGAGATCGATTTTATGATCGTAGAAGACACTCGTCCGGTGATAGATGATTGCCTAAGCCATATAATATTTGGAAAACCATTTGTTGAGGCCACTAGGATGAGTTATGATCCGACTCTAGGGATAGTTAGATTCAAGGAAGAGAATGATGAGATTGCCTACCAAATTCCCTACAAGATTGAGCAATACCGCCTCCTCTCTAATTTAGAAAAGGAACACAAGCAAGCGGCTTATTATAGGAATGATGAGGATAGACGTAGAGGAGTAGAGTATGTGAAGAATAGGATGCTTGGTTTCTACAAAGAATGCTTGCAACTAGGTCCGGAATATAAAACTGGTTTAGAAGACGACCTAGAGAGTGAAACCAACGATGAGGTCACGTAGTAACCCATGACCTTGAGTCTAGCTACAAGACTCGTAAATAAATAAAAGCGCTTCTTTGGAGGCAACCCATGATTTTGTGTGATTTTATTTTGTTTGTTCGTTATTTGCTTCTGTATGCATGCTTTATTTTTATTGTTGGTAGATCATGTTTCTAAACTAAATAGTGGAAATACTTTACTTTGTTGTTTTGGCCTAGTCTTAACTCCACCTAAAGGTATTTTTGCAAAAGATAAGTGGAAGGGGAAACCCCAAATATGTTTTTAAGAAACAAACCGATCATGATTCTCCACAATATTAAGTGAACATGTATATTCGTATTTGTTAGAGTCAAATGCTTGTATTGAGTCATATTGAAGTTGTGCAGGATTTTCCAGGAAGTAGGACCAAGTTTTTCCAGAAATTTTCCGGAAACTTAACATAAGAATTTCTGCAGGCCACTTCTGACGACGTCACGAGTTTACTCTTGACGGCGTCACGTGTAAAAATCTGGAAATTTTACCGGTTTTATTTTTCTAACGGAGTTTTAAAGTTTTTGTTGAATTATTAAGTTTTATAATCTCTAGGAAATCTGCAAACTTCATTCCACAAGCATTATATCTTATTTTGTTTTCTAGGACTTAGTAACTTATGTAGATTGCCGCCGATTTTATGCGAGGTTGCTTTGTTTGTTTTCTTAGGATTTACAGGTTATGTATGACAAGAAGATGATTATTATTCTAGAAGGGAAGCTTTGATTGTTCATTTTCTTGGAGGAAGATCTAACCTGGCCACCTTATTATCCATACCGAGCGAATCAGGGGAGTATTTGATTTCATTCTTTTTACTTATTTCACTTTTACATTCTTTATTTGAACATTGGGGACAATGTTCATCTTAAGTGTAAGGGGAGGGTAAAATGATGATACCTTACAGATACACTTTCGCTTGAGTTTGTTTGTTTAATGGTAGATGTGTAATAAAACTATGAGAAATACTTGTTAGTGCAATTTTAGCGCCAAATTTAAATTTTTTTACAACATTTAGGAGTGAAACTTTAGCCATAGCAAGCATCTCATGGATAGGAGATTGTATGACTAGCACATAACCGTACTTTCAGAAAAATTTTCCACCCAAATATGTGAGGTTCGCCTTTAGATTTGATAGGAAAAGCATTTATTATTAGTGCTTATGAGTGTACCGGTAGCATTTAGATTCTAGAACTTTCGTTAGTGATGCATCCCGAGACCGCTAGTGAGACTACATTCGTGTGGTAGGATTTACTACATGATAAGAGGCATTAGGATCACCCTTGTGTTAAACCCGTGTCATAATTACTTGACCATTTAAGTCATATTACTTGGCTAGTTAAGTCAACTAATTTTCCCACACCCTTAGCGTTGTACTCATTTTTAGTACACGAAACCCCTAGTACACCCCTCCGAGCCTATCTTTTCATTTCTAACTTTAAGCATTTTACTTAAAGGAAGAATTTGTTACACCCCACTTAAATGTACACCCAAATCACCTTAGCCTTCCGTGTATGCACTCGTCTTTAGTGCATTATTGTTATTTGTTAAACCCTAAGTTAACTATCTAATTGATTACATGGTTGCTAAGTCGAGTCATATCCTTGTACATATTGTTTTGGGATGATTGGGACTCATGGGTAAAGTACTTATTTTATGGAGTAATGGGGAAGAACATAATAAATTACCCCCATATGTGCATTAATCTTAAAAGTACTCCAAGTGTTTTGATTTTCTTAATTCGAGTCATTAGATTAGTTTATTGTAAAGTATGTAAAGATTCAAGTGTAAGGGAAATGTTCATTCCCTATGATGTATTATTTTGGATGGTAGGGTAAGAGTGTATGTGTAAAAAAAAAAAAGAAAAAAAAAAAGAAAAAACATACGGACTACCATCCCTTTTCATTCTATGTTTATTTTATGTTTTGTTATTTTTCGTTTATTAGCTTAAGTCGAGTCTAGTCTTGGCTTAGCAACGCCATATTGTACAGGTAATTAACTAAGATTGTTAACTCGCCACCAGTAAAGACTGCCTATATCCAACAAAACCGTGTATTTCATATCCCTACACCTAACGTTACAACCCTTTAAAAGACCTCTTTGATAGTTTATCCTAGGTGCTTACGCCATGTGGTGGAGGTTTGATCCTTTCCCAAGCCTGTGGTAATCTATTTTGCTATGACAGGTAGTGAGAGATATCTTCCGTTTCCATATTGTAATTTATACTTTATTACACCCGAGAGATGTGAGTATCTAAACACTATTTGTGAGGTGCTAGTGTATGACCTCCGTGCTTGTCTTTCATCTTTAGTGGAACGATTATTTGTTGTAATTACTTTTATATTAGTGTTAAATAACCCTAACTTGTATTTTGATTAGAATAAAAGCGCATTTGCTTGAGGACAAGCAAATCTCAAGTGTAAGGGTATATGATGAGGCGAAAAATGAACCACTTTTAGGGGGTCATTTAAGCCCGGAATTGAATTTATTTGATCAAATATTGCCCTAAATCGTTCCTTTTGTGATTTTAGGTACTTTGGGAGTGAAATATGGAAAAAGAAGCAATTCGGACGTTTTTGGAGCATAAAAGTGAAGAAAACGCCAAAGACTTAATTTTCCAAGCTGAGAACAGTGTGTGACGGCGTCAAGAGCATTTTCCTGACGGCGTCAAGAGTAAATATCATGACGACCCAGTACAGAAATGAAGGCGACACAAGGAAGAGCGTCAAGAGTTAAATATGTGACGGCCTGGAAAAACCTAATACATGACGGCGTCAGATGTAGATCAAGGCAGTCCGAGAATTCTTTTGGCGGCGAGATGACGGCGTCACAAGGTTGTTCTTGACGCCGTCAGCCTCAATTATCTATATATAGTTTTCTAATTTTCATTCATTAGGAAGAACAAGTTTTGGGGAAACCCTAAGGCCAAACCATATACGAATTTTACAGGTTTTTCAAGGGTTTTCAGCCCTTGAACCCTTACTTGTGTAATTGAGATAAGTGTTCTTTTAATTCAATCAATATGTCTATGTGTTGGTTGTCAATATCTTGTTCTTGTCTTGATTCCACCATGCTAGGCTAGATTTATCTTGTGTTTGCTTAGATCTAATGAAACCTAGATGTTGATTATGTGTTGATTACTTGTTTATGGTTGTATTGGATGAATGATTTCAATGTTAGGCTTAAGAAAACTGGCAGATCTCCAAATGGTAACATGCTTGAACGTCTTAGGAAACATGAACCGATGTGTACTAGGTTTTATTGGATGTATTTAATGCATGAGTAAATTCTAATGATCCCATGTTAGGAGCTTCTTAGCCGGCTCGACATAGGAGTGAAGTAGGCACTCATAGGATTGGGGAGTTAAGTACGCCACCCCAAGAATGGTATTAAGGAATACAATTCGTCATCCACGCAACTATAACAAGTAATTAACGTCTAAAAGATATCTAGGGAGTAGTGAAATCTAAGTAAACACTTTTCTCCACTTATTGCTCACAACCTTAGTTTAATATAGTTTATTTTCATTTCTAGTATTTTATTTTGATTGCATCTTAGTATTGGGTTAGTTGACTAGCAACTAATTCCGCCCAAATCCTTCAAACCTGAGATATTTACTTGCTTTCTAAAAAAATATAAAAAATACAAAAAGAATCATCTCTCATCCCTAGAACTAGTAATTAGGTTTTCTAATCCTAGCTACACTATTCCTAGCTGAACGATCAATCCCCCGGTACTTGTCACTATACTATACTACAACGATCAGGTACACTGCCTGGGGGGGGGGGGGGGTTGTAAGCTTCTCGAGATCCCTTGAGAGGTAAAGCCTGGTGCAAACCCCACGCATCAAGTTTTTGGCGCCGCAGCCCGGGGAATAGTTATTGTCTAGGTTAGAATTTCTTTTTATTAGGTCTACTTGCTAGATTCCTTTCTAGTAAGATTTTATTTTTATTTTTAGGTTTTCTTTAGTCTATCTTATTTCTTCGTGTTTTTGTTCGTAACTTTTCACCACCCGACATCATGGACGATGGGAACATCTTTGAACCCGTCATCCCACCACAACAAAACCCACCACTAGAACCTCCTAGGCCCCGAACCTTAGGAGAGTATTCCCGACCTAGCCACCAAGGCTACTGAAACACCATTGAGCTCACCGGAGCCAATGTGACCCCCTTGTGATCCGACACCATCCGGTTGGTGCAAAGAGGATGTGCATTCCATGGACTTCGTTCCGAAGATCCAAATCAACATCTTAAGGACTTCCTTAAAATCGTAGACTCCATAGACCTAGATGTTGAAACTAGAGAGACAACCCGATTACGTCTATTCCAATTCTCTCTACGGGATCAAGCTAGTCAATGGCTTGAGTGTTTAACCGCGGGATCCATCACCACATGGGATGATCTCACCACTCGTTTCCTTGCTCAATTTTTTCCACCAAGGAGAACTACTAAGCTTAGAAATGACATCTTGATGTTCCAACAACGTCAAAATGAATCTCTTTATGAAGCATGGACTCGTTTCAAGGACTTACTCTAAAAAGTCCCTCATCATGGCATAGATCTTTGGCTCCAAGTCCAAATCTTTTATGACCATATCGATCTCTCCACGAGGCGAGCCATTGACCAATCGGCCGGTGGTAAGCTACGTGATCTAAGTGTGGAACAATCATGGGAACTCATAGAAGATCTTGCTCTCTATGACAACGAAAGTTGGAATGATCCCCGTGATTTGAACAAAACGGTCAAGGCAATATCTTTGCCTTCGAATAACTCTAGTACTCCCGACCGTAGGATCATGGAACTTGAAGGTCGAGTCAAGTCTCTCATGAAATCTTACGAAGCTCCTAAGCCTTCAAGCCAAGTGAACAAAATCACTTCTTCATGCGAATTATGTAGTGGTCCCCATGACACTCGTGATTGTGTGGAACTCCCCGGAACAGCTTTTGCGGACTACGCATCCTCGCGTACCGACGAAGCGGGAGATAAGTGGTACACTTTAAAGCCCGAGCCAAACCCTTACGGTGATTCATACAACCCCTCTTGGAAAAATCACCCAAACCTTAGGTGGAAACAAAATCAACCCAATTCTTCCAATCCGCCTAATCGTTACCAACCAAACGGTCCACCCTCCAACCGTACTTTCAACAACAATCCTTCTAACAACTATGGTAGTACCAACAATCTTGAAGGATTGATGTCAAAGTTCATGGCATCTCAAGAAGCTCGCATAGCTAGGTTTGAAACCGAATTCAACCAACAACAAACGGAGATGACCAACAAGATAGACAACTTGTTGAAAGCCCTCAACAACCAAGCATTAACTACACCTAGGAAGGACACTAGGGACACCAATAACGGAACCCATATTAAGCACCCCTCATCATCTAAACATGTCCACTTTGTCAATGTTGTCACCATTAAGCCAATAGATAAGGAGATAGAAGTAAGTGACAAGGATGAAGTTGGAGTAGAAACCGAGACTAGGGATGAAAGTAGGGAAGTTGAGGTTAAAAGGGGAGAGGAATTAGAGGAGGTAGAGACTATAGGAAAGTACTTTGATAAGTTGCCCACCAAGGAAGAACGGGAATACCATAAGGATTTATTCGATAGTCCCGAGAGACCATATATCCTTGGCACACCCCTTATCAAAATGGGAGACCCTTCTAACATCGACATACCATGCAACATCGGGCATATGCACATATGGAAAGCTTATATCGATCATAGATCTCCTGTAAACATCATGACTAAGACTTATTACAATTGGGTGATGAAGAAGCAACTTGATTTTAGGATGATGCCCAATAAGAATCTGATAAGTAATTTTGTAGGAAGAATGAAGGGATTGCATGTGATTATAGGCAATTTCATTTATGAGATCGATTTTATGATCGTAGAAGACACTCGTCCGGTGATAGATGATTGCCTAAGCCATATAATATTTGGAAAACCATTTGTTGAGGCCACTAGGATGAGTTATGATCCGACTCTAGGGATAGTTAGATTCAAGGAAGAGAATGATGAGATTGCCTACCAAATGCCCTACAAGATTGAGCAATACCGCCTCCTCTCTAATTTAGAAAAGGAACACAAGCAAGCGGCTTATTATAGGAATGATGAGGATAGACGTAGAGGAGTAGAGTATGTGAAGAATAGGATGCTTGGTTTCTATAAAGAATGCTTGCAACTAGGTCCGGAATATAAAACTGGTTTAGAAGACGACCTAGAGAGTAAAACCAACGATGAGGTCACGTAGTAACCCATGACCTTGAGTCTAGCTACAAGACTCGTAAATAAATAAAAGCGCTTCTTGGGAGGCAACCCATGATTTTGTGTGATTTTATTTTGTTTGTTTGGTATTTGCTTCCGTATGCATGCTTTATTTTTATTGCTGGTAGATCATGTTTCTAAACTAAATAGTGGAAATACTTTACTTTGTTGTTTTAGCCTAGTCTTAACTCCACCTAAAGGTATTTTTGCAAAAGATAAGTGTAAGGGGAAACCCCAAATATGTTTTTAAGAAACTAACCGATCATGATTCTCCACAATATTAAGTGAACATGTATATTCGTATTTGTTAGAGTCAAATGCTTGTATTGAGTCATAATGAAGTTGTACAGGATTTTCCAGGAAGTAGGACCAAGTTTTTCCAGAAATTTTCCGGAAACTTAACATAAGAATTTCTGCAGGCCACTTCTGACGGCGTCACGAGTTTACTCTTGACGGCGTCACGTGTAAAAATCTGGAAATTTTACCGGTTTTGTTTTTCTAACGGAGTTTTAAAGTTTTTGTTGAATTATTAAGTTTTATAATCTCCAGGAAATCTGCAAACTTCATTCCACAAGCATTATATCTTGTTTTGTTTTCTAGGACTTAGTAACTTATGTAGATTGCCGCCGATTTTATGCGAGGTTGCTTTGTTTGTTTTCTCAGGATTTACAGGTTATGTATGACAAGAAGATGATTATTATTCTGGAAGGGAAGCTTTGATTGTTCATTTTCTTGGAGGAAGATCTAACCTGGCCACCTTATTATCCATACCGAGCGAATCAGGGGAGTATTTGATTTCATTCTTTTTACTTATTTCACTTTTACATTCTTTATTTGAACATTGGGGACAATGTTCATCTTAAGTGTAAGGGGAGGGTAAAATGATGATACCTTACAGATACACTTTCGCTTGAGTTTGTTTGTTTAATGGTAGATGTGTAATAAAACTATGAGAAATACTTGTTAGTGCAATTTTAGCGCCAAATTTAAATTTTTTTACAACATTTAGGAGTGAAACTTTAGCCATAGCAAGCGTCTCATGGATAGGAGATTGTATGACTAGCACATAACCGTACTTTCAGAAAAATTTTCCACCCAAATATGTGAGGTTCGCCTTTAGATTTGATAGGAAAAGCATTTATTATTAGTGCTTATGAGTGTACCGGTAGCATTTAGATTCTAGAACTTTCGTTAGTGATGCATCCCGAGACCGCTAGTGAGACTACATTCGTGTGGTAGGATTTACTACATGATAAGAGGCATTAGGATCACCCTTGTGTTAAACCCGTGTCATAATTACTTGACCATTTAAGTCATATTACTTGGCTAGTTAAGTCAACTAATTTTCCCACACCCTTAGCGTTGTACTCATTTTTAGTACACGAAACCCCTAGTACACCCCTCCGAGCCTATCTTTTCATTTCTAACTTTAAGCATTTTACTTAAAGGAAGAATTTGTTACACCCCACTTAAATGTACACCCAAATCGCCTTAGCCTTCCGTGTATGCACTCGTCTTTAGTGCATTATTGTTATTTGTTAAACCCTAAGTTAACTATCTAATTGATTACATGGTTGCTAAGTCGAGTCATATCCTTGTACATATTATTTTGGGATGATTGGGACTCATGGGTAAAGTACTTATTTTATGGAGTAATGGGGAAGAACATAATATATTACCCCCATATGTGCGTTAATCTTAAAAGTACTCCAAGTGTTTTGATTTTCTTAATTCGAGTCATTAGATTAGTTTATTGTAAAGTATGTAAAGATTCAAGTGCAAGGGGAATGTTCATTCCCTATGATGTATTATTTTGGATGGTAGGGTAAGAGTGTATGTAAAAAAAAAAAAAAAAAAAAAAAAAAAAAAAAAAAAAAAAAGAGAAAAAATATACGGACTACCATCCCTTTTCATTCTATGTTTATTTTATGTTTTGTTATTTTTCGTTCATTAGCTTAAGTCGAGTCTAGTCTTGGCTTAGCAACGCCATATTGTACATGTAATTAACCAAGATTATTAACTCGCCACCAGTAAAGACTGCCTATATCCAACAAAACCGTGTATTTCATATCCCTACACCTAACGTTACAACCCTTTAAAAGACCTCTTTGATAGTTTATCATAGGTGCTTACGCCATGTGGTGGAGGTTTGATCCTTTCCCAAGCCTATGGTAATCTATTTTGCTATGACAGGTAGTGAGAGATATCTTCCGTTTCCATATTGTAATTTATACTTTATTACACCCGAGAGATGTGAGTATCTAAACACTATTTGTGAGGTGCTAGTGTATGACCTCCGTGCTTGTCTTTGGTCTTTAGCGGAACGATTATTTGTTGTAATTACTTTTATATTAGTGTTAAATAACCCCTAACTTGTATTTTGATTAGAATAAAAGCGCATTTGCTTGAGGACAAGCAAATCTCAAGTGTAAGGGTATAAGATGAGGCGAAAAATGAACCACTTTTAGGGGGTCATTTAAGCCCGGAATTGAATTTATTTGATCAAATATTGCCTTAAATCGTTCCTTTTGTGATTTTAGGTACTTTGGGAGTGAAATATGGAAAAGGAAGCAATTCGGACGTTTTTGGAGCATAAAAGTGAAGAAAACGCCAAAGACTTAATTTTCCAAACTGAGAACAGTGTGTGACGGCGTCAAGAGTAAATATCATGACGACCCAGTACAGAAATGAAGGCGACACAAGGAAGAGTGTCAAGAGTTAATACATGACGGCGTCAAGAGTTAATACATGACGGCGTCAGATGTAGATCAAGGCAGTCCGAGAATTCTTTTGGCGGCGAGATGACGGCGTCACAAGGTTGTTCTTGACGCCGTCAGCCTCAATTATCTATATATAGTTTTCTAATTTTCATTCATTAGGAAGAACAAGTTTTGGAGAAACCCTAAGGCCGAACCATATACGAATTTTACAGGTTTTTCAAGGGTTTTCAGCCCTTGAACCCTTACATGTGTAATTGAGATAAGTGTTATTTTAATTCAATCAATATGTCTATGTGTTGGTTGTCTATATCTTGTTCTTGTCTTGATTCCACCATGCTATGCTAGATTTATCTTGTGTTTGCTTAGATCTAATGAAACCTATATGTTGATTATGTGTTGATTACTTGTTTATGGTTGTATTGGATGAATGATTTCAATGTTAAGCTTAAGAAAACTGGCAGATCTCCAAATGGTAACATGCTTGAACGTCTTAGGAAACATGAACCGATGTGTACTAGGTTTTATTGGATGTATTTAATGCATGAGTAAATTCTAATGATACCATGTTAGGAGCTTCTTAGCCGGCTCGACATAGGAGTGAAGTAGGCACTCATAGGATTGGGGAGTTAAGTACACCACCCCATGAATGGTATTAAGGAATACAATCTGTCATCCACGCAACTATAACAAGTAATTAACGTGTAAAAGATATTTAGGGAGTAGTGAAATCTAAGTAAACACATTTCTCTACTTATTGCTCCCAACCTTAGTTTAATATAGTTTATTTTCACTTCTAGTATTTTATTTTGATTGCATCTTAGTATTGAGTTAGTTGACTAGCAACTAATTCCACCCAAATCCTTCAAACCCGAGATATTTACTTGCTTTCTAAAAAAATATAAAAAATACGAAAAGAATCATCTCTCATCCTTAGAACTAGTAATTAGGTTTTCTAATCCTAGCGACACTATTCCTAGCTGAACGATCAATCCCCCGGTACTTGTCACTATATTATACTACAACGATCAGGTACACTACCTGGAGGGGGTTGTAAGCTTCTCGAGATCCCTTGAGAGGTAAAGCCTGGTGCAAACCCCACGCATCATCTATGCCATGATGAGGGACTTTTTGGAGTAAGTCCTTGAAACGAGTCCATGCTTCATAGAGAGTTTCATCTTGACGTTGTTGGAACATCAAGATGTCATTTCTTAGCTTGGTGGTTCTCCCCGGTGGGAAAAATTGAGCAAGGAAACGAGTGGTGGATCATCCCAAGAGGTGATGGATCTCGCGGGTAAACGCTCAAGCCATTGACTAGCTTGGTCACGTAGAGAGAATTGGAAGAGACGCAATCGGGTCATCTCTCGAGTTTCAACATCAAGATCTATGGGATCTACGATTTTGAGGAAATCCTTGAGATGTTGATTAGGATCTTCGTAACGAAGTCCATGGAATGCACATCCGCTTTGCACCAACCGGATGGTGTCGGATCACAAGGGAGACACATTGGTTCCTTGACTGAGCTTAATGGTGTTTCGAAAGCCTTGGTGGGTAGGACGTGAGCACTCTCCTAAAGTGCGGGGTTTAGGAGGTTGTTTTGGTTGTGGTGGGTTTTGTGGTGGGTTTTGTTGTAGTGGGTTGATGGGTTCAAAGATATTACCACCTTCCATGATGGCGGATGGTAATGGTTACGAACAAAGGAACGAAGAAATAAGATAGACTAAAGAAAACCTATAAAAATAATATAAAAATCTTAATAGAAAGAAATCTAGCAAGTAGACCTAGTAAAAAGAAATTTCAACGTAAACAATAACTATTCCCCGGCTGCGTCGCCAAAAACTTGATGCGTGGTTTTGCAAGCTTGCAAAAGGTTTTACCTCTCAAGGGATCTCAAGAGGCTTGCAATCCCCACCAGGCAGTGTACCTGACCGATGTAGTATAGTGTAGTGGCAAGAACCATGGGATTGATCGTTCTCTCGGGGAATAGTGTCTTTAGGATCAAAACTTAATTAAACTAGGTCTAGAGGTGAGGGATGATTCTTTTTGTTTTTTTTATAGTTTTTTGGAAAGCAAGTAAAAATCTCGGGTTTTGGAAGAGTGAGCAGAATTAGTTGCTAGTCAACTAACCTAAATATCTACTAATGCAATGAAAATAAAATAACAAGAAAGTAAATGAGGAGAAAAACAATAATGAGAGAAACGTGTTTACTTAGATTTCACTACTCCCTAGCTATCTTTTACTAGTTGATTAGTTTATTACAATTGCGTGGATGACGGGTTATATTCCTTAATACCATTTGTAGGGTCGTGTACGATCTTCCCTAACTCTATAAGATTCTACCTCTTCCTATGTCAAGCCGACTACTAGCTCCTAACATGGCCTCCTTAGTAGTTACTCATGCATTAAATATAACCAATTAATCATAGTACACATCCGATCATGTTTCTTAAGACGTTCAAGCATGTTACCAATTGGAAGTCTGCCAGTTTTCTTAAGCCTAACATCGATATCATTCATCCATTACAATTAATAACACACAACCAACCAATAATCAATAGCTAGGTTTCATTACATCTAAACAAACACCAAGAAAACCTAGCCTATCATGTTAAAGTAAAGACAAGCATAAGATAGAATCAAACAACACATAGACATATTGAATGATTATTGGAAGACTTATCTTTATTAGAACATGGATGATAAAAGGGTGAAAAACCCTATAAAATTCGACCTAGGGTTTCCCCACAAGTTCTCCCAAAAGTCTCTCTAAAATTATCCTCTCCTATTAAATGAAAATAAAAAAACTATATATAGATTTTGTGGGCTGACGGCGTCATGTGTTGAGTCTGACGCCGTTAACTCGCCGCCAAAGAAATCCTCGTATTGCCTAGATCCAGATTTGACGCCGTCATGTATTAATCTTCTCATGGCCGTCAAGAGCAAATTACATGTGACGGCTTTGGTGACGCCGTCACGTGTTAAATTCCAAAAATATTCTGGCGAGTCTCGTTATACTTTTTATCCACCTCTTTGCCATAACGTGACGCCGTCACATGCAATATGTGACGCTGTCAAGCACTGTCTCCAGCTTGATTTTGGAGACTTTGCCGTTTTCTTCACTTTTCGCTCCAAAAATGTCCAAAATGCTTCCTTTTCCAGATTTCTCCTCCAAAGTACCTAAAATGACAAAAGGAACGATTTAGGGCAATATTGTTAGAATATGACAATCAAAGTACACATATTGCGGAAGCTAGATAAAGTATAACACATAAATATTAACTAAAACATAAATAGGAACTTACCCGATGCACTTCAATTAATCTTGATCTTGTGTAATAATAGATCTATGGTAAACCCCTTACCGTTTGTTTATCGATCTCTTGATAATAACTATAGTGAGTTATTACCTCGTTCTTGTATACACAAATTAAACCGTATTAAGGTTATGCAAGTAACTACACAGGAATATGTTTTTGACAAAGCAAAATCGAAACCCTTAGAGTATAGGGGTGTTCGACCGGTTTTCAAAGCAAGGAGAGAAGAGAAAAACTTAGGGATAATTGTGTGCGCAAAAGGTGAGAAAACAATGACCCTAGGTTTGTTTATATAGTAATTAGGATAGCTTAGGGAACAAGCTAGGCAAAGGGTTTCCCCTTTGTGGTGTTTGGCCGACCCAAGCCCAAGGAGGGAGTTCTAGACCCTTCCTTGGTTACCAAATTACATAAACACCCTTTTTCCTTCTTTCGTCTAACGGTCGTTAGTCCCTTTTCCGTTAAGTACTAACGGTCGTTAATATCTCGTGTCTAATAATAAATATAATAAAACATTTATTATTTTTCCTTAACACTCATTTGTAATGTGTGCAATCCCGAGGTCTCGGGTTCGATACTAGACATTTACACGTTAATATATATACGTATATTTAACAAATATTTGATCAAATAATCTCGACTTTGGGCTTAAATGACCCTCTAAAAGCGGTACATTTTTCGTCTCATCAGTAATCCTGAGGGGGAGAGAAGATCCAAGAGATTGAGACACACCACTTTCACTTCTTCATCAACTCAACAAACATCATCAGCCACTAGATCAAGCAGGAAATCTACAAGATCACGATCTTCAGAAACCCAACATGAACAAGAAGGTGCTGCAACAAATGTACCAAGTAAGTCTAAAAGAGAAGAAGAAAGTGTCAGTGTATCAGAGATGAGTGAAAAAGAAAGTAATATGGGAAAGTCCAAGGCAAATGAACCAACAAGAGTACCAACGGTTGAAAAGCCCGAAGCATTCTCATTCGGTCAATTTGCTACGGGATCCACAAGTCATGTAACGGATGAACTTTATGGTAAGATTCTGATGGACGCACGAACCAGAGATGTCTACGATCATGAACTCGTCAGAAAAACTACCACCTCTTCTGAACCAATCAAAAATCATCCGCTACTAAGATTTCCAGAACCTACAACGTATGCGAACTTCGATTTACATTATCTCATTTCTGGACATGACAAGTATAGAACTTCAACTTCCACAAGTCTAATGTTTGAAGAATGGGGAGATGGATTCCTGGAAGAAGGGATTCATCGTGAAAAGTTCATCATTTATAAGATAGACCACAAGGAATTTAAGGTGGAACCATACATGAGAATAACCGGAATGAATGAGGCAGCTCAGAATTACTTCAAAGACAGATACAGAGACCCAGATCCTCGTTACACAGTCTTTACAAGACGCCGAATTGTTCATTATGTGTATGTCACCTCACAACAATTCAGAACTGATGGCTTCATCAACTTGTTGGTTAGAAGAGACGACAATCTCGATTATATCTTCCGTGAAGCTGACTTTCATAATCTCCATCCTCAAGACATTCAAGACATGTACCTATCTAACATCAGCTATTTGTACAACCATGGGAATGAAGACAACATTCGAGATTCTCTAAGAATCTTTATGAGGTCACAATTAGCATTGGTACATATTGACGACTTTCAGATGGGAGTTGAAAGCTTACAAAAGAATATCAACCTCACTCACCCAATGATCATACTTCCCGGTATCGATGAATATGAACCATGGACTTGCATCGAGAATCCATTATTCGAGCTTGGGATAGTGTACGAAAATGCATCGGGAAGCAAGAGGTTGATGATAACAAATGAGATCCCGAAGTTTAGCTCAGGTACGTTGAAGTGGCTTCTTAAAGGAATCTACGAGTTGCTGAATCAAGATCACCATGGGACAAGTACCAGACTTGATGATGATCAAAAGGCTAAGCTGGGATTGATTGCTCAGTATGTGGAAGAAAGACTCAACCTTTGAAGTATTTGGAGATTCATGGAAAGATGTGTTGGATACAGAAGGTGAGATCTAAGTGAATACCCATAAATAGAAGACCCGAATGATCTACCCTCAGGGGGAGATTGTTGGAACAAGAAAGTGTAAATCATTTGTTAGGGACTTCTATTTATAGTTTGTCATAGTTTAGGGTATGTTGTGTATGTTTTGTAATGCGACAGCAAGTTACCATCGCGGAACTTGTATATCCGCGATGGCATGCTTGGTAGACTCTGGGTATAAATACCTCCTACCTCATGGGTTATGAGGTGTGTGTTCTTATCTAGTACAATGCGAAGGTTTCTTATGTTCTCTCTCTCTTCTCTCTAAAAGTGCACACACCCACTTTACATTATATAGATTAATTCGTGTAGATGTGATATTATTGGAACGACATATTCTCTCATTTACGGCTAAATAAATAACAAAATATGGATTTTAGTTGCAAATATTATTGAAGTTTATTATTTTATATTGTAGGTACTTTAGGAAGGAATTTGGAGCAAAAGAGATGATTATATAGAAGATTAAAGACTAATACTAGGGCCCAAAATATAGACCAACACTCACTCTCGGATCCAAGTCAATAAAGTCTTAGGTTTTATACGGGAATGCTTATATAATATAATCATCAGCCGCAAGAACAAGGACCTCACCGTCCCCATATTTGGGGTCGGTCCAATCACACACCCAGAACCGTAGGCCATAGTTGCAAATTTTTCTTTCTGTATGAATTAGTTTAAAAAGGATAGTCTCTATTTTAATAGATTAATCATTTATTGTCGTTTTTATTTAACAATGCACATGTCCATCATATTTACAATTCACTTGTTCTTAACTTTTGTTGCATTTCATTTAAATTAATTAGTTCTTTATATGTCATGTTTACTTTTTACGTTAACTCATTTTGTCAAATTTTGAAGCTTTATTAGAACTCTTTCGACATAATCTTTATTTCGTTCAAGTTACAGAAATTAGTCTAGACTAGTGGTAAGTAGTAGAGATTGAAAAGTAAGTACCGTTTGAGTATTTGGGTATAATAGATGGAGTTTATGGACGTTGGCTTGAAGCTTATGAAGTGGGTCTCATTTCATCATCTCATCATCTTTACTCTCATTTGGTTATCTCTATCCTTTTTTATCTTTTTATTTTTTAGTATATTAATTGTTATTGCCATGTTTATTAGTTTTAATATTACTTTAATTATGTTTAGCATTATGGAGTAGATTATTGTTACTTGCTTAGACTTTGATGGTTTTAAATGTTGTGAGTAATTGGTTGTTATTTCTATTTAGTAATTTGACTTGGGTTTGGTTGACTCGGATTTAGTTGCAAAATATTTTAAAAAAAAATGCTTTTTAACTAGAGACGTTTTGATTAAACCATAATACCATAAAAAGAGGACACTCACCTTATAGTATTTGTTTAGATCGTTTTGTTTTCTTGTCGGGCGAGTTTGAGTCGCGCATCTGTTTAACGGCTCGTTTTTTATTTAAAAATCAAAATTATCTACAAGTCAAAATACTAAATTTAAATAGCGACTAAATTCACAATGGTAAAAGCTACCAGGTCTAAGCAAGCATTTTCTTTATTATTATTTGTCATTTACTTTATTATTTTTAAGTTAAAAAAAAAAAAAAAAAAAAAAAAAAAAAAAAAAAGAAAAAAAAAACTTTTGTGATAACTAAGCCTCAAAAAAAAACTTGACCGACGTATTTCAATTCACCACTCTTTCGAAACGATACTCAGGAGATCAATACTTACTGTAACCTCTCGTAAATTTCCCTTACGATTAGTAAATGCATACGAATAAATAAAACGATGTTACGATAAATTAACACCATTTTACGGGTAACAAATTTTGTTTTTTAATGATATGGCTTGATATTGAACCACTACGATAACTGTGATTGACCGTTTACCCAGGAACGATGCTTACACACGACCTAGATAACCTATGATTATTGCGAACGATAAATATATATAACACGTTTATATTTATAACAATACGTTTCGTCTAAATACCGTTTTTCTAAGTTTGCAAATTTTCGAGGACTAGGGACTAAAAGTGTCAAACTTATAAACTTTGGGTAAAAAGTGTTAAAACAATTTTTCTAAGGATATAAATAGTTAATATTGAAACTTGGGATTGAAAAAGGTAAATATTGATATACTTGGACTTAAAACGTAAATATATATAATTTTGGACTAACGACGTAAATGTTTTCCGTTAAGGGTATGTTAGCCTCGCTCTTTTATAAAGATAACGTCACATACGTGAATTGGACTAGATACATAGTTAGTTGTGCCTTTAGGGACTACTATTGTACAAAAGGCAAACTTGTAATAGGATGAGCCTATAAATACCCCTCATGACTCTCCATGAGGGGTGTGGGAAATTGTGTAACCTCATTTTCATATTAATATTATCCTTTTTCTTCACCCTCTCTCTACTTTATCTCTCTAAAACCAAACATGGATTTCATATACTTTGATCAACCTAGACCTCCCGAATCACATAAAAATCATTATTTTTCGGTCCTACAATTGGCATCAGAGCTATGGTGTTTTGTTTTGATGATTTTATTGTGGTTCGTACAATTTTTTTGCTGTTTTACCAATATTTTCGGATATGGAAAAAAAATTTCTTATCTTTTTAGTGGTAAACAGAAACAGTTGTTTGTGTATCCATATGGTCAAAATAAGGTGTCTTTTGTGCTGTATCAGTTTTATAATAACTGTTTTTGTCACTTTCATAACAGTTTATTATAACCGATCATATTTTTATTGACTTATTTTGTACTATACTCGTGAAAAGCGGTCAAACGTGGACAATATTAGTAATATTTATGGTCTATAATGGTAAAGTACATGGTCTGGTCTCATAAAGGATTCTGGAATATGTTCTGATGATGCTCATAATTTTTTGGCCGGAATCTGAACGGAAAAGGACGCCGGAAAACTGTCTACGCGAAAAGTTATGCCAAAAACCCTGTTCCTACGCGAATCTTCAGTTTTTCTACGCATAACTTGGACAAGTTATGCGTAAGGTGCAACTTTGGCAAAAAAACCCTCATCTTACGCGTAATTCTTACGCAAAAGAGGGTTTTACGCAAAAGACCTTAGCTTACGCGTAATACTTACGCATAAGTCATAGTTTACGCAAAAGTTGAAGTTTACGCGTAAAGCTCTACGCATAAGATTTCTAGCAGGTCTACGCGTAACATTATGCGTAAACGGGTCAAAAAGAAAAAAGAGACAAGATGAAGCAGAAAGACATTGACCATTAACCATATACCAATACTCTTGAACTTCAATTAACTATCATTAGTCCAAGATGCAAACAGAAAATGAGAACAAAAAGCAATCTCAGTAGCTACATCAAATCTCATTCTATACTACACCCTTCGACAACAGTAACCGACAACAACATCAACCCAACCTATCCTACACTCTTCTCCATCTCACAAACTCCATTACAATCATAGAGATGGAAATGTAGAATACCTGGAAGAGCCCTTGACTTGGAGGGGTTATGGTGCCTAGTGAAGCCATTCAATTCAAAACTATGGTTACTGTGGATGTTGGTTGAGTAATCATGGTGGAAAAGTGAAATGGAAATGTAGCTAGATGGTTAGTGCATAAAAGGTGAATCTAAGGTTGTATTAGATAAGGAAGAATGTTGTGATGAACTACTTCATTTGTTCTCAGTATGTGTTAGTATATAGAGTATTGACTTTGATGCTGATTTGGGACTTGTCCAAATCAGTTTGTGTTCCTTATGTTTTGTACAATATTTGGAGATAATATATTTCACCTTTGCACAAAAAAAAAAAAAAAAAAAAAAAAAAAAAAAAAAAAAAAAAAAAAAAACTCCATTACAATCACAAACTACATCTAATATCATACAAGATCTCAGAAATGGTTCAATTTTTTAATCTCTTAAAGATTTTTTGTTGAACCATCATTCTCATCATAGACCCTATTGAAGCATAACTTCATTTAATATACGAATCAACTCAAGAAAGTACAAAACCTTCGATTTCATACTTCCTTTGATTCGACTGAACTAAAATGAAAGGCATAACATAATCCTACCTGAGACCTCGTTGAGAGATCTTGAAGTTAAAATTCATCAAAGGTTCAAGGGGCTCGGTCTTCATAGCAACAGGATTATTTGTTTTTCAGTGTGTTATACTCGATTGACATGATGAGATGAGATGTGATGATTTGTAATGAAGGTTTGGTGGAGAGCAAACAAAGATTATTGTTGCGTTTGGTTGGAAACTGATATGATGGAACTGAGATTTGAGGAATTTGTTTCATAGATGTGTTTGGTCAAATGTTAGGTGAGAGGAGGATAGAGATGGGGGCGGATTTTACAAGTATGTGTGTAGGGTTCGGTCAAATGAGTAAAGGGTATGCAGTATATATCACATTTGATTTGGATAGGATATGGTTGATGGATCTAGTATTACATGATGGGCTGAATAGTTATATCATTTGGAAAGAGATTTGGGCTTCTGGTCCGAGTTATTTGTTTTGGGCTATTTGAGTTTTATTGGACTGCAATTGATGGACTGGAATAAAATGGAATATCAAATCATATAATCTGAATTTCATTATTTGGAAATAAAATGTTTGATAATTTGACAAAAAGAGTGGTATTTTGGTTTACAATTTTCACGGGGATACATATATTCACGGCTAGAATTGTTTTATATTAACAAAAATGACTACGGGGTTTTTGTATGGTATTATTGATTTGACTTTGAAGTGGCATTTCAAAATGTGTACTTATTTATCTCAAAGTCCAGGGGTGGTTGGATGCACGACTTTTGAAGATAACTTGTCTGCGCAAATTAAAAAATTCAGTCTTGACAATCTAGTTATTACTGATGTAAGGAGTTACGTTGTAGTGCTCACAGTATAGCTATCACTTAAAGGAGTTACGTTGTAGTACTCAGTGTCACACGAAGTAGTGGATTGTTCAAGCGGCGAATATTTCGTGCAACCTCATACTTAAAGGAGTTACATTGTAGTGCTCAGTATAGGTATTAAGTCACATCTATCGTACAAGCATTAAGTCACAAGATGGGATGTTTACTTCGTTTTCAAGTTGGTCATATCAGGCTGTCTCCATATGTGGTCATTACTATTAGCCGGTGAATTCAAAGGAGGTTCGATTACAGGTTGATTTGAGAGACAAGTATTGAGAGTATTTTTTTCGACATATTCTCACAAATTATGCTTACACGGTCTATCTATACTGCATCAGAAGTGTAAAGTACGGGTAATTATGGCATGTACACAAAATAGTATGATGATTTCGACAAATCGCAACCATCAGGAGGGAGAAGAACATGCCAAAAGAAGTAGTGTTTCATCTCTAGTACGTTGATTGTTCGAGGGAATTGTGCTTACACTATAACCGAAGAAGTACTAATGATGTGTACATCGGAGCGTATTACCAACCTTCTGTGCAATATTATGTGAGGTATATTGTCATGATGCTCCCTGAACGACAACCATGTGCCTACACTTTTGAATCTACTTTATCCGCTGCGTGATGAAATGAGAGTTGTCGGTTCAGGAGGGAGCACGAAAAAGAATAAAGGCTCACTAGTTAGGAGGGAGTAATAACCTAACTAGACCATTACAGTTGAAGTTCAGAGCTACAAAGACCTTTGCCGTCAGTGTCAAAGATCATAAGCCGAGATCGTCGGAAGAGAGAACTTCAAGTCTGCCTCAGTATCTAGACTACAGAGACTCTGCGCTTCAACAACGTCAACATAGTTTACTATTGTTGTAATTTTACATTGTTAATGTATTTATAGGTCTCATTGTAACCATTCACGTGTGACGATATCTTGGAGGGAGATTGTTAGCCTCGCTCTTTTATAAAGATAACGTCACATACGTGAATTGGACTAGATACATAGTTTGTTGTGCCTTTAGGGACTACTATTGTACAAAAGGCAAACTTGTAATAGGATGAGCCTATAAATATCCCTCATGACTCTCCATGAGGGGTGTGGGAAATTGTGTAACCTCATTTTCATATTAATATTATCCTTTTTCTTCACCCTCTCTCTACTTTATCTCTCTAAAACCAAACATGGATTTCATATACTTTGATCAACCTAGACCTCCCGAATCACATAAAAATCATTACTTTTCGGTCCTACAGGGTAAAATGTGTAAATTGGAGAAACTTAAAGGATTAAATAATAATATTGATTTTAAATAATAAATTATGTATATATATATATATATATATATATATATATATATATATATATATATATATATATATATATATATATATATATATATATATATATATATATATATATAAATTGAAATAATAGAAATAATAAACGTAACTTGTATATATACCTATAAAATTTATATAACGATAATTAAATTTAGACGATAAAACAATACGTAACCATTATCTATTTTATATACAATGTAACACATCGCCTATGCACTTTATGGATTATTTGTAATTAATAATAAACGTTCGCAATAAAACGAGACTTAAAAACTGAAACGTGCCATATCTTATAGGTTGTGTGTGAAGCCGTTGCCTTGCATCGTTGAGATTACATTTGTTCTACTGTACTACTAGTTCATAGCCCACATTTAACTTATTTTTGTGGGGGGGATACATGCTCAAAAACCGAACACAAGTCTTTTCCTGATATTATTATTGCTTAAGTAGCTATTGCCAAAAGTCCCTCGATCATGAACCTTAATCACTTGAAGGGTGAACGTAAATAATTATGAATAGATCTATTAGGGATTGACAATCCCCATTTGGTTGCTAGAGGAAAGTCACCAAATGCACTTTATTTAAATATCATAGGTTACTGGCAAATACCTATCTTGGGGGCTATATATTTTACATCATTATTACGGATAATTTTGATGTCTGTTGAATCGTTGAGTGTCATGAGCTTAAGGCAATAATGAATGCGACTTTCTAACTTGTTTATTTGTATTTATATACAATAAGCACCTATCTCTTGTGTTCAAACTCTTAATTATAAACCTATGAATTTCACTCAACTTTTGTTGACTTTTAGCATGTTTATCTCAGGTAACTAAATGGAATGGATGGCAAAGGCTCGAAGTGGGCAAATAAAGAAACGTTTATTTCTTGTTGAATAAAAACTTGTTGTTGAATAATGAAACCTCTTGGAATTATGAATATTTGGTATTTTAAATAAAACTTAAAACGATCACTTGAATTGCTTTCTATAATTGTGACAAAGATCCACGATATAATACCCCAAAAGTTTTCCGCTGACATTTTAAGTCTTCCGCTGTATTGATCGATTTTGGGGGTGTTATAGATTGGCATCAGAGCTACGGTTATAGTGAACCAAGTGTTTTTGGAACATTGGACTATAACTACACTTTAAACGGGACAAAATTTTTATAAAATACCATCCTACGCCCTTCATGCCTGAGCATTCCAAAAATTGGTAAAAAGTATTATATACTTTATAGCATTGTAAATTGATTATGATTATGCTTACATTTACTAATCGGGAAATTTATTACAGTGTCATGTCTTCGAACATCCACCCTATCAGCTTGTCATCAAACTCAGGAACTGAAGATGTTACTTCAGCCTATGCTACCTCACTTATGCCTATGTCTCCTGCTACCGACAGATACATGCAAAGCCAGCAATTTCTGCCAGCATCTGACACAGAGGCTTCTCCTCTGGCATCATCTGGTCCGATCCGCCGATCTAGGCAAATTAGATAACTTCAGCCGTATGAAGCAAGTACTGCTGTATCAACACCAGCTTTTGTCATACCACCTGAATCAGTTGTGCCATCACCACCTGCACCACCAGTGATACCAGCACTACCTACTATCTTCTACAGCCAAACTACTACTGTGCCACTAAGACCATCACCCATAGCATCACCTCCACTAGCATCACCACCTGCACCTTACCGAAGTGTCCCAATATCACCTCACCAAAGGACTTACCCAATCCGCCCAACCACCTCAGAATCTTGTGTTCAACGCAGACGCCGAAGGACCCACAAGCGAGTGGATGCTCGTAGATGGTCTTTCTTGTTACCCATCATGCGATATTGGAGATCTCAAGAAGGAACACTAACAACAAGGGAACTTGGGGAAAGTTCTTACTCTACCTCCCGAATTCTGCCAGTCACTGGGGAACCCATACATCACACCATACCATTGTTAGCTGCAAGAATGGTTCGCCACAAAGATCGACTTGATTCCATCGCTAGTATACTCAACAAGATTCCACATGAACTTCTAGACACCTTTGAAGATGATATGAATAGTCTCATAATTGGTCAGCTTGCAATAGAAGATAAGGTCGAAAAGTTGGATTCTCTATTTTGAGAATCAATGGAATTCATAGGAGCACTTTGTGGGGCTAACACTTCAACAGAAATAACGTTGGGAACTTTAGATCGAGAACTTGAGAGGATCAACACTGAAAACCTACGCCTTAGGTAAGCCCTGCTAGAATCTTGAGAAAGGGAAAGGACTCGAGATCAAACCATGGAAACCATGTCCACTGCCATTCAAGAACTCCAAAACCGCCTAGACAAAGCCTTAGGAAAACCATGAGACCATCGCCTTGTTAGTGAAATCAATGTCCTACAAATAAGAGTATCTTGTCGTGTTTTGTAAACATTTGCACAAGTATCAATAAGTGTTGTAACACCTTGACATTGATTTATGGAAGTTTATTTTTATCTTTATTTACGTTGCAAACTTCATACATTATATCGTAATATATTAGTTCATGCAGGTCAAACTTATTCGTAATTCCTATGTGTGTCATTCCAACATACGATAATTTACAATTTAAACCTTTTCAATGATCGAATCATTGAAACTACGACCTATATTTAACTATTTATTACTCGATATGTATTTTCGACGTGATAGGATTATTATAAATGTTCTAATGACATACCTTCTTTTATAATAGCAACATGGCTAGAACTAGGAGAACAACCACAACCGCCGCACCAGCAAACCCTGAAGTTATGACCCCGGCAGTGATCTAGCAAGTAATTGCTGATGGCGTTAATGCCGTTTTAGCTGGACAAGCCCGTAATAGAGATGGAAATGCACCTGCACCCCGCTACTGCACTTATAAGGACTTCATAGCATGCCAGCCAACATATTTCAAAGGAACTGAAGGAGTGTCGGAATTAGCTCAATGGTTTGAAAGAAGTGAAACTGTTTTCCAAAGAAGTGGATGCTCGGAAAACAACAAGGTAAGCTTCGCAACGGGAACACTGATGCAAGACGCTCTATCCTGGTGGAACTCTACCGTTCAAACACTAGGAGCAGAGGCAGCACATCAACTTACTTGGATTGAATTCAAGGCTAAAATACTAAAGAAGTATTGTCCCCGTTCCGAACTACGAAAACTCGAGGATGAGTTCCATGCCTTAATAGTGAAAGGAGTTGATTTGAGAAGTTACAACAGGAGATTCCAAGAACTCAAAGTACTATGCCCTACCATGGTACCCGATCATGAGAAGACATTAGAGAAATATGTCGAAGGACTCCCTAGGAGTATTGAAGGAAATGTCACCTCAGCAAACCGCCAACCTTGGAAGCAGCAATGGAACTTGCTCACAAACTTCTAGACCGAGAAGTGAAATACAATGAGCTTAAAAGGAAATTGGACGATAAGAGAACCACCGACCATCACAACAAATATCAACAAAACAACAACAGTCATCACCGCAACAACAACCACCGTAACAATAATCGGAACCACCAACAATATCACAACAACCGAAGCACTCAACAGCAGAATCAAAGACAAGAAAAACCCCGAGTCTATGCCGCCACGGAAGGTGTAGGGTACAACGGTCAGAAACCTCAATGCCAACGATGCAAACTTCATCACGAGCGTCATTGTACCGTCCGATGCGACAAATGTCGTAAGATCGGTCATCAAACCAGAAACTGTAGGATTCCGGCTACAGGAAGCAACACACAGATAATATCACCCACTTGTTACGGATGCGGAGAAGTAGGACACATCCGGAGGAATTGCCCAAAAGGAAATGAACCAGTCAACGCCCAAGCTAGGGTATACCTTCTCGGAGATGGAAACGGACCCGATGTAGTCACCGGTACATTTCTACTAAACCATCATAATGCTAGAGTATTGTTTGATTCGGGCGCCGATAAGAGTTTTATATCAGATACGTTTGCCCCTTTACTTAATGTTACCCCCTTTAAGCTAAACACCACCTACGAAGTCGAAATGGCTGACGGGAATTTAATAGATACCAATACTATCATGAAAGATTGCACCCTAACCTTATCCGAAAAACGTTTTGCCATTGATCTTATGCCGGTTCAACTTGGTAGTTTCGATACTATCGTCGGCATGGATTGGCTATCCCACCTTCGTGCTAGGATTCACTGTGACGAAAAGGCCGTCCATATACCACTCAAGGATGAAACACTCGTTGTCCAGGGTGACAAAAGCAAACCTCGATATGGAATTATCTCATGTATACGAGTGATAAAATACATGAAGGAAGGATGTCAAGTATTCATGGCTCAAGTTACGGAAAATAAGTCGTCCGAAAAGCAGCTTGATGACGTTCCTATCGTTAGGGATTTTCCTAAAGTATTCCCTGAAGAACTACCTGATATTCCACCCGTACGTCAAGTAGAATTTCATATTGAACTAGTGCCTGGAGCGGCACCAGTGGCTAAAGCACCTTATAGGCTAGCGCCATCTGAAATGGAAGAATTGTCAGAACAACTAAAGGAATTGTCGGAAAAAGGATTTATTCGACCAAGCTCATCATCTTGGGGAGCTCCAATTTTATTTGTTAAGAAGAAGGATGGATCCTTTCGAATGTGCATCAATTCCCGGGAGTAGAATAAACTTACGGTAAAGAATCGATACCCATTGCCTCGAATTGATGATCTGTTTGATCAATTACAAGGATCGAGTGTGTACTCAAAAATTGATCTGAGATCAGGATATCATCAACTAAGAGTTCGAGAAGAGGATATTCCGAAAACTGCATTTAGAATGCGCTACGGTCACTACGAATTTCAAGTAATGCCGTTCGGTCTGACCAATGCACCAGTAGTTTTCATGGATTTAATGAATCGAGTGTGCAAACCTTACTTGGATAAGTTTGTAATAGTATTCATCGACGATATTTTGATCTACTCTCGCAACGAAGAGGAACACGCGGAACATTTACGAATCATTTTAGAACTGCTCAAGAAAGAAGAACTGTACGCTAAGTTCTCCAAATGCGACTTTTGGATTCGCACCGTACAATTTTTAGGACACATCATCGATAGTCAAGGCATTCACGTAGACCCTGCAAAGATTGAGGCTGTAAAAGGTTGGTCGTCTCCTACAAACCCCACGGAGATACATCAATTTTTAGGTCTCGCAGGTTACTACCGAAGATTTATTGAAGGATTCTCTAAGATTGCAAAACCTTTGACTAAGCTAACCCAAAAGAATGAGAAGTACATCTGGGAAGAAAATGAAGAAGCAGCCTTCCAGTTGTTAAAACGAAAGCTTTGTGAAGCTTCAATATTAGCCCTCCCAGAAGGAAATGAGGACTTTATAGTATATTGCAACGCATCTTATCATGGACTAGGAGCAGTTTAGATGCAAAGAAGCAAAGTAATAGCTTATGCATCCCGAAAACTGAAGAAACATGAAGAAAACTACACGAATCATGACTTGGAGTTAGGAGCTGTAGTGTTTGTGCTCAAGTTATGGAGGCACTACTTATATGGCACCAAATGTACCGTGTACACAACCACAAGAGTCTTCAGCATATTTTGGATCAAAAGGATTTGAATATGAGACAACGTCGCTGGCTGGAGCTGCTCAGCGATTATGATTGTGAGATCCGTTACCACCCAGGAAAGGCTAATGTAGTAGCAGATGCATTAAGCCGAAAAGAACGATTGAAACCCCTTCGAGTTAGATCACTAGGGATGACTATTCACTCACCCCTTCCATCCTAAATCCTTACCGCACAGAACGAAGCACTTAAAGAAGAAAACCGACCCAAGGAAAAGATTTATGGTATGCCCGAAAATAAGAATGGTTTCATGAAGAAAACCGATGGAACACTGTATTTCAAGGACAGAAGTTGGATCCCTATGGTTGGAGGTCTTCGTGAGCTCATCATGTATGAGTCCCACAAGTCAAAATACTCCATTCACCCAGGTTCCGACAAGATGTATCAGGATTTAAAGAAACTATATTGGTGGCCAAACATGAAGGCTGACATCGCAGAATATGTCGTTAAATGTTTGACGTGTTCGAGAGTAAAGGCAGAACATCAGAAACCTTCAGGTCTATTTGTACAACCAGAACTTCCTATGTGGAAATGGGAACGAATCACTATGGAATTCATCACCAAACTCCCAAGAACCTCATCCGGATACGACACAATATGGGTTATTGTGGATCGTCTCACAAAATCCGCTCATTTTCTACCCATCAAAGAAACCGATGAGATGAATACACTAGTTTAGCTGTATGTGAAGGAAATTGTCACTCGACATGGAGTACCAATTTCAATCATCTCAAATCGAGATAGTCGTTTCACCTCTCACTTTTGGAAATCATTACAGAAAGCCTTAGGAACTAAACTAGATATGAGTACCGCTTACCACCCTCAAACTGGTGGTCAAAGTGAAAGAACTATCCAAACCTTGGAAGATATGCTCCAAGCATGCGTTATCGATTTTGGAAAAGGTTGGGATAAGCACTTACCATTAGCAGAGTTTTCATACAACAATAGTTACCACGCCAGCATAAAAGCAGCACCATTCGAAGCACTGTGCGGTAGAAAGTGCAGATCGCCCGTTTGTTGGACAAAAGTTGGAGAAAGACAACTTATAGGACCTGACCTTGTTCGGGAAACAACCGAGAAAATCGTTAAGATTAAGCAACGCTTACAAGCAGCCCGAGACCGACAGAAAAGCTACGCCGACATAAGAAGGAAACCCATGGAATTTCAAATAGGAGACAGAGTCTTATTGAAAGTATCTCCTTGGAAGGGAATGGTACGATTTGGAAAACATGGAAAGTTGAACCCCAGATACATCGGTCCATTCAAAATCCTGGAAAGGATAGGACCCGTGGCTTATAAACTAGAACTACCCGAAGAACTTAGTCGGATTCACGACACCTTTCATGTGTCAAACCTTAAGAAGTGTTTATCCGACGAATCTCTTGTTATTCCATTGAAAGAAATTCGACTAGATGACAACCTTGTCTTTACCGAGGAACCCATTGAAATCATGGATAGAGAAGTCAAACAACTCAAGCAAAACCGTATCCCTATTGTCAAAGTTCGTTGGGACTCCAAGCGAGGACCGGAATATACTTGGGAGCGCGAGGATCAGATTCGCTCCAAGTACCCACATCTCTTCACCTAAGACACCCTTGGCAACTATCTTAGACTAGAATTCCGGGACGGAATTCCCTGTAAGAGGTAGGTAATGTAACCTCTCGTAAATTTCCCTTACGATTAGTAAATGCATACGAATAAATAAAACGATGTTACGATAAATTAACACCATTTTACGGGTAACAAATTTTTTTTTTATGATATGGCTTGATATTGAACCACTACGATAACTGTGATTGACCGTTTACCCAGGAACGATGCTTACACACGACCTAGATAACCTATGATTATTGCGAACGATAAATATATATAACACGTTTATATTAATAACAATACATTTCGTCTAAATACCGTATACTATTTTTATATTCCCCGAACCTACGAAACTTCCCGAGAACGCTCACTAATATTTTTGAACTTCGACACGATAATCGAGACACACCATGTGGGCCCCCAATACTCATTGGGCCACGGATACACAATACAAACCAAACGGACTCCTTTTTCATTCTTTTCTTTCTTTGGGCCGACACAAACCATAAGCCCACCAGGCCTTGGGCCCAAACGCACCCTCTTAATTTTTTTGATTTCTTTTCTTTCTTTCTGTCGCGACCACGCCCAAAACCACCCTAGTATCTTACGATTTCTACACATGACATACATATATTTTTACTTGTTTCATATCACCTAGTGCCAAGGAAACAGAGATGATAGTTGTTACATATTTTCTCGCTCGTTTACTACCCTAAAAAACACCCAAGCAAAGCACCAAACAAACCATTTGAAAGATAAGTCCAAACGTGGCATGTTATTCCTTGCTGCCTCCCTTACTCCCCAATCACATCTAAACTAACAATATGCATAACATGAAGTGTCAGGAATGAATAGAAAGATATCTCACAAGATCTAGCCATGTACAAAATCGATTGGGCATTGTTTGTGGCAATACTATTCGCCCTCACATGCTTACACCAACACTTGTGAGCCTATCTTGTTTCTACCCTTCAAAATACTGCCTATATAAGCCTCCCATGCAATCACAAAACGTTACATGCACTTAAACAAACCATTACACCAAAAATAGTAACGAGGAGGAGCTGTGGAGGGACAAACAAATCGCCAAGAGTACCACGCCTCAAAGTGAACCTAGGAAGCCAAGATTGGAGCCTCTTGAACCTTGGTGGAACATGAAGTGAACCACGAAGCTCTTGTACCATTACAAGAACCTTACACTTATTTTTACGCCACCTTTTATAGGTGAGGTGAGAACTTAAACCTTTCTTTCTATATATATACATACGTATGTTTATGTTATGCACAAACACTTGGAGCTTATAAATCGTAAACCTTAAAAACAACGTATATATTTTATGTATCATACTATTTCTTGGATAAGTCATAAACGAAAACCTATAAAAGGTTCGAACATATATTAACGTATACACTCTAAAAATCACATGTTTCTAAGTTAAGTGGACCTATACGATTTTCACTAAAAGACTTAGAATATTTTTCAACTTTTACAAATTATACGCTTGAGTTTGTGGCTACACTTTGACCTCGCCATTTAAAAATTCGACACACGACCCCCTAATATTTTTATACAATCTAATTGTATACCTGGTATATTAACGAGAATGATAAATAACGAGGCCTAATAACTTTATTTTGTCACTTGTACGAGCCTAAAGCAAAACGCTATGTCATAAGATTTTTCAGGAAATAAAAACTATAAGTGGGCCGAAAAGCCCAATAAGCTAGTTTTAGCTTATTCAAATAAGCTGGGTGAAAAAGCACTTTTGAAATGATATTAGAACTTAAAATGATGGATTTTGATAAACCCAAAGTTCCCCCAAACCCCTTGGATCAAAAATCATTAACGGGCCTTAAATATTAGATCGTAGGCCCATTTTGAGAAAAACAAAGGAAATAAGCTAATAAGCTGTTAAAATAAGCTATCCTACATATTCTGAGCTTATTGAAATAATAAAAATGTTAAGTTTTTAATTTGGTAATTTTTTGACTAAGTTTGCAAATTTTCGAGGACTAGGGACTAAAAGTGTCAAACTTATAAACTTTGGGTAAAAAGTGTTAAAACAGTTTTTCTAAGGATATAAATAGTTAATATTGAAACTTGGGATTGAAAAAGGTAAATATTGATATACTTGGACTTAAAACGTAAATATATATAATTTTGGACTAACAACGTAAATGTTTTCCGCTAAGAGTAAAATGTGTAAATTGGAGAAACTTAAGGGATTAAATAATAATATTGATTTTAAATAATAAATTATGTATATATATATATATATATATATATATATATATATATATATATATATATATATATAAATTGAAATAATAGAAATAATAAACGTAACTTGTATATATACGCATAAAATTTATATAACGATAATTAAATTTAGACGATAAAACAATACGTAACCATTATCTATTTTATATACAATGTAACACATCGCCTATGCACTTTATGGATTATTCGTAATTAATAATAAACGTTCGCAATAAAACGAGACTTAAAAACTGAAACGTGCCATATCTTATAGGTTGTGTGTGAAGCCGTTGCCTTGCATCGTTGAGATTACATTTGTTCTACTGTACTACTAAGGTGAGTTCATAGCCCACATTTAACTTATTTTTGTGGGGGGGGGGGGGGGGGGATACATGCTCAAAAACCGAACACAAGTCTTTTCCTGATATTATTATTGCTTAAGTAGCTATTGCCAAAAGTCCCTCGATCATGAACCTTAATCACTTGAAGGGTGAACGTAAATAATTGTGAATAGATCTATTAGGGATTGACAATCCCCATTTGGTTGCTAGAGGAAAGTCACCAAATGCACTTTATTTAAATATCATAGGTTACTGGAAAATACCTATCTTGGGGGCTATATATTTTACATCATTATTACGGATAATTTTGATGTATGTTGAATCGTTGAGTGTCATGAGCTTAAGGCAATAATGAATGCGACTTTCTAACTTGTTTATTTGTATTTATATACAATAAGCACCTATCTCTTGTGTTCAAACTCTTAATTATAAACCTATGAATTTCACTCAACTTTTGTTGACTTTTAGCATGTTTATCTCAGGTAACTAAATGGAATGGATGGCAAAGGCACGAAATGGGCAAATAAAGAAACGTTTATTTCTTGTTGAATAAAAACTTGTTGTTGAATAATGAAACCTCTTGGAATTATGAATATTGGGTATTTTAAATAAAACTTAAAACGATCACTTGAATCGCTTTTTATAATTGTGACAAAGATCCACGATATAATACCCCAAAAGTCTTCCGCTGACATTTTAAGTCTTCCGCTGTATTGATCGATTTTGGGGGTGTTATACTTACTACGATACTTTAGTATTATGGTTCGTATAGGCTTTCCATTCTATAAATTATTTTTGAAAGGGAAAACGACCCCTTTCAAAATTCTCTATCCACGTGACTTTGAACTTATACTAACACCATATAAGTAGAATGCAATCTCTTGACAAAATCCTCATCTTCAATGAGACACTGAGCACTACAATGTAACTCCTTTAAGTGATAGCAAAGACTATTGCTAGATTTGACAAGTCATCGTCACATCATTAACACACGAACAAGTTATCTTCTGCTAGAAAGATATAATAAGAACATAAACATGTGAAACTCTACTTCAACTTCAAATAGGTGATAATCGATCATCTTCGTAATCAAATAATCCAAGAAATACGAGCTTTGAACCTTTGAAGAATAAATAAACCAAAAATCCAAAAATCTTATGTGTATGTCTTCTGTCCAATATCTGCTATAACTAAATATCTTGTCTTCCCCTCACTTCTTGTAACTCATGACCATAATACCAAAACCAACTTATCAGCCTACTCTGAGCACCATAAAATAATATGAGGATACTATTTTTAAATACCATTAAGCTCCATGGTCCACTAACATAATCTGAATATAAAATCCTTGTACACCCCACGTGAAGAGTAACACAATTCATTCTCACAAATAAAAAGACCAATCACTTTTAAATAGCCGACCCATGTGAGAGCACCGACCCATGATAATAAATCACCACCAACCCATGTTCTAGTACGAGGTTAATATTAACCAATCAGATCACAATGGGTGATAACGGATGTTCATTAATATGTTGCATCGGCCAGTAGTTAATATAAATGGAGTAGTAGTACAAAGCAAATCCTTTAACCCAGGAGCCTTTTCTTCCTTCCATGTCGAGCAGTACAAACTTATTAAGGTAGCACTAACAATAAACAAGTAGTACAAATCTTCAACGACGGGCAGTACTAAAATTTATCAACGATTTGCAGGAGTACTAATTTTAAAACAACCAGTAGTACTAAGTAGCGATAGCAGTTGTAACATGAAAGGCAGCAGTAAGTATAAGTGTATAAGAGCGAGAGTTTGTACCATTAACTTTAGTTCAAGCAAACGTAGGTCTACTCCCAATGAGAAAAGTAACATTACTGGTAAACGTAACCACTTTAATCGTAGCCTTACTCCTTCAAAAAGTAACCTTACTCCAATATGCATTCTCGACACCAGTAACTCCTCTAATTGACCAGTAACTTCAATGAATAAACGTACCCTTACTTGTTCACCAGTAATCTCACGCACAATAGAAGCCAAACATCTTGCTACAAACCGTGTACCAAAACGAACTTAAAGCACCTGCTAGCATGATCATCATCAGACCCATAATGTGATTGACAATAAACAGCAGCAACTAGCATGATCAGAGGATAAACATGAAACCCTAATCACATGCATCTAATCTCAACAGTAATAGAAGCTGCATTAATTGAAAACCCTGTCAAAAGTTAGGTTTATAGTCAAGTGCACACAGATGATCATCATGAAAGCTTAAAAAAATCTGCTTTTAACATTCAGATCATCTTCCAATAATTAAGATTACAGCAAGTCGACTTCACATAGAAACCCTAAAAGCCGATTTCTTTTAGAAACCTTAAAATCAATTAGGTTGAAAAATAAATCGATTATCCCTTTAAACCTCGGGTTTATGATAAACACAATAACCAATATTATTATGTAGGGTAAGTAGAGTGATCGACAACAGCAATAACAAGCAAATCAAATCGATCTTAAAAATAATTGAGAACAAACCCTAAAAATCGAATTTTCTGATATGTTTTTGCAGCAGACTTTGAGACTTTATAGCTTTCGATTAAAAGCTCAGATGGAAGATCCCTCCAGTGAGAATAAACCTTGCTATATAGAGAACATCCAGCAACAATTTCAGCCCAATCCAACGGTTAACGAATGAGCTATCGTCTTTCCAAAATAGTACTACAGAAAGTTACGAAAATAAACGAAAATCGATTTTCTTCGACTAAAAACCTTGTGAATCCCTAGGTAATGAGCACCCCAAGCTCTGATACCAATTGTGAAGTTTAGAATAACTCCATGGATCGTTTTGAGCACTAGGGATAACAATAACAATGATAAGAACATACATAGCGGAATTAAACAAAACATCATTATTATTGAAACAAGGTTTCTTCGTCATCATCTCTAACAACTACAATACAAACACAATGAGCCCCAATACTAAGTGATCAAGTGTAGTACGGTTACCTAATCTAACATGAATCATAAGATCCTTGAGGCTTAACCCAAACACAAACCCTAGGCATTTACACAAGAAAACTCACGTCTAGGCTTACGCACACGCTTTCCTGATGTTCACATATTGACAAACATAAAACTAATTCCCTGTATTCTCTTTATATAATAGAGAATTAGGGTTACAAAGGACTATAATGTAAAAACTTCTTTGTCAAGCAAGTCCCTTGTCTTTTGCATTGTCTTCATTCTTCACTTGTATTTTTTTTCATTATTAACTCAAATATAAATCCCAATAGGAACCACCTTAAAAATCTAAATCGTTTGTCAATTCTATATGAGTTTTTTCAGGGACCTACCTTAGAAAAATGTAAGTCACCACCTTGGGATAAAACTAACTTAGAAGGAAGTGAAAATGAAAAGAAAGAAGAGTTAAAAAGAAGAAAAGAGAAAGAGAAATAGAGGAAGAGGTGTGAGATATTTGGGGAAGATGAAGTGAAAAATAAATTAATTATTTTAAGTGAAAATTAAAGTGCAAGTGGTCATTGATTGTCGTTTTTTAAATTTTATTACTTCGTATTATTATTTTTTTCTTTCATTTTTTGTCTTTTTAAATATTTCTAAATATTTAATATCACTATGCAAACTTGCAATTAAAAAGTTATACATCTAAGATAGATTATTAACTACTAATCTATATTATATAAAGATTCAGTTGCTTAATTTAATATGCACAAAGGATAGTACAGTACAACATATTTTAAGCTACATAAAGACTATATCAATTATTAAAAGATTGAGTCCCCTTATAAATGTGGAGGCTTCAAGAGTAAGTACATTGCTTTAGTATCCATGCTTAAGGGTAAGTACATATTGCCCGGTTATTTATGTGCTTGATGAGATTAATGTCCCATGCATGCGAAGTGTCATCAAATAGCTTTTCAAGTCTCCTTTATTTAATCATTTGCTTCTTTCATTTTCCCGGTTATTAATGTGCTTGATGAGATTAATAACCTGTGTATGCGAAGTGTCATCAAATAGATTTTCAAGTCTCCTTTATTTAATCATTTGCTCCTTTCATTTGACTTCAAATAAATACACAAACCCTTCAACGACCATCATTGGATACTATAAATAACACCATTTTAAGAAAAAAAGTACAAACTGTTTGAATGGCCAAAGCTAGAATGTAGCAAAGCATTTGGAGACTTCACCCAAGACATGAAAAGATTAAAAATGGAGAAAGATGCTCAAACAGAGAAGTAAGAAGAGGAATGGTTGCAAGCGAATCAGATTGGGAAGCACTAAAAGCTTATATGCTTCATTTATTTCTTCCAAGATGTTCTTGAATGCACTCCACCCTTCATCTCTGGTGCTTCCTGCAGGTGCAAATTTGTGCCGCGGTTTCTACTTACTAAAGCTTCAAATACCTGCATATATACTCTATTAAAGCACCGGTATAAAATTTCAATGCATTATATCAAAAGAACATAATTAAAAAAGTATAGTTGCATGCACTGTCATCATATATGTGTACTTCCGTAGGAATTTTTGCAAAATATCCTACAAATCAAGTATCATACTTCATAGTTCCGATAACATATTTGTTTTCTCTTATCAAAAAACTTTCTCCTCACGTGATCTTTAACAAGGTAGTTATGTTTAGTTGTTCCAGCATGTGATTAATGCATGTAATGATTTTAATACTGCTATGAATAAAGTCCAAGTTGAGAATGCGAAGAATGCTTCTACTTTTGATTTTAAATCTGGTTCTAGCACTAAGATGGATTCGGATTTGCCTGATAAAACGGTTGAAACTGGAGTAAAGTCGGTCTCTTATGCGGGTGCTACTTCAAATGATTCCAATAAACATGTTTCTAATTTTTGTCGATTGGAGTGTAGCAATAAAAAGACTGGAGTTGATCTTTCTGTCCCAATGAAAGTTGTTGAAGAGGTGAATACTAGATTTGAGAATACACTTTATGGTTATTTTCTTGGTCATCGCATTGCTTTTCCTGTTGTTGATTATTATGTACGCAATGTGTGGGCTAAGTGTGGTATACAGAAGGTTATGATGAATGCTAAGGGGTTTTTTTCTTTAAGTTCACTTCGAAGAAAGGTGTTGATGATGTTCTTGAAAATGGTCCATGGCTAATTAGAAATGCTCCTATTATTCTTAAACCATGGACATTGAACACCAATTTACTTAAAGAGGATTTGACCAACATTCCGGTGTGGGTTAAATTTCATGATGTTCCTCTTGCTATGTTCTTTGATGATGGTCTGAGTCTTCTTGCTACATTGATTGGTACGCCGAAAATGTTAGATGCCTATACTAGCCAAATGTGCAAGGAATCATGGGGCCGTAGTAGTTTTGTAAGGTGCATGATTGAAGTGAAGGCAGATGAGGTACTTCGGGATAGCTGCACTGTTGAAATACCTTTGCTTGATGGGACTGGTTCGACTGTTGAGAAGATTCGGGTTGAATATGAATGGAAACCGCCTCGTTGTGATAAGTGTAAGGTATTTGGTCATACTCTTGATGATTGTCCTAAATTTGTCCCACCTACTACTTAACCTACCCCGAGTGTTAATGATGGTTTCCAAACGGTCAATAAGAAGAAGAAGAAGAGTAATAGTGGTGGTCAATCTGGTCCTAATAAAGGAGGTTTCACAAAGCCTAGTGTGGGAAAGAAGGTGCAATATAGACGCAAAGCGCGTCCTCCCGAACCCAAGAAAGTGGATGTCAACAGGAAGATGAATGCCGATGTGCCTAGTACTAGTGGAACTAAGATTGCTACATCTAATCAGTTTGAAGCACTTAACATGGCTGATACTGATGATTTTGGTGTTCCTACTAAGGAAGTGACTTTGGAGGTGACGTCTGGAAGTGCCGAGGAAGCTAAAAAAGGATGGGTCTTTAAAGACTGCTACTACATCACATGAACCTCTTGTGAGTGATCCGAAGGAAAAGGAACAGGTTGGGACTTCCAAGCCTAGTTCCTTTGCTTCTCCATCTATTTCTTCTACTAAGAGGGTTAACCTATTTTCTAAAGTGGGATATATCGTTGTGTCTGATAGTGATGATGAGGAGGTTGTTAACACGTTTGATGAGTCCGCTAATCTATTTGGTGGGGGTCACGAGCGTGAATATGACTATGATGGTTATGATTATGATGACTATGCGCAGCAGGTTTATGATCTTCCAGGGAATTTGGATGCTTTTAATGCCATGTACGACACTAAGCTTCAAGGTCTTAGGAAGTAATTTCTTTTGTCATTGTTTTTGTTATCATTGAGTAGTGGTTTGTTTTCCTTTTAGAAAATAGGAAGTATCTTATTATGTAAGCTTTTGCCTATGTAACGGGTTGAGATATGGTAATCATCCATATCCTTTGTACTTAAACGTTTTTTGGTGTAATATATTTACCGGGTCTTTTGACCTTTTACCAAAAAAAAATATATATTATCTTCTTTTATTTGTAGGGAGGCAAATGCAATGGTACAAGAACTACCAACAAGTCAGAATAGCTTTCACGTGCCAAAATTCTTAATCCAGGCGAACTTAGTGATGACTTCAACTACGATGAATTATTCAACAATATGATCAACTTTGATGATGATTTATTCAAATACTAGAGCAAGGGTTTGCTTTTTATAACAACGAGTACTTTAGATAAGCTATGGATTTGATTACTGGCACATTGTGCTTATGTTCCAATAATTATTTATTTATTTTTTTCCATTTTCAATAACACATGTAACACGATGAGGATGTTACCAGTATGTACCATTGCCTACAATAAAATGCATTACAAGAAGTTGGCGGTCATTCATGCATCTCTTCCACATGGGCCATCGATACTTATTTTATTTTTGGGCCACTATATGTGATTATTGGTTTAGTTAAAAAGATTAATCCTTTTCTTATAAAACTTGATTTTGTTTTATGATAAGTTGTTATATCATGTAGATGTTAGACTTCGAAGACTATGATTGTAAATTTGTAGTTTTATTTCATTCTCTTTACTCCCGGTTCAAGAACACAAAAAGTGTGGTGTTTGTGAATTACTTAGTTATTTAGCTTTTCTTTTTATGAAATAAGTAATTTAATTTTTTTCTAATAGATTTAGTATAAAAGTTTGATAAAAGGTAAAAAGATGATAATACCCACATGTGCAAATCACAATGGTGTTTAAAGTTTTAAAAAGAGTATGAAAATATTACTACAATCATAAATAAAATGAAAAACTATAACTAAAACAATATTAGTTCAAATAATAAATAATAGAGTCAATAGCAAAATCGATACTTATATTTGTTTCAAATATCATAAACACAAACCAACCATTTAGCTATCAAAACTTAGATACAATCCGTGCATCGCATGGGTTGAACATAGCCTCGTAACTAAAATAGTATGCTTTAAAACTAAATTATATAGAAATAAGATATATCATAATTGCATTTAATAAAAGACAACTTATAAAAATGTGTAACATTTGGTTTACTTTTACAATAATAAAGTTGATAATGTATGTACAAATAAGATATTAACTTTTGATATTGCATTTTAATCGTGCTAGGCCTAGCTACCCAATCCATTGATATGCTTGTTTTTTTCTCAACTAAGACAAGGAATGGCTTTATTGTCATTCCTAAGAAATGGACCCTAACTGACATGATCCAATCTGACACATTGGATCGGTGATTGATCAATTGATTTTTTTACCATAACAAAATTGGGAACCACCTTCGTTTCCAGCTGAGTTCGCCACTAGACATAGCTGATTCGATAATTTAAATGGGTCAGATTCAGGTTGGGGTTTTCTGACCCGCCAAACTGTTAACCCGAACCCGACCCGAATTGCTACCTCTAGCGGCATATAGTTGTAGTGATATTTTGGTTACATAAAATGACTTAATTTAAAAATGAGGGGCAATTTTTTTTTTATTTATTTTTTTATTTATTTATTTTTTTTTGGTAAAGGGGAGTAATCCTGCACCCTGGTAAAATAAATACCATAATTCCTTATTTCCTTATTTCCCCGACGCATGCTTTAAAGCATTGCATTCATGCATTGAAAACTTGTCATTTTGATAAATATGGAATTATGAAGTTTCTTTTGGATATATATGAAATTAAAATACTATCAAAACTTGGAAATTTTAACATGTCTTTTATTAGTTTAAGTTTTTACATTTCACTTTTCACTTTTTGGTTTTTCATTTATATATAGTATGAATAATTAGAGGGTGAAGATGAAGAAAAACAAAAGGACTAAGGGCTTGTTTGTTAATTTTTTTTTAATAAGTCATGTTTAATTAAGAGATGACTTAGGCTATGTTTGGCAAAAGTAGCTGTGAGCAGTAGCAGTGAGTAGTAGCTGTGAGCTGTGAGCAGTATCCACAGCTCACTACTCACCGCTCACAGCTTCATAAAGAAGCATTGGAAAAATGAGCTTTCCTAAAAAATAGCAAATCTCACAGCTCTCATGCCAAACTAACACTAAAAATAAAAAAGCTTAGTGTTCACCGCTCATTGGCTCAAAAAGCTCCAAAAAGTTTTGCGCCAAACATAGCCTTAATGCAGACAACATCAGTTTTATTACTTAATATTTTCAGTTATCTTTCTTTATTAAGTTACAAACAAACAATTTTCATATGACTTAATGAATTTACTTTTTTTTTATTCATATTAAGTCAATTAAGTCGAATTCAAACACCACCTAAAGTAACGCTCATGAACATATGCAAAAAGTCTGAAATACCCTTACCTACATAGAGTTAACGAAAAGAACTAACGACCGTTTGGTCAAAGGACCTATCACTTACAAAGTGTCAACTATGGGGTAATTACTTGAGCTTTAGGACTAAACGTCACATGGACTATTTATGTAATTACAGTACCTTTTAATAAACGACCTCGGGGATATCACAACAATAACAACAACAACAAACCCAATCCTGCGAAGGCGAGGTATGGGGGAGGTAGAAATGTAGACAGGTCCTACCCCTACCTCAGGTAAAACCTGGGAGTAGAGAGACTGCTTTCAGGGAGACCTCCGGCACGTGCACCAGTGCGAGTGATAGAGAAACTAAAAAAAAGCAAGTAGCAAAAGAGCAACCAGTAAAAGCAAATAGAAGCAAACAACCAACCAGCAAGGGGCCTAATACAAAAGATAAACATAAAAAAACAGGCAAACAAACAGAGCACCAAAACAACAAAACAAACAACAAACAAGGGGCAAGACAAAACAAATCATGCAAACAAAGCAAGTAGGGCAAAAGATAGGAAGCAAAAGGAAAAGCCAAAAACAAACACAACAAAGCAAGGACGCAAAAGCAAGCGGGCAAAAGGCAAGAAGAGCAACACAAAAACAAAGCAAGGCAACGCAATGGGGCTAAAGCTAAGACAAAGCCAAGGGAAAAGAGGCACCACTAGCCTACTACAAACCTAAAAGGGAAGAGCAAAGGGCTACTAAACCTAAAGTGCAAAGGGCAAACTAAACAAAAGGGCATGACAACTAGGGGTGTAATCGAGCCGAGTCGAGTCGAGTATTGACAAGCTCGAGCTCGGCTCGACCTATAATACTCAAGCTCGAAACTCGACTCGAGCTCGACCGAGCCTCAATATTCAAGCTCGAGCTCGGCTCGATTACAGAAACTCAAGCTCGAAACTCGACTCGGCTCGGCTCGTATATATTAGAAAAAAAATCAAGTTTATGAAAAAAGCACTTAAAAAAAGCCACCCGCGTTACCTGGGATAATGACATTTCTTTTTGGGTATATGACATTTCATATGTTAAACGAGTGTATATGAAATTTCTTTTTGGGTATACCTGGTTTCGAGCGTATATGACATTTCATATGTTAAACGAATAGAGATAGTATATAAGAACTTATATGAAGTAAAATAAGAACAATAGTTACTAGGGATAATGAACTAATAAGCTTTGATTGGTAGATCTAGAGGTTTGTGAGTTTGTGGCCAAAACTCAAAATGGAGAAGATGAAATAAAAGTGACGGCAATGGTTTGGTGTAAAAGTGGATAGTGTTTTTGACTTTTTCTCTTTTATATGAAGGAAATAGTAGATGTGTAAATAAAGGGTATATATGTAATTTCACAAAAGCTCGTTAAGGCTCGCGAGCTTTACGAGCTGAGTAACTCAAAGCTCGAACTCGACTCGACATCTTATACGAGTAGCTCGAGCTCGAGCTCGACTCGTTTAAAATCGAGTCGAGTCGAATATTTTTCGAGTCGATCTCGAGTTACTCGCGAGTTGTCTCGGCTCGATTACACCTAATGACAACAAAGGGAAGAGAAAAGACCTGACGTAAAGGCAAGCACCTACTACCTCCCGACCTCGGGGATATCAATATCATCATATCTTGTATGTGAAAGAAAATGGAGATGGAAGTGCGATCAGTGGCAGGACTTGAAGGATGCTTCGTTTCATTACCTCTTCATCTCATTCAAACTCTTCAATCAAATTCTTCAAATTTGTTCTCATTTTTAGCTCTTGAACTTCGTTCAGTTGCAAATAATAATGATATTTGGTTTGTTGCTTGGTCTGGTTCCGCTTCTTCTACCAATTCCTCCATCGAGGTATTCCTCAATTGCAATTTTCATTGCCTCTGTGTTTTAGCTTTATTTTTTTATTTATTATTATTATTTTTTTAATTGGATATTAATTTCTTTCAATTCCATGTTAAACATCATAACTTCAGTCTTTGTGTTTAAAGGGGTTGGGGGTGTTGGTATTAGCTTATTTAGTTGGTTTACGGTCTTATGTAAAATTCAAAAAGCTTATAAACCTTTTCTTTTCTTATAAGCTTATAATGTCGAGCTTATATCTTACTTAAGCTCATGAGCTCATAAGCCCAAACTAGTAAGCGTAGGGGGTGTTTGTTTAAGCTTATTTGGTTTTCCGCTTATGCTTCATAAGGTCACTTTTTATGGCTTACTTTGAAACTTTTTGGCTTATTCTAACTTATGGTGTCATAATAAGCTTATATAATCTTAAAAAGTTCAAAATAAGCCACATTAAGTGAGCTTATGAAACATAAGCCGAAAATCACATAAGCCATAAGCCTGCTATATAAGCTTAAACAAACACCCCCTTAATAGCTTTTACAAATTTAAGTAAGCGTGCTATATAAGCTAAATACTACCACTCCATCATTTCCACTCTCATTTGCTTATAGAGTTTAACATTTGTTTTTTTATTTGACAAGATTTCCCATCATTTTTACTAAATAATGATGAGTTGAAGTTTAGTACTATGAAACTAATGAAATATTATTGTAGTTGCAAGATTTCTACAAGGGAGCATTTAAATGTGATACCTATTTCCAAATTCAACAGTCATCTTAAAAAATATAAGATTTATATTTTATACATTTTTTTCAAGTTCAAATGTAGCTACGAGTCTATACTATGTGCATATATGAGGAATTGAGGTTATACATACCAATTTACTATGATTTTTTGCAGCTTCCATCTTCCTTATAGTCTTCCTCGTATTCTTGTTTTTGACAAATTTGTTTGAGAAATAATATCGGGTGCTTTAGCATTTTAAAGCAAAAGTATAAAATCCTAGTGTTATATGGCAATATTAAGTTTATGGGACATTATCAAGATGCTTGGTAACTGGTTCACCAATAGTTTTCGGGTAAATTGGAGTATTTTAAAGTGATCTACTTAGTGTAATGTTCTTCCAAGTTGATATTTTGTTCAAGTTGATGCAAAATTATCTTATTGTTGATACTTTCTTCCATTTACCTATGCAGATTGCTCCGCAATTTGCAGAATGCATTAATCTGCCAAATCGTACAATAGTTCGAGTACGAGCCATTCCTAATGTTCCAAAAGCCAAATTTGTGACAATAGAACCTGATACTGAGGATGATTGGGAAGTTCTAGAGCTAAATGCAGAACATGCAGAGGCAGCCATTTTAAAGCAGGTGCTCACTCAATAGATTGTAGATTTTTTTTTTACTTTTTTATGAGTTCTTTTTTGTGAGGCGTGTTTTAGAATTCATGGTATATATCTTGCGCATAAGCAAATTGGAAATTTTTTATAGACACAGTGCAATAGAGTTGTATGTGATTATCAATGCTTAAGTATGGTTTTGACAATCAAAATATATTTGTATAAAATCAAACCACCACCTAGGCGGTCTTGTGGTGAGGCATCCAGAGGTCCTCACAAGAGGTCTCAGGTTCAACCTCCCTAGGTAAACATCTTTGGGGTGGCTAAGGAAAGGGTTCGGAAATGGTCACCGGGGATACCCCGGTTAGGCCGCGTACATTTGATAAAAAAAAGGATATAGTTGTATGTTATAACAATCTTAGGTAATCTATAGTGTATATAATTTTCAAACAATATTCAGTCTAATAAAAAAAAAATGGATATATTTGTATGTTGTAACCACAACTCTTACATTTGTTACTTACTATAGGCTGGAATTGTCCATCAAGCGATGAGATTTCCGTTATGGTTGCATGGGCACACGACTATTACCTTTTCCGTAGTCTCAACTGATCCCAAGGAACCAATTGGTGAGCTCTTGTCTAATGTTCATCATCTCGATAAATGTCTGCTGAAACAACGCTTACTTCTTACTTTTTGAATAATGCATGTTCCCTGTACATTGAATGCCTACCGGAAATTGGATTAGTATGTTAGTAACTTCTCAATATGTGTTGTTCAGTGCAACTTGTGCCAGGAACTGAAGTTTCTGTTGCTCCAAAGAGGCGCAGAAAAAGTGAAAATTCAGCTGTAAAGGCATTACTGCGTATCCAAGATGCAGACAATAGATTTTTTCACAAATCTCGGGTCAATGACACTGAAATTGGGTTGGTTCTCACTTCTGCCGCCTTTATTCATCCAGAAACAGCTAATTCCTTTTCGCTAGATTCTCTTCAACCTGTAATTTTAGAGCAAAAGTTGATTATGAAGGAAAAGAAACTAAATCATGAAAATTCAATTGCAAAGGATATTGAAAATGGAATTCAAACTGACAAAAAGGATACTAGGCAGGCTGTTGTTCGTCTTCTGATATCTGATTCTGTGGCTAAAGGACACCTTATGATTTCTCAATCTTTGCGGTATTATCTGAGAGCAGGCCTACATTCTTGTAAGTTTATTTTTATAAGGCCCGCAGTTTCATGCCATTAAATGTATTTTAAATACTCCAGCTCCCGTTATATTACTTGAGTTAGCTAAACAGTACCTCAATTGGTCTCTGTAACTTAACAAGTACGTAGATTATACATGCAGTTCATGTATCATTTATATATTCAAGTACTATAAGATTACTTAGGTTTGCTTTATGTTCCACAACATTGAAGTTTTTCCCTCTATAAGTTCAGGTAACTCCCTTTTAGATTATGCTATACAAATTGCAATTTGATTATAAATTGTTTGTTGTATGAATGCTGTTATTGCAGCAGTTAGCCCATATGTATATGTCATTTTACCATTTGCAACATCGATTGTTGAGGCTTGGCGAATCTTAAACATTATAATTTATGATGCTAAGCTGCATACGATTGTGTGCAACTCTAAAATTAACATTACAATTTCTTGTTTGTTCTTAAAAGAAAACTTAAGATCTTGAATTAAAGCTTTATATTGGTTTCTCCAATGTGAGCATCATATAAGTCGTACTCTAAAAGGTTGACAGAAAGCGTCATTCTTGACTCAAAAACTAGTTTAGTGTTCTTAAAAGCACTAGATATGACGTACATTAGGAAAAAATTTATTTCATTATGTTTCTGTTTATGGCTTACAAGGTGAATCTGGTGCAGTGCTGCAATATCGTTGAGATTTAAAGAACAACTAGTCATCCCTGACTCAAAGCACTTAGTGATGTCTTGTTATAACATACAAACTGCAATAAAATCGCTAAAAGAACAGCAGTGCTTGTTTTATTTAGCTTTAAAGTTTGGTAATATGATTCAAAGTTAAAATTTGCTACCTCATTTCATTGGCCTGCATGTATGCTCTTCTGCCTTGACATTGTTATTTCAACCGTTACATCATTGTTTGCTTATACCATTACTTACTTACATATAAGGAGGTAAATATTATGTTGGGGACAGTAACTCTAAGGACTCAAAAATATCTAACGAGCAGACTTCTCATCTCAATGCACTTTCAAACAGTAGAATTCTTCTTTTTAGTTGTTCTTGCTGTTCGTATATATAGCTGTTGTAGATTAATTATGAAAGACCTGTAATTAGTAGGCAGGTTTTGTGTTGGATGCAACAATGTAAATAAAATGTCCTGCAATGCTTCCAGGGATACATGTGAAGACTTGCAATGTTGTTCTACAAAAAGATCCTCCTTCATTTGTTCTTTCTCCTTGTCAGTTTAACATATTTGGGAAGAAGTTATCTGAAAATGGCGGTTTTGAAAATCTTAATGGTCAAAGGAACCGTTACACAGAGAAAATGTTAACAAAGACAAACTCAGCTTCCCAGCATGACTTCACTAATTGGTCAAACCATGAGAAAATTACTACACTCTTTGCAGATGAATCAGATCATCAAGATAAAGGGACAAAAAGTTCACTGGTTATCCTTCGTGCATGGATTTTGGCTGAAATAGATGCTATTTTGTCTTTTTCCAAAACAGAACTTAATTCGGTTGTTTTGGGAAACAAGACGTTGCTTCACTTTCAGGTGAAAAGTACTGAATTGACAAAGTATGCAAAACCTCATGAAATAAGAAAGAGAGCTGGGGAATCGTTAGTTGATATTATGTATGTTTTGTCGGTTTCTGTGGATTCTATGCAAGCTGGAGTAGCATATGAGCTCGAGTTTTCTGAAGGGAACAAGATGTCCATGAATAAGAAAAGCTTAAGTTTCTTTCTTGCAAAGTTGCAATTGGGTGAAGGTTTACCTCTTTCTTCTGTTAAAGAAAGAATATCTGACAAGCGTTCTAACATGGAGATTTCTTCCTTGAGCTGGATGGGCACAGCAGCTGCTGATGTAACTAATAGTAGGTACTCTACTTTAGCTTTTGATTTTCTTGTGTTTTCTTATAATCATAACAAAAGAATATTTTGGGTTTTATTTATAATTTTAAGTCTTATGTCTATTTTTGAGGTTGCGGTGGGGTGGGTAACCGGCAAAATGGGATAGGATGGGCTGACCAAGCAAACATATATATCTGTATCTCTTTTTGCATTTTATAAATTATAAAAGTAATAATATCTGGTCAAGTAAAACGATTTGGGACATTGTATGCATCTTTAATTCTTAATCCATCTGAACCATTTGATCTGGAATGACATTTTTTCCTGTGTTGACAGAAAAAAACAATTAAATCAGTCTTATGCTCTTGGAAATACTTGTCGTTTAATTAACAATGCACTTTTTGCTTTGAACATATATATAGAGCTGTGATTTATTTTTTCTCTACTGCTTGGTGTATAACCCTTGATTTATCTGACATGCATTCCTTTCTTCAGGATTAATGGTCTTATTGTCCCCTTCCTCTGGGATGTTTTTAAGTACTTACAATCTTCCTTTTCCTGGACATGTGTTAATATATGGTCCTCCAGTGAGTTCTTCCTAATCCTTGTTCCATTTCATATAAGAACGACAATTGACTTTTAATTGTCATAGACTGGATATGCATATTTGTATTTTTAAGGGATAATGTATATGAAGGCCACCCACGTTTTCAACTTTTAACATATAGGCCATCCATTTAGGAATGAACTTATAGGCCGCGCAACTTGTTTACACCAATTCCAGACAAATTTATGCCCGGAAACTATAATATATAAATAAGAAACCAACCTCTAACTTATCCAAGCAAGACGAATGAAAAGTTTGATATGAAATATCGATTATACCCTTACTTTAAGTGTGAATTTATATTATTAAAAGTACTTTAGAAGGATAAAATTGAAATTTCACGACTAGTTTTTTATTCGTATTAGTTTATATGTTAGTGTTACTTTCATTCTTGCCGTTTGATAATTATCCGGATTAAATTTGACCGGAATTGGTGTAAACGAAGATAAATACATAATTTGGTGGCCTATAAGTTACTTTCAAAAAATGGGTGGCCTATATGAGAAAAACTAAAAGTTGAGTGGCCTCCCGACATATTATCCCAATTTTGAAAGAAAAAGTGGGGTATATTTTAATAAGGAAAGTCTGTATGTATAACAACAAATCTGCTCTGTATGTATAACAATAAATCTGCTTCTTTATTATGCCAGGGTTCTGGGAAGACATTATTAGCTACGACTGTTGCAAAAACTATTGAAGAACATGCAGATGTCTTGGCACACATGTATGGCATTGTGTGACTTAGCTAACATGTCATAATTATTGATTAGTTAATCAGAAATTGTTTTGACTGAGAGTTCTCTCCAGAGTTTATGTAGGATGCTCTAGACTTGCTTCAAGTAAGTCCCAAACTATCCATCAAGCCCTATCTAGTTACATATCTGAAGCATTGGATCATACTCCTGCCCTTGTGGTACTTGACGATCTTGATAGCATTATAGCATCTCCTAATAACTCAGAAGACCATCACTCTTCATCTTCTTCTACATTGCTGATGGAATTTCTCACAGGCATCTTGGACGAATATGAGGTGTAGTTTCATTATACCGTTATTGTCTTCTGAATTGCCATTACTATCTGTTTTTGTGCCTCTTTAAAGTCTAGATGGTCAATTATGTAGATCCTCCAAAAAGTATTACAGGTGACAAAATGATTGGGTGTAAGGTCAAAACGGGCAGTTACAGTGCGAAACGGGTTAGATGGACTTGTAGTGTCCAAACCTTTTCTTTTATTTAATTTCTATAATTAGTAAATATGATAACAAAAACTATATTATTACAATATTAATCTAATATTTGCATATAGCGATCAAGGAGGGTCTATGCATTTTGAAATACACTTTGGGTGACTTTCAACTCGTCGTACCCTATTTAACTGAAAATATTAATTTTTCTCATTTGACCTCTTAGATATTAAATCTATCCCAAACCGACCCATTAATTAGTAAACAGTTATATATTGGCACCTCTGTTAGTCATGTGTAACATCGCATGGGCATAAGTCACGTACTTGTCTATCATGTTTTCTTTTGATATATAGAAAGAAAAAAATATTCCTACCTGCATCTGACCTAAAATGATCATATAGACATTGCTCATGGCATTGCAGTCAGATAATTTATGTAACAAGAAGACATACCTCAGTAATTTGCTTGAAGTATATATTTTTTTTTTCATGAAGATGGATGAAAACAATATTCTTCGTGTGCGTAACTCCCTAACTAATAAACTAATGTCTGTATTATCAGGAAAAGCGTAAGAATTCATGTGGAATTGGCCCCGTTGCATTTATAGCTTGTGTACAGAACCTCACTAGTATTCCACAGACCTTGAGCTGCTCTGGTTAGTTGCACTTCTTGTGAAAAACATAACAAAAGTGTATTCTTTTTTTTTTTGGTATACACTTGAGAACATATCTCATATCTTGCTATTATACGTTTACCATCATAATACCTTCTCATGTGAAATGCTAAATTTCAGGTAGGTTTGACTTTCATGTCCAACTGGCTGCTCCGGCAGCTGCTGAACGTGGCGCTTTGTTGAGACATGAGATTCAGAAACGTTCTTTGTTATGTTCTGATGACATTTTGCTTGATATAGCTTCATCATGTGATGGATATGATGCATATGATCTGGTATTTATCTTTCTTATACATCTAGCGCATATATGATTGCAAATTTTTTTTAATAAACTATATCTTCCTCTCATAATGTTTCCCCGCCTAGGCGGGATTGGGTATGTTGTTGTTGTTCCTCTCATAATGTTTATGTTATTTATGATAAAAAAAAAAAAAAAACACGTACATATATAGAAGTAGAAAACCAATCCTAGTTACCGTTGAATTCATTTTGCTTCAGGTAAGTTTATCTCAAACTAATAATTTGATTATAAAACTAATACTAAAATATGTTGGTATCATAATAAGGTTATTGCTTAAATTCTAGTGAGCAACTAAATAATTTATTTAGCCCAACATCTTATCAGTTCTGGTTAAAACACTAAAATATATGCACCAGTTATTATGTTGATGTGTGTGTCATTGGGAAGTAAACAAAGTACTTTTACAGGAAATACTGGTTGATAGGGCAGTTCATGCTGCCATGGGTCGGTTTGTGTCCCGTGGCATGGCTTTTGGGAGTGACAAAAAACCTACTTTGACAAAAGATGATTTTCTACAAGCAATGAAAGGATTTTTACCCATAGCTATGCGTGATATTACTAAATCTGCCACTGAAGAAGGACATGGAGGCTGGCAGGATGTTGGTGGTCTAACTGAAATTCGTAATTCTATCAAAGAGGTATAGTTATATTTTTCTCTATCGTGTCTTTTAATGTTAAATCACAACTTAACCCTTTCAAGTGTAAAACACTGAAACTCAACTAGATAAGTAGACTGAATCAGATGTAACCATGTCTGCTAAATGTCAGATGATCGAATTGCCTTCAAAGTTTCCAATGATCTTTTCACAAGCTCCTTTACGAATGAGGTCTAATGTTCTCTTATATGGCCCTCCTGGTTGTGGCAAAACACATATTGTGGGTGCTGCTGCTGCTGCATGTTCTCTACGGTTCATCTCCGTGAAAGGGCCTGAACTGCTGAATAAATACATTGGTGCTTCTGAGCAAGCAGTAAGTTATACTCTACTTTAAACTTAGTTGCAATCAGATCAGTTTTTATATACAATTGACTATTTGCATCTTCATTTTTGCAATGCGCTATCACAATTGGCTATAACCAAACATATAAATTGGAGGTTATAAGCTCATTAATTTTCCTAATCCTTTATACCTTGAAAGGCTGTTCATGGGTTAGGATTTTAAGGCTTGTTTGGATGTACGTTATGAAAATGATTATCTAATTATTGTGACTTGAAGTCGTAGTTTTAGTGTTTAGGCAGAGCGGATTCGGATTTTTGGTTATTTAGGGATCAAATAATAAACTTCATATGGTACTACTGGAGCAAACTGATTACCTAAGAAATATCAAGATTATTTATTACCCCTTCTTTTGAACACATTCTGTTATTAATGTTATTATTAGTTTATTACTAGTATTTTTATAAAGGCTTGTGAATATTAATAATAGGGATAATTATATAAAAATGTAACTAACTTGTCACTTTTTTGAGTGTTGTGTAGGCAATCTTTTTTTGTTCCTATTGTATACCCAAACTTTTGAATTTCGACCTGTGTTTTTTTTGTGACCATTTTACCCCTGCATTTTTACGACACTATTAACAGTGAAGGGGTAAAATGGTCATTATACATTAACAAAATACACACGAAGGTTAAAATTCAAAAGTTTAGGTATATAATAGCAAAAAAGAAAGTTGGCTACAAACACTAGAAAAAGTGGAAAGTTACATTTACAGGTAATTATCCCTTAATAATACTACTAGAAGTAAATAGTTATTGAATGTGTATGGGATAAATGCTTTTTAAAGAGTTGGTAAGTATTAATTTATACAAAACATAAAGTTTTTATTTTTGGGTCACCATGGTTTCCGAACTTTGGCCGCGGGTTTGAGCAATTGAGCCCACCACCCCACAGAACGCAAACCGGGTAAAGCCCTCCCTTTTTTTTAAGAAGGTTGGCGTGTTTAATTTCTGTAATGTCCATTTGATGATATATATTAATTTTGTAATAAAATCAGAATTTGCAAGCACTCGAGAACAACTGATTATCCGATCATTATAGCTTTAAACAGCAGTAGCACATGAAAACACTATCTCTCGTGCATCAGGTTTACCTGATTATCTGATTGTTACTATTATTTATTATGGCACAATCAGATTCTTGAAACACATCTAAACACCCCTGTGTGAATCTTATAAAATGCTTCAGAAGTTGAGGTAAACTATCCTATAATCAGGTACATGTAAAATAAGTTGTGGATGTTAGATTGCAGTATCAATTTTGTGAACATACTAGCCTCTTCCATAATGAGGAAATCATAAAGTTTCATGACATTTCTTGTGTCGTTTTATCAGAAATACTGCTGGTGCTGATAGTTTAATTGCAGGTACGTGATATATTCTCGAAAGCAGCAGCTGCAGCACCATGCCTTCTCTTTTTTGATGAATTTGATTCCATTGCTCCTAAAAGGGGCCATGACAATACTGGCGTAACTGATCGAGTTGTTAATCAAGTTAGTTTTTTTACAAGTTAATCTCTACTCTTTGTACAAAGTTTTCAGTAAAATTGAATTAACTTTGAAAACAAAAAGGTTGTAGGTAACTGATATCAGAGCCACGAATAAAACATGGAACATATAATTTTTTCTGAAAGTTTTGAGGGGTTTATCAATATTAGGGAAGTATTTGTGGTTTATCAATTTTTTTTGTAAGTTTTAGTGTTTTTTTATCCATAATTTTTTAAGTTATTTGTGGCATAATAATTCAGTTACCTGAAATAAAAATTTGACAAAGTTGGCAACCTTTTGTATGCAATTCAGCCCAAAATTATGCTACTTTGTTGACTCATACTAAATAAAATCTGTATCAAATATTCCCAGTTCTTAACAGAGTTAGACGGTGTTGAAGTTTTAACCGGAGTATTTGTTTTTGCTGCCACAAGGTTAGTAATTATTTGAAAACTTTTTTTTTTTTGTTTTTTTTTTTTTTTTTTTTTTTTTTTTTCCGAATATGATATAAAAAGTTTTATTATTTGTCTTTCATAGATGCTCTTGCCTGTCCATGAGATCATTCCTTTGTAGTACATTGCTAATTTGCTACATATCTGATTGACTGAATACACACGTGATCTTCAAATCGTATTGCGATTCGTTACAAGCTAAAATGCATGTTAGTCATAAGTAGACTTCTTACATGAGATGATAACCATCCATGCAAGATTGAAACTTTGAGTTTCTAGTGAAATATTAAATGACTTAGCATCAACATTTTGTAGGCATGTCTTTAAATATAGGTCGAATACTTGAATGCCACTAATTTATTTTGTGTTTCCTTGCAAGACTAATAAGATATTGTAGGTAATATTAGTTTACATTCATTTATTCGACTTCATTTCAAAGTTGGTGAAAGATCACTTTCACAAACTTCTGAAAATTTGTATAGATGGCATGTCAAATTAGGATAACATTGTTCATATATATACCCGTTGCTCGTCCCTTCTTTAGGAACTGGGGATATGAACTGTATGTGATTGCCAATATATATGTTGTTTATGAAAGTATTCAACTATTTGATGCGTTGCTATAAAAATATATTGCTTTTGGACATTTAATTGTTTTTTCGTAAATGGACATTGATAATGGCTGGAGGGAATATAAGATACATTTAGAGTTAGTTTCTAATTAATAACAGTTCAAGTTTTGTTTATTGAAATTAAACCACTTCATATTTATGAATTTGCAGTAGACCTGATCTACTGGATGCGGCCCTACTGCGACCTGGTAGATTGGATCGCCTACTTTTCTGTGATTTTCCATCACCAAAAGAGAGATGTGATATTCTTACTGCTCTTTCTAGAAAGGTAAAAGTGATATTTGTATATTGGAGGTGGCAATTTCGACCCATTTATATATTGACGTGCTGATTCGGGTTATGTTTTTTTTAAGGCCGAATGTGACAACTGAAAATAATTTGTTAAAAGGGGATTGGGTTCAGATGGTTTTCAATCTCTTTATGCAACCTCATGAGTTTTACGCTAAATATCAGATTAGATTGTAGTTCTTGTAATCACATTTAAGATTTAACACGTTATATATTATTTATAATTAATGGTCATGGTTTTTAAAGGCCGTCGTCACCAAACCAAATCTACAAATTTTGACCAGAACCCGTTAACCATGCACTCAATCTGCCCAGTTTACAACCTCTTATGTGTGTGCTCATTTTATGGATGACTAAAATCTCATTCTCAACTTTTTGATATTAGTTACCAATGGCCAATGACGTCGACTTGGAAGCTATAGCTCAAAAGGTAGAAGGATTTAGTGGAGCGGACTTACAAGCCCTCTTATCAGACGCTCAGCTGGCAGCTGTCCACGATCTTCTGAACAGTAAAGAAGCTCATGAACCTGGAAATATGCCGGTCATTACCAATGCCCTTCTAGAGAAGATTGCCACAAATGCTAGACCTTCGGTTTCAGAAGCTGAAAAGCAGAGATTGTACAATATTTATGGCCAGTTCTTGGATGCTAAAAGATCTGCCGCAGCACAGGTCTATCCCATACACTCTTTGACTTTATAGGGTTACTTTTCAATTCAAGTTTAGATCAAGATTCCTTTAAATTCTCAGAATTTGTTTAATATCTGTTATAGTGGTCAAAATGGGTGGGCCCCGTAGTGGGTCAAAGTGGGCCTTTTTCCATATGGGTTGGGTTGACTAGATACACATTTTCTGCAACATATTTTATTTTTAACAAATGATTATTGTGTCAAATGCTACTTCATTTAAAGATAGAAAATTTTGGAAATGATTCAGGAGGCTTTAATGAATCAAATATGGACTTTGGTGACTTTCAACTTGTTTTAATCCGCTTGACCTATTTCCGGTAGACCTCTTTGGTTCGTTGGACATAAATTGTTAACCCGAATCTACCAATTCATAAGTAAACGGGCTATCTGTATCTGTAATGAAGTTTACTAGAGACAAGCCACTAATATTTATGATATTACATTGGTACCAAAATCTGAATTGCAATGAAATTCAAATGTAATCTTATCGACTTTGAAAGTCAAAGTACTAAACTGTTCCTGTGGCTTTTATGTGCAGTCAAGAGATGCAAAAGGGAAAAGAGCAACACTTGCATAATGAATTATCAATGACTAATTGGTGCTATCCGCGGAAGGTCGTCAGATTAGCTAGTTTGAAATGCTTGGGATGGCCAGACTTCATGTACATACAGGAAATTGCTCCTGCATTAGTTTAGTTGTGAAGCTTTCCATGCTATGAGTTAAAGATTATAGGGCCCAGAAAACCTTCCATACAAATAATTATCTTGGAAGTGAATGAAACAGCATTTTTTTTTCTTTCTCATAAATCATAATTTTAACATAGTTAATTGACCATAAAATATATTAATCTTAATACAAGTCTTCAACCTAAAATAAGAGGCAAAAAGACAAGTTCCAACCCGGTCTGAATCAAAAGAAAAAAGCAAATAACATAATATCTAACCGCCTCTGACTTGGTAAGAGGTTGGTAAGACATTTTTTGAGAAGAAGAAAAAAAAAAAAAAAAAAAAAAAAAACCAACTTAGTCGACTCCGGCTTTAGCTCAAGACATTTTAAACTAATCTAGACGTGCTAAACTACACTAATACAATTTTAGTCTTCATATCATAAAGATAAAGATTAAATAAAAATATAAATATTCGGGAGTCTTCATATCATAAAGATAAAGATTAAATAAAAATATAAATATTCGTGAGAAGGATAAGGAGGAATTTTTTTTTTTTGTTTTTTTCAAAAATTTCTACAAGACCGGGTATGTTGGTCCACGAAAAAGTTGTGAAGGAAGCTTTTAAAAGTGGATACTTTTTACGAAAAAAAATTATGAAAAATTATGTTTGTGCATTAAATTATTTTTTGTGCATCAAAAATTTGTTTTTGTACCCAACTTCTTTTGACTTTTTTCTATCAAAATAACATTGTGTATCAAAGTAAAACAAATTAAAAATTTGTGCATCAAAATTTTTTTGCGCATCAAAATTCAATTTTTGTGCATTAAAAAAAACGTATAAAAACTCAAAATTATAAAAACTTCTTTCACAAAAGTTTTATGCACCAACATACCTGATCTTGTGAAATTTTACTGGATTTTTCGCGCCACACACACACACACACACACACACACACACACACACATATATATATATATATATATATATATATATATATATATATATATATATATATATATATATATATATATATATATATATACTTAAATCTTCTTATAATTCTCACGGATATTATTTTTTATTTTAACTTTACCCAATATGATCAAATTCACAAAGATGGAAATTATGTTAAAAAAAGAATGACTAAGGCGATGTTGTTTACTAAGAGACTTTGAGTCTGAATTTGATTCACATATTTGAATTTAAATGTTTTGTTGTAAAGAATAAGTGGTTGAGAAATTTGAATCTGACTCAAATAAATCTGTTTGTTTTTTTGTAAAATGTCCGAATTTTTACAATTTAAATATAAAATGATTGCATTCACGCGAGATTTTATTAAATATATGTAAAAAAACAAATTTTATAATATAGTCAATTAAAAGTAAAAAAACAATTTAATCAAAATATTCAATCTTATGTTAATTTGACAACAATAAATGTGTTAGAGTTTAGATTAGAATTTTTAAATATAGTGTGTAGAAACTAAAAGGGGGGAGGGGGGGGGGGGGGGGGGAGGTTGAATAGTTTCACAAATTAGAAATACGTTTTAAAAACTTTTAGTTTTTTTAAGTTCTTTTTTGAAAAACCGTTAGATTTAATAGTTATATGATATCTATAAACGTAATAATAATTTGTAAAGAAAGTAAAGTAAAGACAAGAGATAAAGGAAGAATACAACCAAACCGAGACGCAGAGTTTTATAGTGGTTCGGTACGAAGCTCACCCTTCGCCCTACTCCACTCCCCAAGTAATACACTCGAGAGTTCACAATCACTATGTCAACACACTCTTTTCTAGCTTAGCAAACCGTACACCAAAGCTTACACAAAGTTTAACGACACTAAGTAGAATGTCGGGTCCTAATCCTAGCTAGAACCAATCTACACAAAGCCCACGTTGCTACACGAACAAGCACTCTTGTCCACTTGGATAAACACACAATCCAAGTCTTCACATGGATGATCACCCTATCTAAATATTCACACAGGCGATCACCGCGTCCAAATCTTCACAAGCACGATCACCCCGTCCATTTTAATCTTCACCCGATCCAAGTCTTCATGAACCTTCACTCGGTCCTAGCCTTCACTTCACGAACTCACACCAAGTCCAAGTCTTCACACACCGACACACTGACTTACACAAAGTCCTAATCTAAAAACACCACTTCACGGAATTACACTTTGTCCATATTTATCCTAACACACCTAATCACGACTCACACACAAGTCAGATATACAAATTTACAAGATATACAAATTAGAGAGTTTGGGGGAAGAAGAGAATCGTAACACAAGTTACGTTTGTGTGTGATGACTCTAACACTTCGTTTCTCGATGAATATGAGCGTTCTTCTCTAGCACTGTGATATAGAGGGTAACAGGATCACTTATAAACACATATCGACACTATAGTGATCAAAGAAGAGAGGAAGAAAGACCAAAAGTTTTTCTGCAAAGAGGGTTAGTTTTTTTGAGAAAATAGTGCAATATTTATATGCACCATGAGGAGCGGGGGACGGTCCCTTAAAGTTGAACGGTCCTGTATATATAAGGGACCGTCGCCATGTTTACAGGACCGTCTCGACATACGCTCATATTTTTGTCCTGATGTGGTGAAAGTTTATTTGGTGAAAAACTTATCTAATTTGAGCGGGAAAACTAGCTGTTGGGAGATTTGAAATTCAAATTTATTTTCTTTAATAAAACATTTCTTTTTAATTACAAAAATACTTTTGTAAAAATGTTTTGTCACATAAAAATGTGAAGTTTTGAGAAAATAAGATCTTTGATCACTTTACTAATGTCGTTATTATGTTTGTTCATACCTGAAGTGATGTTGTAGTCGATACGTTGTTGAAACGATTTGCCTCGGTTAAAAACTTATCAAATGTAGTTTTACGTATCATGTTTTTATATTTCGTGATTATCAAAACGTATAGTGACCGAATAATGCAAATGACTTTTTTGACATTATTTGTATTAACAATCTCCCCTTTTTTGATGACTACAAAATGTAAACTCATTTTAGGTAAATTATATGTTAATAAGTTTTTAATGAGTTTTCGTTTACTTCTCCCCCTTTTTGTTCTTTTAAGTAGACGTTTTAAAAACTTTTAGTTCTTTTAAGTTCTTTTGGAAAACCGTTAGATTGAATAATTATGTGATATCTATAAACGTAATAATAATGTGTAAAGAAAGTAAAGTAAAGACAAGAGATAAAGGAAGAACACAATCAAACCGAGACGCAAAGATTTATAGTGGTTCAGTACGACGCTCACTCTTCGCACTACTTCACTCCCCGAGTACCACACTCGAGAGTTCACAATCACTATGTCAACACACTCCTTTCTAGCGGAACAAACCGTACATCAAAGCTTACACCAAGTTTAACGACACTAAGTGGAATGTCGGGTCCTAATCCTAGCTAGAACCAATCTACACAAAGCCCACGTGGCTACATGAACAAGCACTCTTGTCCACTTGGATTTACACACAATCGAAATCTTCACACCGACAATCACCCCCTCCAAATCTTCACACGGACGATCACCCCATCCACTTGAATCTTCACTCGATCCAAGTCTTCACGAACCTTCACTTGGTCCTAGTCTTCACTTTATGGACACACACCAAGTCGAAGTCTTCAGATACACCGACAAACTGACTTACATAAAGTCCTAATCTGGATACACCACTTCACGGACTTACACTTTATCTGTATTTATCCTAACACACCTAATCACGACTCACACATAAGTCATATGCACAAATTTACAATAAATTCAAATTAGAGAGTTTGGGGGAAGAAGAGAATCGTAACACAAGTTACATTTGTGTGTAATGACTCTAACACTCCGTTTCTTGATGAATACGAGCGTTCTTCTCTTGCACTTTTATATAGAGGGTAACGGGTCACTTATAAACACATATCGACACGTTATAGTGATCAAAGAAGACATGAAGAAAGACTAGAAAGTTTTTGTGTAAAGAGGGTTAGTTTGAAAGACCAGAAAGTTTTTGTGCAAAGAGGGTTAGTTTTTCTGAGAAAACAGTGTAGTATTTATAGGCACCTGGAGGAGCGAGGGATGGTCCCTTAAAGTTGGACGGTCTCGTATATTAACGGTCGCTATGTTTACGGGACCGTCCTGACATACGCTCCTGTTTTTGTCCTGATGTGATGAAATGTTTATCTGGTGAAAAACTTATCTAATAAAACATTTCTTTTTAATTACAAAAATACTTTTGTAAAAAAAATTTGTCACATAAAAATGTGAAGTTTTGAGAAAATAAGATCTTTGATCACTTTAATAATGTCGGTATTGTGTTTGTTCATACATTAAGTGATGTTGTAGTTGATACGTCGTTGAAACGATTTTCCTCGGTTAAAAACTTATCAAATATAGTTTTACGTATTGTGTTTTTATATTTGGTGATTATCAAAACGTATAGAGACCGAATAATGCAAATGACGTTTTTGATATTATTTGTATTAACACGGTGTATTTCCATAATTAAATACACCGTATACCTTCAAATCTTGAAATACTTGGATCGGGGATAAGATCTTCAATACGGCGTATGACTAGAGTTTCATAAGTCGTATGTCTTCAATGTAAAAATGAAGGGTCTTTATAACATATCTCTTTCGAATAATATTTCCCATATGAGAAATGATAGTTTCTTCCACTACATGTTCCTACTCATACTCCTACTCACAGAATTCTGACAAGTGTCAGAATATATGGTTTGATGCAGAGAGATAATGAGTGGAGAAAAAACATACTCCTTCCGTCCCAAAATAATAATCCACGTTTCCTTTGTAGGACGTCTTTAATTTTTCATTACTAAATATAGATAGGGAAGTTTGATCGAGTTTACAATATTATCTTTGCTTGAAATTGTTATTACAAATTTTAAAGAAAGCATTAATTAATTATTTAGGGGTAAAACTGTTATTTTGACAAAAGTAAGAGAGAGAAAACAATAATAATTATGCTTTTCTTATAATGTGTATTTTTTGATTGGGGGATAATAATTTTGAGAAGAAATGAGTATTATATTATTTTGTGTGTAAGAGGATATATAGGAATATAATGTATGAAGATATAAATTCTAACATTTGATGTCATTTCACTTCTCAAGATCTATAAGATTTTTTCTTCCTTATTATTCTCACGTATTCAATTCCGATCATCTCAAAATCTTTCTTGAGAATTTTACGTTCTTTCCTTTTCTGTGCTTTGAACAATTGAATTACATGATATGTTAACCTTTGAACGATTACCTTTTCTATGTGTTGTTTTAACTATATTTAAATCCTCCGGTGACCTCTCCACTCATCTAAATTGCTAAAAATAGATTATGATAACAAGTTTTAGCATTTTTTAAAATTTTATATTTTATTACTACACGATACTACGCTACGCATCTTAAAAACCCTACATTTTAATTACCGGGAGCAAATACACTACATAACACACAAATATAACCTAATTAAATTCAAAAATCTACACTAATTCTTTGTCCCCCCTCTTAGGTGGCATACAAAGAGGATGACCCCTCGACACTTGTCTTTCCTTAAGACAAGTGTTGTCTACACTTTCACCTTATCATATTTAAACCTAACTAAACTACATAGAGCATATCAGCATCACTTTTTCATGCAAAATAGACTCAAATATCTGCTCTCTTCTCCTTTTGGTCGTGAGTCTTCAACAAAAAACACACCAATTGTGTTTTGATTTTCCTTGTTAAAGATTTAGTACAAGAATGAAGACCCAAGTGTTGTAGCTTTGATTCTTGTTCCTTTTACGTCTTACGCGATCTAAACCTACGTTTTTTTTATGTTTTAACCACATTTAAATCCTCCGGTGACCTCTCCACTCATCTAAATTGCTAAAATACATTATGATAACAAGTTTTAGCATTTTTTTTAATTTTATATTTTATTACTGCCTGGTACTACACTACGCGTGTTAAAAACCTTACGTTTTAATTACCGGGAGCAAATACACTACATAACACACAAGTATAACCTAATTAAATTCAAAAGTCTACACTAACTCTTTGTCCCCCCTCTTAGGTGGCATACGAAGAGGATGATCCCTCTACACTTGTCTTTCCTTAAGACAAATGTTGTCTACACTTACACCTTACCATATTTAAACCTAACTAAACTACATAGAACATATCACCATCAATTTTTCATGCAAAATAGACTCAAAAATCTGCTCTCTTCTCCTTTTGGTCGTGAGTCTCCAACAACAAATACACCAATTGTGTTTTGATTTTCCTTGTTAAAGATGTAGTACAAGAATGAAGACCCAAGTGTTATAGCTTTGATTCTTGTTCCTTTTTCTTCTTTAAGACCTTATTCTCAAGAGTTTTTATGACTTCCAAGATGTTTATATGGCTGTGATTTCAAGTTCTTCGAAGTGTTTTTAAAAGTTTTTCTTGCAAGGTTTACAAAGGTTTCTTGTCGATGACTATTGGATGATCCTTGTTCTTTGCTCTTAAATATTCCGTGTTCTTGTACTTTTGTAAGGAATCCAATCACTCTCATTTCATTGTCACTTCTGTAACTTTATTATTTCTTGATGTATTTGTATGTTATATAAGTTATGATGCTTAGTTATACCAAAAATGTTTTCGTGAAATATGTCATATTCTGAGTAACATATTTGAAACCTATAAAAGTCATTTTTTTAATATAACCAACTGTTGCTCAAAACATAAAAGTTTTAGATAACATTTTAACTTATATGTGGCCGCAAGAATGGGATTAATCGGGATTGTAGAACTCTAGATATCACATTTTTCGCGGGACTATTGTGATGTTAATAATTTCAAAACTAGATAGTAAGGGTGAACTGGTAATTTTACTACTGTTACGTAACGTTTAACTTAGTGGGACCCACAAATCTTGTTAGTATACTCGAATACTTTCCGGGGATATAAAGAACATAATTTTTTGACTTACGACTTGCGAGTAACGAATTTTTGAAGATGGACATATTAATAAAAATTCTAACAGCTTTGTGATTAAAAAGAATAAAAGGTTAATAATTTATATAATTGTACCCTTAAATTTTATTTTGAATCACCTAGCATATTTTGAACCTATAGGCTTAATCTGAACTTTTTGACTAAAATTAAACCCTTTGACTAAAATTGAACCCTTAGACTTAAATTAAACTGTTATGACTTATTTTGGACATAGGGAAAAAATAGACTTAATACTTGAAATTTTGTAAGAAATATATATTTCATACTTGTAAATCATTTAAAATGCCAAATTAAATCTTGACAATTAATTAGATATTATGTACCAAGTATAGTTGAGATTATAATCTATATAGCGTATAGACATAATTGCATAATTATTTTTAAAAACTAAGACACGCGTTTATATCTAGGTTGCTCGTAGGATTCTTACGGTTTATTCTTCACTACCTCACTTGATCGTTCACTTTACTTACGGCGAGTTTATAGCTTCGCCTTTACTCATTTAAATGTTTTATAAACCTCGTGAGGGGGATACATGCTAGTTTTACAAACTGAATACAAGTAATTTTTGGTATGATTGACCCGATTACATGATTATAGTTGTTGAGTATCCTTAGAGGTGGAGCTAGAAAAAATTCGAAGGGGGGTAAATTTTTTTTACGGCATATCAAAAATAGAGTTAAACAAAGAAAGTTGACATTGACAAACTTAAGTGTGTCTGCTTCAATTTATTAGCTTGTCTAAATAAATTTTGTTAAAAAAATCTAACAAAACTTGTGCAATAGGTCGTTTATCATTCTGCTATCTCCATTATGCCCATAAACTTAGAGGGTGTTTGGGATTGCTTATTCAAAATAGATTATGCATTTTAAAAACGGATAATCAGATAATCAGCTGTTACAAAACGTGATGCTGAAACATAGTGTTCTGATTTGATTATGTTGTTTGATATCTGATGAAGCGAAAAGTGTACCGCTTTTGGGGGGTCATTTAAGACCAAAGTCGAGATTATTTGATCAAATATTGCCCTAAATTGTTCCTTTTGTCATTTTAGGTACTTTTGAGAGGAATTTTACAAAAGGAAGCATTTTGGACGTTTTTGGAGCGAAAAAGTGAAGAAAACGACAAAGTCTCAAAAGCATGCTGGAAATTGCACTTGACGGCGTCACAAGGTGTTAGTGACGGCGTCATGAGTTGACAAAGGGGTGGATAAATCAAATACACATGACGCACCATAATGTTTTGTGAAGGGGATCTGACGGCGTCACGTACAAAATTTCCAAGGCCATCAAGAGTTATTGCAAAGAGTGACGGCTCAGAACCCATATAGAGTGACGGTGTCAGAAGTTGATCTAGGCAATACGAGTTTAATTTGGCGGCGAGTTGACGGCGTCACACCTTGCTCTTGACGCCGTCAGATTACAAAATCTATATATAGTTTTCTAGTTTTCATTCATTGTGTGCAACTTTGAGGGAATAAACCCTAGACGAATTTTACAGCTTTTTCAAGGGTTTCAACCCCTTGTTTCTTCCATGCTTAATTGAAGATAAGTACTTTACCAAATCATTCAATATGTCTATGTGTTGTTTGATTATATCTTACGCTTATCTTCTCTTTAACATGCTAGGCTAGGTTTTCTTCGTGTTTGCTTAGATGTAGTGAAACTTAGATATTGATTATGGGTTGATTGTTTGTTTATAATTGTTGTGGATGAATGAATTCAATGTTAGGCTTAAGAAAACTGGCTGATTTCCAATTGGTAACTTGCTTGAACGTCTTAAGAAACATGATTGGATGTGTACTACGATTATTTGGTTATATTTAATGCATAAGTAACTTCCAAGGATGCCATGTTAGAAGCTTTTAGTCGGCTCGACATAGGATTGAGGTAGAAGCCTGTAGAGTTAAGGAAGATCATACACGGCCCTACGAATGGTATTAAGGATTATAACCCGTCATCCATGCAATTGTAACAAACTAATCAACCTATAAAAGATAGCTAAGGAGTAATGAAATCTAAGTAAACACAATTTTCTCATTATTGTTTACACCACAAATTAGTTTAAGTTTAGTTTATTTTATTTTGATTGCATCTTTAGTTAATTGGGTTAGTTGACTAGCAACTAATTCCGCCCACTCCTTTCAAAACCGAGATTTTTACCTGCTTTCCTTAAAATATAAAAATACAAAAAGAATCATCCCTCACCTCTAGACCTAGTTTTAGTGAGTTTTAACCCTAACAAACACTATTCAACGAGTTGAACGATCAATTCCCCGGTACTTGTCACTATACTATACTATACTAAAACGAACAGGTACACTGCCTAGTGGGGATTGCAAGCTTCTCAAGATCCCTTGAGAGGTAAAACCTTTTGCGAGGGCGCAATTCCATGCATCAAGTTTTTGGCGCCGCTGCCGGGGAATAGTTATTGTCTAGGTTAAAATTTCTTTTTATTAGGTCTACTTGCTAGATTCCTTTCTAATAAGATTTTTTAATTTATTTTTATAGATTTTCTTTAGTCTATCTTTTTCTTCGTTCCTTTGTTCGTAACCTTTGCCATCCGCCATCATGGAAAGTGGTAATCTCTTTGATCCCATCAACCCACCAAAACAAAACCACCCACAAAACCTACCACTACCAAACCAACCTCCTAGACCCTGAACCTTAGGAGAGTACTCCCGTCCTAGCCACCAAGGCTATCGAAACAATTTACTTTTTAGATAACTTATCTTCCTAGATCTTTGCTTCTTAGTACTCTTTTGTTGTTTGTTATTGATAATTAAGTGTAATATTAGGGTGTCATGTTATAAATTTCTTAGTTGTTCATTTGATCTTGTAAACAGTCAAAATTTCATATCTAGTTATCTTGTGTCCTTGTTGTTCTATTTGATGTTTATGTGTTTAAATAGATCTGATATACCATTATAATTGATAATCAATCATGTTTGTGGTCTGGATTTGTGATATGCTTTGAAATATCTTCATATCAGTTTAAACAAGAGTGTTTGGGATTGCTGATCTTTGTGGCTTAAGTGTGTATTTGGTGCTGGTAATTGGTTTCCACATGTCATATTAAGTTTCTAAACCTCAGTTCTAGCAAAATAAACAAGTCTTGTTTACCAAAAAGTCAAAATTATCTTTAAATTCACTCACAGCTTAACTGTGAGTGATTCTTGGTCCAATCTTGTGCAAATCAGTGTAGAAGTGTTTAGAGTTGCTTAATTTTGCTTCATTTTAGCTTAATACATTATAATCAATGAATTAGATCAGTCCTAAACTCATCAAAGTCAACTTAATTGATAATCTCAAAAAGTCAAAAGTGTGGGCTGCAGTTTGTCTAATTAAATTTAGAATTTTCTTGTGGTTTCATTTTTAGAAGTTAGGATTACTGCTTTTGGGATTTTAATATTTAGTTGCTTGTCTTTTCATGTGAATTTTTTTGAATTTTTATCTGGCTTCTAAACTGCTTATTCAAGTGCTTCTTTATAGCAGTTTTTCAAATATATGCTCTGTCTCTCAGCTTTTGAACCATATTCATAAGCTCTTATTGAGCTTATTAGTGGGCCATAGCCTGAGAGCTTTGGCTTTTTACAAAGCCTATCAGCTTGTATTTAAGCCTCTTGGCTTATTTTTCATTTTCTAGCTTATCTGCTAGGGCCGCTTAAGCCCTTTTGTTTGTCCCATCCTAACTACTTATCTGAGGTACCCAGTGAACCACCAAATTTCAAAGGCCTCTCAAGTGCTTAATAGTGGACCTTAAGGTTTGCTTTTTGGCTTATTTGGAAGCCACCCAGGTGGACTTGATTGCTCAAGTTTCATTTTGGTTCCCTGAGCTTATTTGTGGGCCCCACTTAGGCCTGCAGTTGTCCTTGTGAAGTGTTTGGTATTCAGTTTTGCTTGGTTTGCTTATTTGGTTCTTTTAGCTTATATAATGTCTTATTGTTATTAAATCTGCTTAATATCAGTTTAAATAAGTTGTTTGCATCTTATTTTCAAAGTTGTGATCCCTGTGTTGCTTATTGTGAGCTCAAACCTCACTTTGAAGCTTATTTATAAGCTGATAAGCATATAAGGATTCATACTGCTTATTTTCTAGTTTCATAAAAGTTGCTTATTTTTAGGTACTTAATAGTATTCTAAAAGAAAAATTCAGAAAAGACAACATAATAATAAGTGATAGTTTCTATTTAATATAATTTAATTTTAATTTTCCTTTTTAACATTTTGTTAAGTGATTACCTGTTTTTATATTTTTCTAAATTACTTTGTTATATTTTATATTTGTAGTAATTTTCCTAAAATTTTCTGTGTTTGTCTTGTATTTATTAGATTTAATAATAGTTTATTTAGTATTTAATTAAATCTGTTAAATAATTTGTAACTGTTAAAAGTTGTACTACAGTAGTGTGTTTTTATATTTTTCCTAGATTCCTTATTTGATTTTAAGTTTGTAATAATTTTTCTAGAATTTTTACTGTAGTCTTTATAATTTTTACATTTAATTTTATTTAAATTACGTAAAACATAAAAACCAAATAAAAATTAGAATAGTTGTTAAGATTTTATATAATTTTCATTTTTATAATTTTCCTAAGTTTATAAACTTTATTAGAACCTATAAAAAATAGTTTTATAATTTTCCCTTTTCATTTTCTATTTTTCCACCTTTATTTAGTTTAATTAGATTTAAATTAATAATATAGTTTTTAATTAATAAAAATTACATAAAAAGACAAAAATATTTCTTTTTATTTTTTATAAATCTTTTAAGTCATTTTAGATTTTTAGAAATTATTTTTATAATTTTCCAAGTTAAATTTGTAGTATAACACATTTCAGATTTAGTTAAATAGATTTTAAATAATTTTTATTAATTAATTAATATTAAATTAATATAATAATAATATAATATTTTCTTTTTAGATTTTAATTTTCTTTTAAGTTAAAAAGTTTTTTTTAATTTTCATTTTACACCCTTGTAGTTATAAACTTGTCATAATTAGTCTTTATATTTTTCATACGTACGTTTTTAATACTTTGTGTTACGTGTTTTGTGTATCTGATTGTTGTATGCTTAATTACTATTTCCAAATAATTTCTCATTCAATCAGTAGTAATATAAACCATTCTCACCTAGTCATGTTCATAATCACCCGTTCCCAAATTCTGTTTTATTACAGATTTCATACCTCGTTGGGATTAACGACCCGCGGATACCTTGTACTCCACGGAGCATTAGTCTAAGCTGTTTTTGACTTGTTAACCATTTAAACTTGGTTAATATTATCTGACTGTTTAGTACTGATCAAATTTTGGCGCCGCTGCCGGGGAGGTGTGCTATGTACAACGAATTTGGAAGCATACGTGGTTCTGAATATCAACTCACTGTACAAATATCATCAGTCTGTAAATTTTTGTGAAAAGAAATATCATAACTGAAAAGTTCACTAACACTTTTCCTAAAGTGTTAAAAACACCAAAAAAATTAAATAACAACAAAATTAATCGTGAAGTTAAATTACTTCGTCTTCTTTAAAATCACAACCTATACAGCTAGTATAAGGTAAGTTCTGACATTAAATTGCGAACTGAAGAGGAATCCATTTATTTCCTCCCGCTAGCCTGCGAGTGATTTTAAAGGAACGATTTCGGTTAACGAATCGATTCCAAAAATATTTTCCAAGTTTTCACCCATACACATATACCCAAAAACATTTTCTTGTGAATAAATTACAATTAAATAACCTTCAGAATAAGTTCCCAAACATAAGATAAAAACTTAACATAATATCCCTGTAAGTGGTGTACCTTTTATAAAGAAGCCATTTTACCCGTGATTATTGAGTTAAGTTTACTGTGGTTTTGCCTCGATCTTGTTTTGAAAATTTTGTTTTTAGTACATGCACACACGTTCTTCTAGGTCTACAAGTCCTCACCGCGAGCTTGTCAGTATTCCTCGAAAACGTACACAATCTGCCCCGAAAATTGAAACTCAAATACAGACTGAACCTAAACCTGCAGTCATTATGGCAGAAGACCGCCCAATGTCAGAGCTTCTCTAGGCACCCATCGAGGGTTATGGAGATGCTATTATTGTACCCGCCATAGTATCTGATAATTTCGAATTAAAAACCGGATTACTTAATCTGGTTACTTCTAATCAGTTCTATGGTTTCGAAAGGGACGATCCTCATTCACATATAAGATGGTTTAACAAGATCACATCTACCATCAAATATAAGAATGTCCCGCCGGAGGCTATTAAACTACTTCTGTTTCCATTTTCTCTTGAGGGAGCAGCCAGAGTCTGGCTGGAGATACAATCCCCTCGTTCCATAGAAACATGGGAAGATCTAGTTAAGAAATTTGTGAATGAATTCTATCCACCATCCAAAACTGCCTATCTGAGGAATGAGATCACCAAGTTTTCACAAAGACCTGGTGAGACATTCAGTGAAGCATGGGATAGATTCAAAGAGTTGCTTCGCAAATGCCCCCACCATGGATTTTCTGAGTTAATGCAACTCGACACATTTTATAACGGAGTAAGCCAAGCAGACCAAGATTCCCTTAATGCCTCAGCAGGAGGGAATTTTTTGAGTCATACTGTCAAGGAAGCTTTAGCAATAATTGAAAATAAGTCCAAGGTTCAAACCATACGTAATAAACAGGTCGATCCTTCTTCTTCTTCCACCGTGAATCAATCTAGCACCGATGCTAAGATTGATAAACTCACGGATGCTATACAAGCCTTGGTTCACTCCAATCAGAAGAAAGTCTCGTTCCCACAGAATCCTTCACATGCTGAAGTGAAGAAAGTGGATGTTTGTGTTACCTGCGGTGGACCACATGCCTACTATAACTGTACCGCCACCGACGGTAACACATTTGAAACCAACGCGATTGCTGGTAGTTCTAGCCAAGGAGGCAATCCATATCGTCCTCCTGCTGAGCCACCATGGCGTCCGAACTCTGTACCACCTGGTTTTAACCAGAACACACAAAACCGTCCCCAGAACCAGAACAGAAGTAACCAAGGTTATCCTAACCAAGGTCACTTTAATAAAGGTTATCCCCAAAATTTTCAAAATCAGGGGATTAGAAATCAGGGACCGAGTAACTATAATCCTGGCTACTTTCATGGAAACCCTAATCAGGGACAATTCCAAAATCAAGGGTTTCATCAGAACACTCGAGGGCAAACCCCTCCCGTTCAAACACCAGTTGTTGTTCCAAACCCTACCTCTTCTGATGAATTGTTAAAACAATTCATGAAAGCACAGGAAGAAACCAACAGGTTGTTGATCAGCCAGATTTCTGACATAAAGAAATCTTTAAATGATCGACCCTCGGGCTCAGGTACTTTACCTAGCAACACGATCGCTAATCCGAGGGGCGATGTTAAGGCGATCACCACAAGGAGTGGAGCTTCATATAAAGGACCTAAAACTCCATCTACCTCTTTCTCTTCTCCTGAGGTATTGGAAAAAGAAGCTGAGGTTACAACGGACACGATACCACCTATTCATAAAGGAAGTACCGACGACATCCCACCTCCAGTTATCCCGATCCCGACTCCCCCTAAAAAAGTTGTGTTTGAAACTACCGAAGGTCCTGTTGAAAATCCAAAAGCCAACCCAAAACCAACAATTCCATATCCCTCACAATTGCAAGACCAGAAGCTCCGTGAAAAAGCTAATCATCAGATGGAAAAATTCTTTCAGATTTTTCAAGAACTACACTTCGATATTAGCTTCGCGGATGCTCTTCTCTTAATGCCCAAATTCGCATCGACAATCAAAAACCTGTTGAGCAATAAAGAAAAACTGTTTGAGATGGCACGAACTCCACTCAACGAGAACTGCTCTGCAGTTCTGTTGAAACAGCTTCCCGCGAAGCTAGGAGATCCTGGAAAATTTCTAATACCTTGTGTATTTCCAGGAATGGTTGACTGTTTTGCCTTGGCCGATCTTGGTGCAAGCATCAACTTAATGCCCTACTCAGTTTGGAAAAAGCTCTCTCTTCAGGCACTTAGTCCCACATGCATGACTCTCGAGCTTGCAGACCGTTCAATTTCACGTCCCCTTGGTATTGCCGAGGACGTATTTGTAAGAGTGGGAAAGTTCCATTTTCCGGCAGACTTTGTCGTTGTTGATTTCGATGCGGATCCAAGAGTTCCTCTCATTCTTGGGAGGGGATTCTTAAGGACGGGTCATGCATTAATCGATGTTTTCGATGAGGAAATCACGTTACGAGTTGGCACTGAAGCGATAACGTTCAACCTTGATCAAACCTCGAGATACTCCTCGAATTATGATGCTGAATCGGTCAACCGAATTGATGTCATTGACATTGCATCCGAGGAGTATGCTCAGGAAATCCTTGGTTTCGCTGATAGTTCTCCGAGTGGCAATCCCACTCCCTTTTCTCACCCCATAATTGCTAATTCTTCTCCTTCCCTCACTCCGTTTGAGGGAAGTGATTTCGTCCTTGAGGAATTAGAGGTCTTTCTCAAAAGTGATTCAGTTCCCGAGGGGATTGATAACCAAGAGATTGACCCGGAAAGGGATATACTTCTCCTTGAGAAGTTATTGAACAAAGATCCCTCTCCCATTCCTGTTCTACCTCCACAACTTCATAACGCGGAAGTCAAAAATGTTGAGAAAACTGATGATTTCCCCGAGGTCGAACTTAAGGACCTGCCTCCTCATCTAAAATATGCATTCTTGGAAGGTAACGATAAGTTACTGGTCATTATTGCCAGAGACTTAAAGGATGAGGAGAAAACCGCGCTGCTTAAGGTTTTAAAGTCCCACAAGCAAGCAATTGCTTGGAAGCTTTCAGACATAAAGGGTATTAACCCGGATTTTTGTACACACAAAATCCTAATGGAAGAGGACTTTAAACCTACCGTGCAGCATCAAAGAAGGGTAAATCCAAAAATCCATGAAGTTATCAAGGAAGAAGTTATCAAACTTCTCGATGCGGGATTGATTTACCCTATATTAGACAGTCCTTGGGTTAGCCCAATACATTGTGTTCCAAAAAAGGGTGGCATCACGGTTGTTACAAATGAGGATAACGAGTTGATACCAACTCGTTTGGTTATAGGGTGGCGAGTATGTATCGATTACAGAAAGCTTAATGAAGCCACCCGCAAAGACCATTTCCCTCTGCCCTTTATGGATCAGATGCTCGAGAGACTAGCGGGGAATGAGTATTATTGCTTCCTCGACGGTTTCTCGGGTTACTTCCAGATTCCCATTGATCCACAGGATCAAGATAAGACTACCTTCACATGCCCTTACGGAACATTTGCCTATCGTCGCATGCCTTTTGGGTTATGCAATGCTCCGGGCACTTTCCAGAGGTGCATGATGGCTATTTTTCACGACATGATCGGGAAAACCATGGAGGTATTCATGGATGACTTCTCAGTCATCGGGAATTCTTTCGACTCATGCCTCTCCCATTTAGAAAAGATGCTTCAACGTTGTGAAGACACTAATCTTTGTCTTAATTGGGAGAAGAGCCATTTTATGGTTAAGGAGGGCATTGTCCTCGGCCATAAAATTTCAAAAAGTGGGATTGAGGTCGATAAGGCCAAAATTGATGTTATAGCTAAACTGCCTCATCCCACCACTGTTAAAGGAATAAGGAGTTTCCTTGGCCATGCCGGGTTCTATCGGAGATTCATTCAGGATTTCTCCAAAATAGCCCGGCCCATGACTCATCTTCTTGAAAAGGATGCTCCTTTTATCTTTTCCCCCGAGTGCATCGAAGCTTTTTCTACTTTAAAGAAAAGGCTTACCGAGGCACCGATCCTTATTGCCCCCGACTGGGACTTACCCTTCGAACTTATGTGCGATGCTAGCGATTTCGCTATTGGTGCAGTTCTGGGGCAACGCAAATCAAAACATTTTCAGCCAATACACTACGCAAGTAAGACCATGAGTGAAGCTCAAGCACACTATACCACCACAGAAAAAGAATTATTAGCTGTGGTATATGCCTTTGAGAAATTTAGGTCTTACTTAATCCTAACCAAATGCGTGGTGTACACGGACCACTCGGCTTTGAAATACCTGTTCACTAAACAGGATGCAAAGCCAAGACTGCTCCGTTGGGTCCTACTCCTTCAGGAATTCGATATACTCATACGAGACAAAAAAGGAGCAGAGAACCTTGCTGCTGATCACTTATCCCGGTTAGAAAATCCTCATTAGGATATTCTCGAGAGAAAGGAAATTAATGAAACTTTTCCTCTGGAGACTCTCAATCTAATCTCTACCCGGGATGATACCTCTACCCCATGGTTTGCAGATTTTGCAAACTACCATGCGGGTAATTTCGTAGTGAAAGGGATGACGTCCCAGCAGAAGAAAAAATTCTTCAAAGACGTCAAACACTATTTCTGGGACGACCCTTACCTCTTTAAGATATGTGCGGATCAAGTCATCCGACGGTGTGTCCATGGTACTGAAGCCATGGAAATCCTAAAAGCCTGTCATGATGGACCCACTGGGGGACATCACAGCTCAAACTACACCGCCAAAAAGGTGTTTGATTCTGGTTTCTATTGGCCCACCATCTATAAAGATGCCCAAGAACTTGTCAAAACTTGTGATGCTTGTCAGCATCACGGGAATGTTTCTAAGAAGGATGAAATGCCTCAAAACATCATCCAAGTCTGTGAAATATTTGATATCTGGGGCATTGATTTCATGGGCCCATTCCCATCTTCAAGAGGTAACAAGTATATACTCGTGGCTGTAGACTATTTATCTAAATGGGTTGAGGCGAAAGCTTTACCCACTAATGATGCCCGAGTTGTTGTGAAATTTTTGAAGTCTCTCTTTGCTCGATTCGGGACTCCTCGTGCCATTATCAGTGATCGTGGTACACACTTTTGCAATGATCAATTTGCAAGAGTGATGCTGAAATACGGTGTAACTCACTGTCTTTCTACTGCATATCACCCCCAAACTAGTGGGCAGGTGGAGGTCTCAAATCGGGGCATTAAGAGAATTTTGGAGAGGACGGTTGGTGAAAATCGTGCCTCTTGGTCGGACAAATTGGACGACGCACTCTGGGCTTTTCGTACAGCTTATAAAACACCCATTGGGTGTACTCCATACAAGTTGGTGTACGGAAAGACATGTCATCTTCCGATCGAATTAGAGCACAAAGCGTACTGGGCTTTGAAACATGCAAACTTTGACATTCAGACAGCGGGTGATCACCGCAAGGTTCAGCTAAATGAACTACGTGATCAAGCTTACGAGAATTCTTTAATCTATAAAGAAAAGACTAAGAAGATACATGACTCTAAAATAAATAACCGCGTTTTCAACGTTGGTGACAGAGTTCTTCTTTTCAATTCAAGATTGAAAATTTTCTCGGGCAAGCTAAAAACCCGTTGGTCTGGACCATTTACTGTAGCAAAAGTATACCCATACGGAACTGTTGAGTTATTACAACCCGACGGTCCCAACTTTAAAGTAAATGACATCGTTTGAAACACTACTTTGGAGGGGACATACCACAAGTGGTTGTTCCAGATCTCCAAACTTTCCCCACGGACTAATTAATACGGGGTCGAGTCAAGCTAGTGACTCGGTAAATAAAAACTTTAGCAAAACATGGGTCCTACCCTTGTTTTTTTTACTTCTTTCTCTGTTCTACCACCCAAGTGTAGGGGAGTTGCCCCTACTGTAAATAAAGTACATAAAATAAAAATGAAAAAAAATCAAAAATAAAATAAATGTTGTTCCTACATTTAGCTTGTAATATTCACTTTTTACGTTCAAAGAGTCGGCATAATAGCCGGGACTTTGAATATTGAGGACAATATTCATTTCTAAGTGTAGGGGGGAAATTCTAGCGAATTTAATCACATTATACATCTAGTACCCCCGTTTTTGCCAAAAATTTAAAAAAAAAAAATTCAAAATTTTCACTTAATAAAGTACTTGGCATTAACACAACAAATGGTTATTAGTCCACCATGTCTAATCCACATAAGGACTGGCTAATCCAGGAGCAAACGGCTCTTGGTAAAGATAACTCAAACCCGTTTATGGCTTGCAATTTGCCAAAAATTGTATGGTTCCTCAACTCCCCATATCCCATAAAGCAAATGAGTTGGCTAACCCGCAAGATTATGGCTTGTGGTAAAGGCAGTGAAAAACCATAATTGGTAATCAGCTCACCAAGATGTTGACTATTCCATCAAGAGTTGGCTAGTCCAGAAGCAAACGGCTTTTGGTAAAGACTAATCAAATCCGTTGACAGCTGGTGGTTTGCTCAAAATCACATGGTTATCAGGTGTACCACAGTTTTCACACCTGGCTACTCCAGAAGTAATGGCTGTCTGGTAAAGAGATTTCAAAATCCATAAAATTTTCAAAAATGGGTTTTTAGTGGATGCCAGATTGCTAGGGACTAGCAATAGTTAAGTGTAGGGGATTGATGAGTTCATGAAAACTCATCATTTCTGTCAAATCTGAACAACAAAAACATATAAAAATACTCAGAAACACCACAAAATATTACAAATATCCTTATAAGGTGTTTTTATATGTTTCAAACATAAAAGAACTGAAAACAGGAAAAAACGGCCAAAGTTTACCAAATTGTCAAAATCAGTCCCTGAACTTTCAAGAAATGTCAGAAATGGTCCCTGGATGATTTATTTTAAAGAAAAGTCAATAACAGTCCCCAGGAATCATGAAATAACAATTTCTACCCTTGGAAGTTCAAAATACCAAAATTGGCAAAACAGGTCCCTGTAGTTTCAATATTGACAGAAAATACCCCAGAGTCTAAAAATGGAATTTTATCATCAAAGGGTCCTTGGTAATTCACAAGTTGCCTAGTTTGATCCCTAGATGATAAATTCAATAAATTTACAAAACAAGTCCCTGCACTTTGAAAAATAGGCAAAATTGGTCCCCGGTTATTTTAATTTGGAAAAATATAAAAAGGTCCTTAAAATATTTAACTATGGCAAGAATGGACCTTTTTGATTAACTTTGGAACAGGTACAGGTTTAGTCCTTGGAAATTTAGAATTTACAAAAAAGGTCCTTGGGCTTATTACCTTACAAAACCAAACGGATCCTAAAATAAAACAATTCCAAATCCAATCCAAAATATTAACCTGGTCCAGTTCTAATCCTAAGCCCAAACCCTCAAAAGCCCATTCCCACTTTAATAAATAAAACGGGTCAACGCCCGTTTGACCCTGCCTTCTTCCACATCCCAACCCCCTCGTCACCTGGTTATCACCATCCACCATACCACCCCCCTCCACTTGCATTTACTTTCCACCTCAATTACACATGTCACTCTCCCAAAGCAAACCAAAAGTTTAATATTGCTCCAGGAGTGAACACGTACAACCCCCACCATCCCTGCATCACCTCAACACACCATACTACTCCACCATAACCCCTTACACCTCATTTGGTTCCCTTAACCCTTCAATTGTCACATCAACCGCATTTAATGCTAAAAAATCGGCTGCAAGTTACCTTGGTGGTTTTTGGCGCCAAAATATCTTTTGAACAGGTGTGCTTCAATCAGATACGTGTCAAGGGTGAAGAGTGGTGGGATTTGCCTGAGAAGACACCTGGAACAATTGAGGCTATAAATAGAGGAAGAAGATGAAGGAATAGTTAGTTTTCAATTTTAAATCGTATTAGTTGTAACTTAGTCTTTTCAGTTTAAATTTAAGCTTTTAAGCATTTTAATATTGTTGTAATGTTGTAAGAAAAGTTTGTTCAAGTTATAATACAAGTTTATGTTCCAATTCAGTTTGAGAATCCTTGTTCTAAATTCAAAAATCTCATCAAGCTTTCTGGTTGATATTTGTTGTTGTTTTCAATCAGTAATCTCTTATAAGCTATTGATATAGTCTATTAAAGTTATTAGAAGTATTAAGTATCAGTTTAACTTGAAAAAGAAAAAAAAAATAAGAAAAATTCAGAAAAATAGTTTTTAAATAAAAATTTGTAGGTTTGAATGCATCAAGAAGGAGCAAGGGGATTCTGGATTGCCCTTGGGTTTAGTGACCTTGTGGAAGGTCTATAAGATTGGTTCTTGGTCCTGTTCTTGGTTCTCAGTTCATGCTTGGTGCTCAATTGTAAGATTTATTCTAAGTCTTTGTAATTTACTGTTTAGATAACTTATCTGCCTAGATCTTTGCTTCTTAGTACTCTTTTGTTGTTTGTTATTGATAATTAAGTGTAATATTAGGGTGTCATGTTATAAATTTCTTAGTTGTTCATTTGATCTTGTAAACAGTCAAAATTTCATATCTAGTTATCTTGTGTCCTTGTTGTTCTATTTGATGTTTATGTGTTTAAATAGATCTGATATACCATTATAATTGATAATCAATCATGTTTGTGGTCTGGATTTGTGATATGCTTTGAAATATCTTCATATCAGTTTAAACAAGAGTGTTTGGGATTGCTGATCTTTGTGGCTTAAGTGTGTATTTGGTGCTGGTAATTGGTTTCCACATGTCATATTAAGTTTCTAAACCTCAGTTCTAGCAAAATAAACAAGTCTTGTTTACCAAAAAGTCAAAATTATCTTTAAATTCACTCACAGCTTAACTGTGAGTGATTCTTGGTCCAATCTTGTGCAAATCAGTGTAGAAGTGTTTAGAGTTGCTTAATTTTGCTTAATTTTAGCTTAATACATTATAATCAATGAATTAGATCAGTCCTAAACTCATCAAAGTCAACTTAATTGATAATCTCAAAAAGTCAAAAGTGTGGGCTGCAGTTTGTCTAATTAAATTTAGAATTTTCTTGTGGTTTCATTTTTAGGAGTTAGGATTACTGCTTTTGGGATTTTAATATTTAGTTGCTTGTCTTTTCATGTGAATTTTGTTGAATTTTTATCTGGCTTCTAAACTGCTTATTCAAGTGCTTCTTTATAGCAGTTTTTCAAATATATGCTCTGTCTCTCAGCTTTTGAACCATATTCATAAGCTCTTATTGAGCTTATTAGTGGGCCATAGCCTGAGAGCTTTGGCTTTTTACAAAGCCTATCAGCTTGTATTTAAGCCTCTTGGCTTATTTTTCATTTTCTAGCTTATCTGCTAGGGCTGCTTAAGCCCTTTTGTTTGTCCCATCCTAACTACTTATCTGAGGTACCCAGTGAACCACCAAATTTCAAAGGCCTCTCAAGTGCTTAATAGTGGACCTTAAGGTTTGCTTTTTGGCTTATTTGGAAGCCACCTAGGTGGACTTGATTGCTCAAGTTTCATTTTGGTTCCCTGAGCTTATTTGTGGGCCCCACTTAGGCCTGCAGTTGGCCTTGTGGAGTGTTTGGTATTCAGTTTTGCTTGGTTTGCTTATTTGGTTCTTTTAGCTTATATAATGTCTTATTGTTATTAAATCTGCTTAATATCAGTTTAAATAAGTTGTTTGCATCTTATTTTCAAAGTTGTGATCCCTGTGTTGCTTATTGTGAGCTCAAACCTCACTTTGAAGCTTATTTATAAGCTGATAAGCATATAAGGATTCATACTGCTTATTTTCCAGTTTCATAAAAGTTGCTTATTTTTAGGTACTTAATAGTATTCTAAAAGAAAAATTCAGAAAAGACAACATAATAATAAGTGATAGTTTCTATTTAATATAATTTAATTTTAATTTTCCTTTTTAACATTTTGTTAAGTGATTACCTGTTTTTATATTTTTCTAAATTACTTTGTTATATTTTATATTTGTAGTAATTTTCCTAGAATTTTCTGTGTTTGTCTTGTATTTATTAGATTTAATAATAGTTTATTTAGTATTTAATTAAATTTGTTAAATAATTTGTAACTGTTAAAAGTTGTACTACAGTAGTGTGTTTTTATATTTTTTCTAGATTCCTTATTTGATTTTAAGTTTGTAATAATTTTTCTAGAATTTTTACTGTAGTCTTTATAATTTTTACATTTAATTTTATTTAAATTACTTAAAACATAAAAACCAAATAAAAATTAGAATAGTTGTTTAGATTTTATATAATTTTCATTTTTATAATTTTCCTAAGTTTATAAACTTTATTAGAACCTGTAAAAAATAGTTTTATAATTTTCCCTTTTCATTTTCTATTTTTCCACCTTTATTTAGTTTTATTAGATTTAAATTAATAATATAGTTTTTAATTAATAAAAATTACATAAAAAGACAAAAATATTTCTTTTTAATTTTTATAAATCTTTTAAGTCATTTTATATTTTTAGAAATTATTTTTATAATTTTCCAAGTTAAATTTGTAGTATAACACATTTCAGATTTAGTTAAATAGATTTTAAATAAGTTTTAAATAATTTTTATTAATTAATTAATATTAAATTAATATAATAATAATATAATATTTTCTTTTTAGATTTTAATTTTCTTTTAAGTTAAAAAGTTTTTTTAAATTTTCATTTTACACCCTTGTAGTTATAAACTTGTCATAATTAGTTTTTATATTTTTCATACGTACGTTTTTAATACTTTGTGTTACGTGTTTTGTGTATCTGATTGTTGTATGCTTAATTACTGTTTCCAAATAATTTCTCATTCAATCAGTAGTAATATAAACCATTCTCACCTAGTCCTGTTCATAATCACCCGTTCCCAAATTCTGTTTTATTACAGATTTCATACCTCGTTGGGATTAACGACCCGCGGATACCTTGTACTCCACGGAGCATTAGTCTAAGCTGTTTTTGACTTGTTAACCATTTAAACTTGGTTAATATTATCTGACTGTTTCGTACTGATCAGAGAACTACTAAGATTAGAAATGATATCTTGATGTTCCAACAATGTCAAGGTGAAACTCTCTATGAAGCATGGACTCATTTCAAGGACTTACTCCAAAAAGTCCCTCATCATGGCATAGATCTTTGGCTCCAAGTCCAAATTTCTATGACCATATCGATCTCTCCACAAGGTGAACCATTGACCAATCGGCCGGTGGCAAGCTTCGTGATCTAAGTGCGGAAGAATCATGGGAACTCATAGAATATCTTTCTCTCTATGACAACGAAAGTTGGAATGATCTCCGTGATTTGAACAAAACGGTCAAGGCAATATCTTTGCCTTCGAACAATTCTAGCACTCCCGACCGTAGGATCGTGGAACTTGAAGACCAAGTCAAGTTTCTCATGAAATCCTATGAAGCTCCTAAACCTTCAAGCCAAGTGAACAAAATCACTTCTTCGTGCGAATTATGTAGTGGTCCCCACGACACTCGTGATTGCATGGAACTCCCCGAACAAGCTTTCGCGGATTATGCATCCTGCGTACCGACGGAGCGGGAGACAAGTGGTACACTTTCAAACCCGAGCAAAACCCTTACGGTGATTCATACAACCCCTCATAGAAAAATCACCCGAACCTTTGGTGGAAACAAAACCAAAGCATGCCCCAAAACAATTCTTCCACTCCACCTAATCGATTCCAACCAAACGGTTCACCCTCTAACCGTACTTTCAACAACAATCCTTCCAACAACTATGGTAGTACCAATAATCTTGAAGGATTGATGTCCAAATTTATGGCATCTCAAGGGGCCCGCATAGCTAAGTTTGAATCCGAATTCAATCGACAACAAGCGAAGATGAACAATAAAATTGACAACTTGTTGAAAGCTCTCAACAACCAAGTGCTAACAACACCAAAGAAGGACACTAGGGACACTAGTAGCGGAGCCCATATTAAGTACCCTTCATCATCTAAACACGTCCACTTTGTCAATGTAGTTACTATTAAGCCAGTCGATAATAATAAGGAAGAAAGTGATACAGATGAGATTAAGGAAGTTGTAGAGAAAAAGGAAGAGGAAGTTGAGGAAGTAGAAAATGTATAGGAATACTTTGATAGGTTACCCACCAAGGAAGAACGGGAATACCATAGGGATCTATTCGATGACCCCGAGACACAATACGTCCTTGGTTCACCAATCAAAAAAGCGGGTGATCCCTCTAACATCAACATACCATGCAACATTGGGCATATGCATGTGTGGAAAGCCTACATCGATCTTAGATCTCCTATAAACATTATGACTAGGACCCATTACAATTGGGTAATGAAGAAGCAACTTCGATATAGGATGATGCCCAACACGAGTTAGATGAGTAACTTTGCGGGAAGAGTGAAAGGATTGCACGTCTTTGTAGGAAACTTCACATATGTTACCGATTTTGTGATTGTGGAGGATATTCGTCCGGTAATAGATGGTTGCCTAAGTCAAGTAGTGTTCGGAAAGCCGTTTGTCGAGGCTTCTAAGATGAATTATGACCCGTCTCTAGGGATAGTTAGGTTTAAGGATGAGAATGATGAGATAGCTTACCAAATGCCCTATAAGATTGAACAATTTCTTCTTTTATCAAACATCGAAAAGGAACACAAGCAAGTAGTCTACTATAGGAGTGATGAGGATAGACGTAGAGGATTAGACTATGTCATGAACAAAATATTTGGTTTTTACAAGGAATGCTTGCAACTAGGTCCGTAATACAAAACCAAGATCGAGGATGACCTAGGAAACGGAATCGATAACGAGATCACGTAATAGCCCATGACTTTGAGTCTAGCTACAAGACTCGTAAATAAAGAAAAGCTCTTCTAGGGAGGCAACCCATGTTTTATTTGTTTTATTTCTTTGATTGTTTGTTTATTTGATTTTATTTGTTTCCGTATGCATGCTTTATTTTTATTGTTTGTGGCTCATGTTTCAAACTAAATTGTAAAAATGCTTTACCTTGTTGTTTGTCTTAACTTCATAAAAGGTATTTTGCAAAAGATAAGTGTAAGGGAAATCTAAATTTGTTTTTAAGAACGGAATTGAACATGACCCACAACAATATTAAAGGAACATGTATATTAGTATTTGTTTGAGTCAAATGCTTGTATCGAGTCATAATGATGTTTTGCAGGAAATTCCAGGAATTAAGGCATAAGTTTTTCTAGAAATTTTCCGGAAACTTAACATGAGATTTCTGTCAGAACACTCTGACGACGTCAGGATTAACACCTGACGGCATCAGGTGTAAAATTCTGGAAATTTTGCAAGTTTTGTTTTTCTAACGGACTCTTGAAGTTTTTGTTAATTCTTTAGTTTTATAAATTCCAAGAAATCTGCAAACATTCATTCCACAAGCATTATATCTTTATATATATAGATTGTCGCCGATTTTACGCGAGGTTGCCATGATTGTTTTCTCAGGTTTAACAGGTTATATTGGACAAGAAGATGATTTATTATTTCGGAAGGGAAGCTTTCAACATTCATTTTCTTGGAGGAGGATTTAACCATGTTATCCATTTATCCACACCGAACGAATCAGGGGAGTATTTGTTTTCATTCTTTTACCTTATTTACTTTTACATCTTTTTATTGAACATTGGGGACAATGTTCAGCCTAAGTGTAAGGAGAGGGTAAATGATGATACTTTAGAGAATGCAATTATGCTTGAGTTTGTTTGTTTAATAGTAGGTGTGTAATAAAACTAAGAGAAATATTTGTTAGGGCAATTTTAGCACCAAATTTAAAATTTTTTATAACATTTAGGAGTGAAGCTTTAGCCTTAATGAGCGTCTCATGGATAGGAGTTGTATGACTAGCACAAAAACCGTACCACTCAAAAAAAATTTCACCCAAAGATGTGAGGTTCACCTTTAGATTTGTTAGGAAAAGCATTCATTATTAGTGCTTATGAGTGTACCGGTAGTACTTAGATTCTAGAACTTGCATTAGTGATGTATCGCAAGACCGCTAGTGAGACTACATTTGTGTAGTAGGATTTACTACATAATAAGAGGCATTAGGATCACCCTTGTGTTAAACCCATATCATAATTACTTGACCATTTAAGTCAATTACCTTGACTAACAAAGTCAATTAATTTTCCCACACCTTTGCGTTGTACTCATTTTTAGTACACGATACCCCTAGTACACCCCTCCGAGCCTATCTTTTCGTTTCTAACTTTAAGCATTTTACTTAAAGGAAGAATTTGTTTACAACCTACCTCAAATGTACACCCAAATCGCCTTAGCCTTCCTTGTATGCACTCATCTTTAGTGCATTATTGTTACATGTTTAAACCCTTAGTTAATTATCTAATTGATTACATGATTGCTAAGTCGAGTCATATCATGTACATATTATTTTGGGACGATTGGGACTCATGGGTAAAGTACTAGTGTTATGGAGTAATGGGGAAGAACATCATATATTACCCCCATATGTGCGTTAATCTTAAAAAGTACTCCAAGTGTTTTGATTATCTTGATTCGAGTCATTAGAATAGTTAATTGTAAAGTATGTAAAAGTTCAAGTGTAAGGGGAATGTAAATTCCCTATGATGTATTATTTTGGATGGTAGGGCAAGAGTGCATGCACAAAAAAAAAAAAAAAAAAAAAAAAAAAAGAGAAAAAAAACATACGGACTACCATCCCGTTTCCTTCTATGTTTATTTTATTTTTTTGTTAGTTTTTGATTAGCTTAAGTCGAGTCGAGTCTTGGCTTAGCAACGCCACATTGTACATGTAATTAACCAAGATGATTAACTCGCCACCAGTAAATATTGCCTTTATCCAACAAAACCGTGTTTATCCTATCCCTACACCTAACGTTATAACCCTTTTAAAAGACTTCTTTGATAGTTTATCCTATGTGCTTACGCCAAGTGGTGGAGGTTTGATCATTTCCCAAGCCTATGGTAATCTATTTGCTATGACAGGTAGTGAGAGATGTTTTCCATTTCCTTATTGTGATATATACTTTATTACACCCGAGAAATGTGAGTATCTAAACACTATTTGTGAGGTGCTAGTGTATAATTTTCGTGCTTTTTTTTTGTTGAAGTGGAACGATTATTTATTATAATTACTTTTATATTAGTGTTAAATGACCCATAACTTGTATTTTGATTAGAATAAAAGCGCATTTGCTTGAGGACAAGCAAATCTCAAGTGTAAGGGTATTTGATGAAGCGAAAAGTGTACCGCTTTTGGGGGTCATTTAAGGCCAAAGTCGAGATTATTTGATCAAATATTGCCCTAAATCATTCCTTTCGTCATTTTAGGGACTTTTGAGAGGAATTTTACAAAAGAAAGCATTTTGGACGTTTTGTGAGCGAAAAAAGTGAAGAAAACGACAAAGTCTCAAAAGCATGCTGGAAATTGCACTTGACGGCGTCACAAGGTGTTAGTGAAGGCGTCATGAGTTGACAAAGGGGTGGATAAATCAAATACACATGACGCGCCAGAATGTTTTGTGAAGGGGATCTGACGGCGTCACGTACAAAATTTCCAAGGCCATCAAGAGTTATTGCAAAGAGTGACGGCCCAGAACCCATATAGAGTGACGGTGTCAGAAGTTGATCTAGGCAATACGAGTTTAATTTGGTGGCGAGTTGACGACGTCACACCTTGCTCTTGACGCCGTCAGATTACAAAATCTATATATAGTTTTCTAGTTTTCATTCATTGTGTGCAACTTTGAGGGAATAAACCCTAGACGAATTTTACAGCTTTTTCAAGGGTTTCAATCCCTTGTTTCTTCCATGCTTAATTGAAAATAAGTACTTTACCAAATCATTCAATATGTCTATGTGTTGTTTGATTATATCTTACGCTTGTCTTCTCTTTAACATGCTAGGCTAGGTTTTCTTCGTGTTTGCTTAGATGTAGTGAAACTTAGATATTGATTATGGGTTGATTGTTTGTCTATAATTGTTGTGGATGAATGAATTCAATGTTAGGCTTAAGAAAACTGGCAGACTTCCAATTGGTAACTTGCTTGAACGTCTTAAGAAACATGATCAGATGTGTACTACGATTATTTGGTTATATTTAATGCATAAGTAACTTCCAAGGATGCCATGTTAGGAGCTTTTAGTCGGCTCGACATAGGATTGAGGTAGAAGCTTATAGAGTTAGGGAAGATCGTACATGGCCCTATGAATGGTATTAAGGAATATAACCCGTCATCCATACAATTGTAACAAACTAATCAACCAATAAAATATAGCTAAGGAGTAATGAAATCTAAGTAAACACAATTTTCTTATTATTGTTTACACCACAAATTAGTTTAAGTTTAGTTTATTTTATTTTGATTGCATATTTAGTTAATTGGGTTAGTTTACTACCAACTAATTCCGCCCACTCCTTCCAAAACCGAGATTTTTACCTACTTTCCTTAAAATATAAAAGTACAAAAAGAATCATCCCTCACCTCTAGACCTAGTTTTAGTGAGTTTTAACCCTACCGAACACTATTCAACGAGTTGACCGATCAATCCTCCTGTACTTGTCACTATACTATACTACAACGAACAGGTACATTGCCTGGTGGGGATTGCAAGCTTCTCAAGATCCCTTGAGAGGTAAAACCTTTTGCGAGGGCGCAATTCCACGCATCAATATCGCAATAATTAGATAATCAAGTTTTTAAGTGTTTGGCAAATTAGTTTATTGAATGACTTAAAACGTAAAATGACCAAAAATGACAATTCTTTATATGTTTAATTTTATAACTTTGACATATAATTTATTTATAACTATTCTACACTTTTATTTTCACTTACAAATATAAACAACCAAATACTAAATTTTTATACCTAATACTACCTATTATGTACTTTCACTCGATTAATAAGCCAACAACCCCGTTGACTCTTTTAAAACCCACAAACACGCATATTGAAACAAATGCCATCGTTCGTTTTATACCATGACCGCCATAGCCATTGTAGTTTACCAATAACTACCATAGCCGCCTCATATGCGCTACCTTTCCATTATAAGATTCGTTTGATGAAACGATTATACTATTATAATATGTGGATTTTAGTTTTTTTTCTTTCTTTTTTAACAATTTGGCCTCCATGTAATAAAACCATCAGAACAGAAGTAGAGGAGGAAGGAAGATGAAGGTAAGTTTTGAGGGTATTTTGGTAACTTGAAAAGTGGTGTCTTTGGTTTCAAAAACTGCGTTTTGCAGCAGTAACTGGTATGTGTGAAAACACATACCTTTATTTGACAAAAAATAGGACCGAAAAGACCAAAAGCTAACAAATAAATGCCAAATATACGTGTTTTTGCATTTTTGTACATACAGGTAAGAAAATATGAAAAAGTGACAAAAAAAAAACAAGCTAAAAACGACAAAAACGAGAACGAGATATGGAAAGAGTCAAAGACCGGAACCGGGGATGCTAAAAAGTCAATATAAGCTCAAGAAGTCAAATAGAGTCCTTACAGATTGAAAAAATGACATAAGAGACCCTTGGATGAAGTTTGATCAAGTTTGAAAGAATAGTCCCTCAACTATCAGGAATTGTTAATAATGGTCCTCATGAAGAATACTTTAAAAAAAATCAACTCAAGCCCCTCAAGAGTTAATGAATATCAAAGGCCCTTGGATAATATTTGTAAAGAATGGCAGAAAAGGTCCTTATGTTTTTAGATTTTACACAAGTGGTCCCTTTGATTCATTAAACCTTATACCGGATCAAACTACACTTAATAAAACCCACAACTAAACCCAATCCACACCCTTACACTACCCTGGCCTAAACTAAATAAGCCCAACCCTTTTATTAAACCCCGGATCACACAACCCGTACCCAAACCCATAAGTCAACTATCATTAATTACCCAGTCAAAACACCACCTTTACCCGTTTTTTTTACCCTCTTACTATTCACCTATCTTCCCAACTTACCCTACCCATTTCACCCAATTAACCTCGTACCTAGTAAAACCTTGTACCTTCTAGATCTGCCATGGTGTCAGGAATGTTGTCTTATCCTTCCCACGTGACACAACTTAGCAAGCTCATTGGCTGGAACACCCTGGAAGCTGATCTTGTGGATGATATTGCTTGGAACCAATAATTTTCTAGATGGGATTTGATCTAAGGGACGAGATAAACCTTCTGGGAGCTTCATCAAGCAAGGGAACCCTAGCTTCCTTTTGGCTATAAATAGGACTCGATTCAGGGCAATGAGGAGTAGTAGCTTAGGTTCTAAATTAGGGTTCAATTTTATTTTCAATGTAATGTATTGATGATTTGATAGTGTAATAAGCTTTAAATTGTAATGAAAGTTATTGTTTACTCTAATTTGTTCTTAATCCGTTTTTAAGTTAATAATAAGCTCTTATTTACCTTAAAGTCTTTAATTTCATGTTGTTCTAAGTTGGTTTAAGCTACCTTAATCATTTCATAAGCTTTAATCTGCCTAAATTTTGTTTAATATAAAAAACCAAAAAAAAAAAAATAAAAATAAAAATAAAAAAAATAAAAAAAAAAAACCTTTGAAAAAAAATACAATAATGTGAGGGAATAGAAGCTTGTATAAGCTCAAAAGTCCTCTAGATAAGCCCAGTAAGCTCTCTCATAGCTTATCTGAGCTTATCTCATCATTTCATAGCCCTTTTTCATTTGCATCTGCATTTTTAAGTAAGTTTCCTATTTAGTTTCTGCATCTTTCTTATAGTAGCTTACTTTTTGTAGTTTATAGCTTATGTGTGCTTAGTTCTGCTTATTAGAGTTGTCTGATTGCTTTTTGTTGGCTTTTATATGCTTTAGCTTAAAGTTCATGGCTACTGCTCTTTATTAGCTAAACCTGCATATTGTTGTTCTTGTTGTTCTTTACATGTTTTTTTTTTGTTCAATCAGCATTAAATATAGATAAGTAATATGGTTTGATCATTAGTCTAGGAATTTGTTCAATCAGCATTAATAGAAATTGGGTACATATCAAGGACACATCAAAAATATAAAAAAATCAAAAATGAAAAGTCAAAAGTAAACAAGTTGTTATGTATGAGGTTTTGGAACTACCCGATAAGTTCCATGATTATTGTTGTGATATAAAGAAAGAAAAAAAAAAGAGAAAAATATATCAAAGTGAAAAGTTTGTATTAATAAGAGCTTAAGTGTTATAAAAGTTGTCGGCGCGTGAGGTGCATGTGGATGATTCTGAATTAGTCACATGAGGTGCACGTGTAGTACTCCACAACTTATATATGAGTTCATATGTACCCAAATTCCTTGATGTGGACCGAATTTCTAAAGTAGTGGTTCTTGGGAGAAAATGAAAAACTACTTAGCGTTTAAACTTGGTATCTTTATCGGAATAAAAATATATTGAAACGAGAAAATATGAAGTAATTCATTTCTCAACGAAAGTAAAAAAAATCTAGATACATTAAGAAAATGGGAGCAAGAGGTTATTCCACAAGTAACTTTTATGAGTAGTGTTAGCATCTAATTTGTAGATAAGTTGTGATCTCGTTTTTAAGCTTAGTTTGGGGGCTTGTGAAAAATCAATGATGACGATTTTTATCCGTATGGTCACTTCTCCATGAGTCATGTTCCTACTTTTTGACCCTAAAAATTATTGCAAAATAATGAAGGTTCAACAAACCGTCACAAGAATAAAGTGAAAAATACAAAAAGAGTAGTGATAAGTAGTATAAGGAATAAATTTGGAAAATGGGGCATTTTCGGGAATAAATGATTTCGTAACGTCTTTTGAACCTCCTTGCTACTTTACAAAGTCAGTAGGAAGATTTATGAAATTATTTATCTCAAAAGCGTGAATTGATCAAATTGCGTGAGGACACGGCAATACTTTAGTCGGGGGGATTTTGGTGAGTGCTTATTCACTCACTTTTTTTTTTTTTTTTTTTTTTTTTTTTTTTTTTTTTTTTCATTTTAGTTGTAAGTATGAAGTATGTAAGTTTTGTTGGCATTTTTTTTTATTGTTTTATAACTTTTTTTTTGTTAAATTTTTTGTTTTATAAAGGTTTTTCAGTCCTTTGAAGTCACGGGTGTGTTTGTCCTTCGAAGCACGGGAGTTGAGAGTGTGTATTTTGTGAAACACAATTTTTGTGTTGTTTTCACTACACTTTTTGCAAGGTTATATACCACATTGATAGTGACTGCCCCCATACACAAAGTTTCAATTCACAAAACAAAAACAAGCAATAGCTACAAGCATTAAAGTCTCAGTTCACAAAACAAAGACAAACAATAGCTACAAGCAGTATACAAAGTTTCAATTCACAAAACAAAAACAAGCAGATAGCTACAAGCATTCACAAAGTTTCAATTCACAAAACAAAGACAAGCAATTAATAGCTACAAGCAGTCTACAAAGTTTCAATTTACGATGAATTCATCACCGTTTTTCAGATATTGCTCAGTATCTGAATAACTGACTGCGAGATTCACACATGTTTATCTCGTTTATTACCGACCAATATGGCAGCTACGGCCAGAAAACAACGTGAAGAGTTGAGAGTCAACACATAGTCCAACTTAGACACGTTGTTGAGTTCGATCGATAAGATTCTCATTTTGCAAGAAACTGCGAAAATAGAGAGTTTTAATAGAAGCATAAACGAGAAAATAAATAAATGTGATATACCACTATTTGCAGAAGTGTGGTATAAAGTTTCCAAATATGCTTTCAAACTCATGTTCAAAGAACTTCACCTGTCGATCACCGTAGAAGATTGTAGCCATCAGTTGCAGTCAGTTTATGGACTACCATGGTTTCACGAAATGGTTTTTTATCGAATTTATGGTAAGTATATTAAATTTATAACTATCAAGTTATTTTCTCAATTAATATTAGTAATTTATATAAATCACTTTTAATGAATGCAGAATGGCCCATTCCATTGGATACAATTGATATTTTTTGGAGAACTCTATCTGTTTCGTGGCCAATTATCAATGCTCCTACAACAGATGGTCCTTCTAGTGAACCTGAAGATGATACTTCTTTTGAAAATGACATGCGACAATTCAAGAATGTTTTTAGCAAAGCAACGTTGTTTCTCAGACAAAATATGTTAAAGAAGGTGAGAGGGATATGCCAACCTGAATCTATTGACACACATGAACCTACTGTTCAGAAAAATGCCCGTGGACATCCGAGCGCAAAGGACAAAAAGTCCAAGGCTACAAAAGTCCTATACTTGAATGAAGTACCAATTGTAGATCATCGAAGAAGCACAAATTCAAGTTCTACAAAAGTCCCGGACTTGAACAAAGAACCTGCGAGACATAGTTCTTACATGGGTCCTAAAGTTCAATAAATTATAAGACACATGTTATACGTTGGAGATGGAGTTAGTGATTATTTTATGGGGCGGATTCCAGAGATTTTTCGTCGGTACATAATAAGTATATATAATGTACAAGGTGATGGAAACTGTGGGTTTTGGTGCGTCGCCCACGGTATTGGTCAACACCAAGATAGGTGGCCCGATGTTCGACTTTGGTTATTGCAAGAGTTAGACACAAATTGTGGCTTCTACATTATTGATTGATGTTGTAAACTATTATGCAAATTCTTTGGTCAGGTGGAACGAAAAAAATCCTTTATTGTGTCACTGTCGAAGAGGATTTATTATAGAATGTAAATCCTATACATAAGCTACTGGTGGTCAACTATATTATGCATGTCCTTATTCAGTGGTAAATAATCATACGTTTGCTTAGTTATGTAAATATGTAAATAATTTGTTTGTTAAGAATACATTTCTTATAATTTTCTTAACATATAACAGCCAGGTACAGATGACTATGGGTGTGGATACTTTATGTGGAAACCTGAATTTCAAAAGAAGTACTTTAATCAAGCCTCTTCTTCAATGTAGTGCTCAAACTGTGTTGCTAAAGCTAATAAGATTGACCAGCTTGAAGTAAGAAACAAGACGTTACTGTGTCAAAACAAGCTGTTGATGACAAGAATAAAGACGCTGGAGATGGAGTTAGAATTGGCAAGGAATCCTGAGGATCATGCTTGTCAGTCGAGTGCAAGGCTCAGGCCCGGATATGGGGCTATGCAACCGGAGCACATGCACAGGGCCCAATTTTTTTTGGGGCACCAAAATTTATGTACTACTATGTTAAGTATAGGCCCAACTGACAACATAATACCCTATCCAACTACTATAAAATAAACTCGTCATCTTTTTTTATTCATTCAACACGCAAACCAACAACTATCAATCGCTTATTGACTGCAATCACTGCATTGAGGTATCTCTTGTGTTATTTTATTAATTGTTTACTTCTTTTTGTTTCTTTAAAGTTAGAACAAGTCTTTTATATGTTATATATTGTCATATTGACCTATGAGGCTATGATTGAAAGTTGAAACATAGACATGTGATTCAATTGTTTTTTTTTTTTTTATTTTGATTCCTACATCGGATGTTTTTTTTGTCCTAATAGTTAAAGTGAGGAACTTTAGTCACTAGTTTATAATTTAAGTACTGTACTTGTTTTTGAAGCATGGTTATGAGATTTTTTTTTTTAAATTATGCATAAGAAAAAGTCATCATCACAACAATACAAATGTCTATCAATTGTTTTAGAACTTAGAAGCAACTAATTTTAATTGTTAGGAAGATAGTTGAGATCTAAGGATTGAATATATATGCTAGACATTCATAGGTTTTGAGGAAGTAAGCAACAAATATTTTAATTGAAAACATGAATTATTTAATCAACAAGTATGATGCGTGGGAATCGCAACAGGCTTTACCTCTCGAGGGATCTCGAGAAGCTTACAACCCCCACCAGGCAGTGTACCTGATCGTTGTAGTATAGTATAGTGACAAGTATCGGGGGATTGATCGTTCAGCTTAGGAATAGTGTCGCTAGGATTAGAAAGCCTCAATACTAGTTCTAAAGGTGAGGGATGATTATTTTTGTATTTTTATATTTTTATGAAAGCAAGTAAAATCTCGAGGTTTTGAAGGATTTGGGCGGAATTAGTTGCTAATCAACTAACCCAGTACTAAAATGTAATCAAAATAAAATACTAATAATAAAAATAAACTAATTAAACTAAGGTTGTGAGCAGTAATTGGAGAAAATGTGTTTACTTAGATTTCACTACTCCCTAGATATCTTTTACACGTTAATTACTTGTTATAATTGCATGGATGAGGGATCGTATTCCTTAATACCATTCATGGGGTGGCACACATAACTCCCCAATTCTATGAGCTCTTATCTCCTCCTACACCATGCCCAGCACAACTATAGGGATTGTAAACAGTGGCTCATTTATTAAATACAACCAATAAAGACCTAGTGCGCCTCGGTTCATGTTTTTTAAGACGTTCAAGCATGTTACCATTTGGAGATCTGCCAGTTTTCTTAAGCCTAACATATAAATCATTCATCCAAAACAAGAATAAACAAGTAATCAACACATAATCAATATCTAGGTTTCATTAGATCTAAGCAAACACAAGAGAGATCTAGCCTAGCATGATAGAATTAAGACAAGAACATGATATAGACAACCAACACATAGACATATTGATTGAATTAGAAGAACACTTATCTTGATTAATCATGCAAGGTATCAAGGGGTTGGAACCCTTGAAAAACCTGTAAAGTTACACCAAAATCGTACTTAGGGTTTCTCCCAAAACTTCTCTCCTTAATGTGTGAAAAATAGAAAACTATATATAGAAAAATAGGTCTGACGGCATCAATACAAACAATGTGACACCGTCACCTCGCCGCCAAAACTCTCCTCGGACTGCCTAGATCCACTTCTGACGCCGTCAAGACTTAAGTACTTCCAGGCCGTCACGACTCTTTTACTCTTGACGCCCTTCCTACGTGACGCCGTCAAATCCGTTCTGGGTCGTCATGGAAATTCATGAGATTTGCTCTTGACGCCGTCAAGATTTTGCTCTTGACGCCGTCACCTACTGTTCCCAGCATAGAAAATTAAGACTTTGGCGTTTTCTTCACTTTTATGCTCCAAAAACGTCCGAATTGCTTCCTTTTCCAGATTTCTCTCCCAAAGTACCTAAAATCACAAAAGGAACGATTTAGGGCAATATTTGATCAAATAAATTCGGATTCGGGCTTAAATGACCCCCTAAAAGTGGTTCATTTTTCGCCTCATCATATACCCTTACACTTGAGATTTGCTTGTCCTCAAGCAAATGCGCTTTTATTCTACTCAAAAGACAAGTTAGGGGTCATTTAACACTAATATAAAAGTAATTACAACAAATAATCGTTCCACTAAAGACCAATAGACAAGCACGGAGGTCATACACAAGCACCTCACAAATAGTGTTTAGATATTCACATCTCTCGGGTGTAATAAAGTGTAAATTACAATATGGAAACGGAAGATATCTCTCACTACCTGTCATAGTAAAATAGATTATCATAGGCTTGGGAAAGTATCAAACCTCCACCACATGGCGTAAGCACCTAGGATAAACTATCAAAGAGGTCTTTTAAAGGGTTGTAACGTTAGGTGTAGGGATATGAAATACACGGTTTTGTTGGATAAAGGAAGTTTTACTGGTGGCGAGTTAACAATCTTAGTCAATTACATGTACAATGTGCGTTGCTAAGCCAAGACTAGACTCGACTTAAGGGTGTGGGAAAAATTAGTTGACTTAACTAGCCAAATAATATGACTTAAATGGTCAAGTAATTATGATACGGGTTTAGCACAAGGGTGATCCTAATGCCTCTTATCATGTAGTAAATCCTACCACACGAATGTAGTCTCACTAGCGGTCTCGGGATGCATCACTAACGCAAGTTCTAGAATCTAAATGCTACCGGTACACTCATAAGCACCAAAAATGAATGCTTTTCCTATCAAATCTAAAGGCGAACCTCACATATTTGGGTGGAAAATTTTTCTGAATATACGGTTATGTGCTAGTCATACAATCTCCTATCCATGAGACGCTTGCTATGGCTAAAGTTTCACTCCTAAATGTTGTAAAAAATTTTAAATTTGGCGCTAAAATTGCACTAACAAGTATTTATCATAGTTTTATTACACATCTACCATCAAACAAAACAAACTCAAGCGAAAGTGCATATGTAAGGTATCATCTTTTTACCCTCCACTTACACTTAAGATGAACATTGTCCCCAATGTTCAAGTAAAGAATGTAAAAGTGAAAAAGTAAAGAGAATGAAATCAAATACTCCCCTGATTCGCTCGGTATGGATAATAGGATGGCCAGGTTAAATCTTCCTCCAAGAAAACGAACAATCAAAGCTTCCCTTCCAGAATATAAATCATCTTCTTGTCATACATAACCTGTAAAACCTGACAAAATAGACAAGACAACCTCGCGTAAAATCGGCGGCATTCTATATAAGTTTCTAAATCCTAGAAAACAAGATAAGATATAATGCTTGTGGAATGAAGTTTGCAGATCTCCTGGAGATTATAAAACTTAATAATTCACAAAAACCATAAGACTCCGTTAGAAAAACAAAACCGGTAAAATTTCCAGATTTTAACTCCTGACGCCGTCATGAGTAAATCCCTGACGCCGTCAGAATTGACCTGCAGAAATCCTTATATTAAGTTTCCGGAAAATTTCTGGAAAAACTTGGTCCTACTTCCTGGAAAATCCTGCAAAACTTCATTATGACTCAATACAAGCATTTGACTCTAACAAATACGAATACACATGTTCATTTAATATTCTGGAGAATCACGATCGGTTGTTTCTTAAAAACATATTTGGGGTTTCCCCTTACACTTATCTTTTGCAAAAATACCTTTAGGTGGAGTTAAGACTAGGCCAAAACAACAAAGTAAAGTATTTCTACTATTTAGTTTAGAAACATGATCAACCAATAATAAAAATAAAACACGCATACGGAAGCAAATAACAAACAAACAAATAAAATCACACAAAACATGGGTTGCCTCCCAAAAAGCGCTTTTCTTTATTTACGAGTCTTGTAGCTAGACTCAAGGTCATGGGTTACTACGTGATCTCATCATCAAACGTCACATCCTCCTCACTAATCATTTCATTGTTATTCTCTTGGTAGTGTTTTACACGTTGTATGTTAACAGTGAACTCCCTACCTTCATCATCAATTAACACTACCGCTCAAAATTTAGAAGAATTCTTTACCGTGAACGGTCCATACCATCTAGACTTAAGTTTTCCCGGAAATAATCTCAACCGAGAATTGTATAATAGGACCTTGTCTCCCTATGAAAATTCTTTGGGTTTCTTAATTCTCTGGTCATGCCATCTTTTAGCTCTCTCTTTATATGTGATGGAGGATTCGTAGGCTTCTAGTCTAAGCTCATCAAGCTCGTGTAATTGCAAAAACCTATTATTTCCAACAGTTGTGTAATCTAAGTTGCATGTCTTAAGCGCCCAATAAGCCTTGTGTTCTAATTCTACTGGTAAGTGACATGCCTTACCATACACCATGCGGAATGGGGTCGTTCCAATAGGTGTTTTATAGGCGGTTCGGAATGCCCATAAGGCTTCGTCGAGTTTAAATGACCAGTCCTTTTTGTTTTGACTAACCGTTTTTTCAAGTATTCTTTTAATAGCTCTATTGGTGTTTTCGACTTGGCCATTGGTCTGTGGATGATAGGCGGTGGAGAATCGATGGGGCACTCTATACCTCTTCATGACCTTTTCCATTTGTGCATTGCAAAAATGGGTTCCCCTATCACTGATGAGAGCTTTCAGAATCCCGAATCTCGCGAAAAGCTTTTTCAGGAAATGAATGACTACTCTTGCGTCATTGGTCCTAAGGGCTTGAGCCTCAACCCATTTTGATACATAGTCAATGGCGACTAATATGTACTCGTTTCCCCCTGAAGATGGGAAGGGTCCCATGAAGTCAATCCCCCAAACATCGAATACCTCACAAACTTGTGTAAAGTTCTGAGGTGCTTCATCCCTATGTGATATATTCCCGGCTCGTTGACATGCATCGCACGCCTGCACCATTTCTTTTACATCACGGAAAATTGTGGGCCAATAGAATCCTACATCGAGAATCTTTCGGGCGGTAACGTTTATTCCATGATGCCCGCCAGAGGGACCAGAGTGACATTCCCTCACAATCTTTACTGCCTCATTTTCCGAAACACAGCGTCTTATAATTTGGTCTGGACACCTTCGGAATAAAAATGGTTCATCCCAAAAGTAGTATTTAAGCTGAGAAAAGAACCTTTTTCTTTCGTATCTGGTCAGGTGTTCAGGAACAAGTCTACATCTACTTGCGAAGTAATTAGCAAAGTCGGCGTACCATGGCTCCGAATCAATCATTGACATCAGTTGTTCGTTAGGAAACGAATCCCTAATCTCACTTCTATCGTGCTTATCCAAGGGGTTTTCGAGACGAGATAGATGATCTGCGGCCAGATTCTCTGCCCCCCTCTTATCGCGAATCTCAACATCGAATTCTTGTAACAACAAGATCCACCGAATTAGTCGTGGCTTGGCATCCTGCTTCGCAAACAGATATCGAAGAGCCGAGTGATCAGTGAAGACGACTGTCTTTGAAAGGACAAGATATTGTCGGAATTTGTCGAATGCAAACACTACGGCTAATAATTCTTTTTCGGTGGTGGAGTAATTCTCTTGAGCGGGATTCATGGTTTTGCTAGCGTAGTAAATAGGTTGGAAAAGCTTGTCATGACGTTGGCCCAGTACAGCCCCGACAGCGAAATCGCTAGCGTCACACATGATTTCAAACGGTAACTCCTAGTTGGGTGTGATCATGATTGGAGCTTGTGTGAGCTCCTTTTTTAAGAGATCAAAAGTATCTTTGCATTCTTGGGAAAAATCGAACGGAGCATCTTTCACAAGCAGTTGAGTCATTGGCCGGGCAATTTTGGAGAAGTCTTTGATGAATCTCCGATGAAATCCGGCGTGCCCCAAAAAGCTGCGTATTGCCTTAACAGTCGTGGGGTATGGTAACTTAGATATAGCTTTAACTTTAGCTTGGTCCACCTCTATTCCGTTCCCTGAGATCTTATGCCCTAACACAATCCCTTCCTTTATCATGAAATGACACTTTTCCCAGTTTAACACCAACAACGTTTAAGCATCTTTTCTAGATTAGCAAGACAGCGGTCGAAGGAGTTTCCAAAGACTGAAAAGTCATCCATGAACACTTCCATGCTGTCTTCCATGAGTTCGTGAAAGATTGCGGTCATGCAACGTTGGAAAGTGGCGGGGGCATTACATAGCCCAAAAGGCATCCTTTTGTAGGCAAATGTTCCATAGGGGCAAGTAAACGTGGTCTTTTCTTGGTCCTCGGGTTCTATGGGAATTTGAAAATATCCAGAGAATCCATCCAAGAAGCAATAGTACTCATGTCCAGATAATCTCTCTAACATCTGATCAATGAATGGTAAGGGAAAGTGATCTTTCCTCGTGGCATCATTGAGCTTTCGATAGTCGATGCATACCCGCCATCCAGTGACAGTTCTCTGGGGCACCATCTCACCCTTGTCATTCTTTACTACAGTCATTCCACCCTTTTTAGGTACAACCTGCACAGGACTGACCCATGGGCTATCCGAGATTGGGTAAATCAGTCCTGCATCCAAAAGTTTGATAACTTCTTTCTTTACTACTTCCTTAATGTTAGGGTACACGCGCCTCTGGGGTTGCACGGTAGGTTTATAATCTTCCTCCATGAGAATCTTATGTGTGCAAAAAGTTGAGTCAATCCCCTTAATGTCAGCCACACTCCATGCGAGTACCCCCTTATATTTTTTTAGGACCTCTAAGAGTTTAACTTTTTGTTCATGTTCCAAGGAAGAGTTTATGATTACCGGGAGTTGGTCCTCCCCCTGAAGGAAGGCATACTCCAAATGGTTAGGAAGCTCTTTAAGATCAACGTTAGGGGGTTCGATAATAGAGGGTTTGAGCTTGTTCTCGGGCTTTCGGAGCTCGAGATGCTCCGTTGCCTCTTGTCTGGGGTAGAAGGAGACTGCATTAACATCCTCCGTCTTTTCTACCTCTAGCAAAGGCAGAAAACTCTCGTCCCGTAGCCAGCCTTCATCGATCTGTTCATCGACGCAACCATCAATGACATCTGTGAGTTCATCTACTTCCCCGATAAAGTAGAGCCGGTTGGCTGCTTCGAGGGAGAGGTCCATAGAATCCTTAATGTCGAAGGTTGTGCTATCGTCTCCCACTCGTAAGGTTAATTTGCCATCGTAGACATCGATGACTGCACGAGCAGTAGCAAGAAATGGTCTACCTAAGATGATAGGTACCAAGTCATCCTCCTCCATATCCAGGATTACGAAGTCGACCGGGAATTTGAATTTCCCAACTTTGACTAGCACATTTTCGCATATCCCTACGGGGTACTTGACCGATCTATCGGCTAGTTGGATGTTCATACGGGTAGACTTCAATCCAGAGTATCCTAGTTTACGGAACATAGAGTGAGGCATGAGATTGATACTTGCTCCCAAATCGGCAAGAGCATTCTTGATTGATAGAGGTCCTATGGAGCAAGGTAGGGTGAAGCTGCCCGGATCGTCTACCTTCTTTGGTAGCCCTCGATGGGTTACCACTGAGCATTCTTCCCCCAGGGTCACAAGACCCTCGAGTTTCTTCCTGTTAGCAAGTAGCTTTTTGAAGTATGTGATATACTTTGGCATGTGATAGCAAGCATCAAGGAGAGGTATGGTGACAACTGGGTCTTTTAGGTATGACAAGAACCTCTTGTTATCATTCTCAGTTTTCTGGTTCCTTAATCGGGACGGGAATGGGATTCTCACAGGTTGGTCAGGCAGGGCTGATGGGGAGGGATCGTCACAGGCGGTTGGTCTGGGGCACCCCCGCCGATATCCTCCTCCTCCTCCCCAGGTTTGTTTGGGTCGAGGGTGATGGGGGACGAGTTTGGGTAAGGAGGGTCCTTGGTTGTTGTTCCAGCTCGCGTGGTTATTGCGAGCATGGGGTCATTTTTGCTTACTGATGGCGTTTGAAGATTATCTAGGGCTGAGTTAAGCTTGTTGAAAAATTCTCCAATACCCTCCTGCTGCTCGTCGAAAAGCTCATTAAGGCCTTTCATTTGCAAGTTTTTTTCTTGAGTGAAGTGACCAAGGTCATCTTCGAAATTGCTCCTGATTTTGAATTCAGGGCCTTCCTCCCCTTCTCTTCTCTTTATCAGATTTCCCCAAAGGGTGTAATCGTCATTTTGGTAAAAAGGCAAAAGGGAGGGATCAGCATAGATGTCCCCTGCTGACAAGCACGCATGTTCAGTTGTGACTGCTCCTCCGCATTCTTCTACCTCATGCGGGCCTCCACAGTAATCGCAGATCAAGTAAGGATTCGACAGCTGTTTAGGTAATTGCGATCCAGCTAGGTAATCCACTCTTTTGTGAATTTTGCTCAACCGATCCGAGGTGATCTCAGAAATGCTGACAATCGACTCAGGTTCATCCCAAGTGTCATCCTGGTCTTGAGCATATTCTTCAATCCTATCCCATCCTTCCTCGGCACTAAGATTGGCCAATCTTCCTTTCCTAGATTGGTTAATTCCGTTTCGGTCATTAGAGGAGATATTTTCGTAGAAGATTTGGACCAAGAGTCAAAGCTCAATGCCATGATGGGGAACTTGTCTTATTAAATCTTTGAATCTAGTCCACGATTTATAGAAGGGTTCGTCCTTCCCCTTTCAGAAACGGAGGATCCTATCTCTAAGTGCTGAGGTTTTTCCGGGTGGAAAGAACTTCTCATAGAACTTGGATATGAGTTGCTCCCATGTGAAGATAGATTCAGAAGGGAGTTTGTCATACCATTCTTGGGCTTTTTCATATAAGGTGAAAGGAAAGAATCGCAATCGGGATGTGACTCTAGTAGCCCCATCCGTATGGAGGGTGTCCACTATTTTCAGGAAGTCCTTGATGTGTTGGATTGGATTTTCCTCATCTAGTCCGCTAAATTTACACACACTTTTGACAAGCCAAACATCGGTTGCATGCAAGACCTCATTGGTGTGTTCGTTTGGGTAGACAATGGCGTTTGAGAAGCCACGAGAGGTTGGGGAGGAGTAGTCCTTAAGGCGCTTAGGAATGGGGGTTGCGGGAGTACCCATCTCGTCGTTGGGTTGGGAGCTAGGGGTTGTGACATGATGTTCTGAATTTTCTTCAGAAAGAGGTGCATCAAAATCGATGGCAACGCTAGATGGTTCAGAAGTTGAGTGATATTGTCTCAATCTATGCATTTCTCTTTCGGGTTCCGCATAGGGCAAGACAAGGTTTCGAGTGGAACTACGACTCCAAGTGATCCTAAGGTTAAGGGATTCGTCATTTGCCATGATGGCAGGTGGTGAAGAGTTACGAACAAAGACACGAAGAAATAAGATAGACAAAAGAAGACCTAAAAATAAAAATAAAATCTTACTAGAAAGGAATCTAGCAAGTAGACCTAATACAAAGAAATTCTAACCTAGACAATAACTATTCCCCGGGCTGCGGCGCCAAAAACTTGATGCGTGGGAATCGCAACAGGCTTTACCTCTCGAGGGATCTCGAGAAGCTTACAACCCCCACCAGGCAGTGTACCTGATCGTTGTAGTATAGTATAGTGACAAGTACCGGGGGATTGATCGTTCAGCTTAGGAATAGTGTCGCTAGGATTAGAAAGCCTCAATACTAGTTCTAAAGGTGAGGGATGATTATTTTTGTATTTGTATATTTTTATGAAAGCAAGTAAAATCTCGGGGTTTTGAAGGATTTGGGCGGAATTAGTTGCTAATCAACTAACCCAATACTAAAATGTAATCAAAATAAAATACTAATAATAAAAATAAACTAATTAAACTAAGGTTGTGAGCAGTAATTAGAGAAAATGTGTTTACTTAGATTTCACTACTCCCTAGATATCTTTTACACGTTAATTACTTGTTATAATTGCATGGATGAGGGATCGTATTCCTTAATACCATTCATGGGGTGGCACACATAACTCCCCAATTCTATGAGCTCTTATCTCCTCCTACACCATGCCCAACACAACTATAGGGATTGTAAACAGTGGCTCATTTATTAAATACAACCAATAAAGACCTAGTGCGCCTCGGTTCATGTTTCTTAAAACGTTCAAGCATGTTACCATTTGGAGATCTGCCAGTTTTCTTAAGCCTAACATATAAATCATTCATCCAAAACAAGAATAAACAAGTAATCAACACATAATCAATATCTAGGTTTCATTAGATCTAAGCAAACACAAGAGAGATCTAGCCTAGCATGATAGAATTAAGACAAGAACATGATATAGACAACCAACACATAGACATATTGATTGAATTAGAAGAACACTTATCTTGATTAATCATGTAAGGTATCAAGGGGTTGGAACCCTTGAAAAACCTGTAAAGTTACACCAAAATCGTACTTAGGGTTTCTCCCAAAACTTCTCTCCTTAATGTGTGAAAAATAGAAAACTATATATAGAAAAATAGGTCTGACGGCGTCAAGACAAACAATGTGACGCCGTCACCTCGCCGCCAAAACTCTCCTCGGACTGCCTAGATCCACTTCTGACGCCGTCACGACTCTTTTACTCTTGACGCCCTTCCTACGTGACGCCGTCAAATCCGTTCTGGGTCGTCATGGAAATTCATGAGATTTGCTCTTGACGCCGTCAAGATTTTGCTCTTGACGCCGTCACCTACTGTTCCCAGCATGGAAAATTAAGACTTTGGCGTTTTCTTCACTTTTATGCTCCAAAAACGTCCGAATTGCTTCCTTTTCCAGATTTCTCTCCCAAAGTACCTAAAATCACAAAAGGAACGATTTAGGGCAATATTTGATCAAATAAATTCGGATTCGGGCTTAAATGACCCCCTAAAAGTGGTTCATTTTTCGCCTCATCAAAGTACATAATTTATTAGTCAAATTGTAAAAAAATTTGTATTTAATGACTATAAGTTTAAAGCACTATAGTTAGTTACTTAGTTATCTTGTGCCTTTTTATTTACATATTTTTAGAGAAATCATGCCTCCTAAACAAGCATCTGGATGTCAAAAACGTTTGAAGAAACAAAGAATTGAACAAAGCAATAAGAGACAATATGGAGCCATGCTTAAGTATGTTCAAATAGGACCACAGGATGCTTCTGATAATCAAGATCTTATTGATGACAATGTTGATGGTGATAATATGAATATTGATGGTATTAGTGATAACGATGTTGTTGATGATGAAGTTAATGATACTTGTATTGACGATACGGGTGGTGTTCTTGGTGGTAATGTTAGTGTTGATAGTGATGACATTGATGATACTAACCTTGAGAATACGCACGGTGATGAGTGCGCTGATGAGATTAATGATGAGATTAATGCTGACAATACATTGATAATCCTAATGCTAATGTCCATCATGATGATATATTTGATCCACGAAACTGGGATGGTCTTAGTTCTGAGATGATTAAAGCTTTAGTAGAAGGAGGTCCTAAAAGAGATAATTCTATTAAGAAAGGTCCTAAAGATAAATTTTCTCGAAGATTTTCTGCCACTTTCTTTACTAGAGTTCTACCAAATAACGAAAAGTGTGATAGAGAATGGCTAGTGTATTTCAAAGAGCTTGACAGAGTTTTTTGTTTTTGCTGTAAAATATTTAAAAAATGGAATACAAAAGGTTCGTTAGTTAATGAGGGTTTCTCATATTGGACACATGTTGGTACAAGACTTAAAGAGCATGAAGTTGGTTTAGAACATCTCACAAACATGGCCACTTGATTTGACATGCGTCATAGACTAGAAAAGAATGAAACAATTGATAAAGTGGCACATGAACAATTTGAGAAAGAGAGAGATCACTGGATGAAAGTTCTGTTGAGAATTATTTTGGTTGTGAAGTTTCTTGCTAAACACAATTTAGCATTCCGTGGTACAAATGAGAAATTGCATGTTGAAAGTAATGGAAACTGTTTGGGTCTGATTGAAATGTTGAAGAGTTTGATCCATTTATCAAAGAGCATGTGCTTCGTATCACGAGTGATGAAATTCATGTTCATTATCTCGGGCATTCAATACAAAATGAGTTAATACAATTACTTGCTCATGGAATTAGATCGCAAATTATTCAAAAAATAAAGCAAGCAAAGTATTTCTCTGTGATACTTGATTGTACCCCTGATACAAGTCATCAAGAACAAATGTCTTTGATATTGAGGTATGTAAATATAGCATCCACACGTGTTATAGTTGAGGAATCCTTTTTAGGATTTTTGAAAGTAGATGATACGACTGGTCAAGGACTTTTTGATGTTACACATGATGAACTAAAGTCTCTAGATCTTGATATTGACGATGTGCGTGGTCAAGGCTATGACAATGGATCTAATATGAAAGGAAAGCATCGGGGAGTACAAAAGAAATTTTTAGATATAAATCCTAGAGCTTTTTATACACCATGTGGTTGCCATAGCCTTAATCTAACATTGTGTGACATCGCTAGCTCTTGTGGCAAAGCTATGGACTTTTTTGGAGTTATACAACGTATTTACACTATTTTTGCCAATTCTTCCAAGAGGTGGTTAATTTTGAAAAATAATGTTAAAGGGTTAACTCTCAAGTCATTGTCCATAACCCGTTGGGAAAGTCATGTTGAGAGTGAGAAAGCTATTAGATTTCAGCTTCTAGAAATTAGAGAAGCTTTACTTCAAGTTGCTGAAAATGATAATGACTCTAAAATCAAAAGCGAGTCAAAATCTTTAGCAACAAATGAGCTTGGCGATTTTGAGTTTTTAGTATCAACCATCATTTGGTTTGACATATTATCTGTCGTAAATTTGGTGAGCAAGAAGTTACAATCTGATGATATGCTTATAGATATTGCTATTAAAGATGTTGAAGGGCTAATTTCAATCTTTGAGAAGTTTAGAGACACAGGTTTCGATAAAGCGATTAATGTTGCTAAGGAAATTGCTATTGAAATGGATATTGATCCAATATTTTGTCAAAAGCGCGTAATTTGTAAAAAAGACAATTTGATGAGAACTCTATGGATTAAGATACTTCATATTCCGCTGAAGAGTCATTTAAGGTCCAATATTTCCTATATATTGTTGACCAAGCACTTGTTTCTCTAAGAACACGATTCGAGCAATAGAAAGAGTATGAAAAAGTTTTTGGCTTTTTATTCACTTCTCGCAAGTTGAATTCCTGTGATGACAACACTCTTAAGTCCCATTGTAGTCATCTTGAAGCCGCACTCAAGAATAATGAAAAATCAGATGTTGACGCAAAGGATCTTTTTGTGGAGTTGAGGTTGCTTAACAATTATTTGCCTAACAAAAATCTAGGGCCTTCTGATAGACTGAATTTTCTTAAAGAACATGACATTTTTCCTAATGCGATGATTGCATATAGAGTATTGCTCACTATCCCGGTAGCCGTGGCATCAGCAGAAAGAAGTTTCTCAAAACTTAAATTGTTAAAGTCTTACTTGAGGTCCACAATATCACAAGAGAGGCTCAATGGATTGGCATTAATAGCAATCGAGAACGGTCTATTGGAGAGCGTTGATTATGAAGCTTTAATCAACAACTTTGCTTCAAAGAATGCGAGGAGAAGTGCATTTTTCAAGAAATAAGTTGCACGGAGCTATTTGTTAGAGTGATTCGCTAATTTACCGTTAGTTTTATTTTTATTTTTAAAAATACAACATATTTTTGCCGTTAGTTATGATATTTGTGAGTGTTCAGGAAGAGTAGAGTTGGAAACAGTCTCAAGATTAACCCGGTGAGAACTCGGACAACTGAGTAAAAAAGACTTGTCTTAATTATGTAACCTAAACAAGAAAAACCACATTTGTTTGTTTATTGTTCTAACCAACTTTCAAATTTAATTCGTGAAACAATTCTTAGTGGTATAAGTAATTTTTTTTTGTGAATGCAAGTTTTGGAACTCCAAGTTACAAGTTATAACCTCAAAATAGAATCTTACATAGTTGGACTAGTACAAAATGTATATCTGATAAATAAATACACGTGAGATCCTCACACTCTCATTCGACTCTCTAAAAAAAATCTTATTTCCTCTCTTTACTCTCTAGAATATTCTCAGACGATAACAAAAAGTAAGAGCTTCAATTTTTTTATCAAAATGGCGGATTATTAAACTAACTATTATCTAATCTTTCATTTTTTTTATTTCTAATATAATAAAAGTCATTATTTGATAAAGTTAATGACATCCGTACGGATGTCATTAACTTTATAAAATAATGACTTTTATTATATTAGAAATAAAAAAAATGAAAGATTAGATATGATACGTGGGAATCGCACCATGCTTTACCTCTCGAGGGATCTCGAGAAGCTTACAACCCCCACCAGGTAGTGTACCTGATCGTTGTAGTATAGTATAGTGACAAGTACCCGGGGGATTGATCGTTCAACTCAGGAATAGTGTCGCTAGGATTAGAAAGTCTCTTAAACTAAGTCTAGAGGTGAGGGATGATTCTTTTTGTATTTTTATATTTTATAAAAGCAAGTAAATTCTCGGTTTTTGAAAGAGTGGGTGGAATTAGTTGCTAGCCAACTAACCCAAATTAACTAAGATGCAATCAAAATAAAATAACAGAAATAAAAATAAATCTAATTATACTAGTGTTGTAAACAATGATGGGGAAAGTTTTGTTTACTTAGGTTTCATTACTCCCTAGATATCATTTACATGTTGATAGCTTGTTACAATTGCATGGATGACGGGTCATATTCCTTAATACTAGTCGTAGGGCCGTGTACAATATTCCCTAACTCTATAGGATCCTACTTCACTCCTATGTCGAGCCGTTATAAGCTCCTAACATGGGATCATTAGAATTCTCCTACGCATTAAATACAACCAAATATCGTAGTACACCTCCGATCATGTTTCTTAAGACGTTAAAGCAAGTTACCAATGGAAGTCTGCCAGTTTTCTTAAGCCTAACATCGAATACAATCATCCGTAACAACTATAACAAACAATCAACCCATAATTAACATCTAGGTTTCACTACATCTAAGCAAACACAAAAGAATTCTAGCTGAGCATGTTAAATTGAAGACAAGTGTAAGATATATTCAAACAACACATAGACATATTGATTGAATTGAAAGAGTACTTATCTCAAATAGAACATGAAAGTTTCAAAGGGTTGAAAACCCTTGAAAAAGCTGTGAAAATCGGTCTAGGGTTTTTCCCTCAAAGTTGCACACTAATGAATGAAATTTGGAAAACTATATATAGATAATACAGGGTGACCGCGTCATGTGTAAACATGTGACGCCGTCAACTCGCCGCCTATAATGAAATCGGATTGCCTAGATCCACTTTTGACGCCGTCATGTGTAAATTTCTTCTGGGCCGTCACTAACACATGGACCATGACGGCCTTGGGTGATGCCGTCATCTCCAATGCACAAAACTCTCTGGATCGTCACGTGTATTGTCCACATCCACCTCTTGTATTACTCTTGACGCCGTCATTAAGGAACATGTGACGCCGTCAGGTACTGTTCCAGCAAGGAAAATTAAAACTTTCCCGTTTTCTTCACTTTTATGCTCCAAAAACGTTCAAAATGCTTCCTTTTCCAGATTTCACTCCAAAAGTACGTAAAATGACAAAAGGAACGATTTAGGGCAATATTTGATCAAATAATCTCGACTTCGGGCTTAAATGACCCCTTAAAAACGGTTCAATTTTCGCCTCACCAAGATAATAGTTAGTTTAATAATCCGCCATTTTTATAAAAAATTGAAGCTCTTACTTTTTGTTATCGTCTGAGAATATTCTAGAGAGTAAAGAGAGGAAATAAGATTTTTTTAGAGAATGGAATGAGAGTGTGAGGATCTCACGTGTATATATTTACCATCTGTGGCAAATACGGTGTCGTTTTAGTGTTTGTAATGGAGGAGCATGGATGGGTTTGTTGGAATTTACTGTTGTGTCCGTGGATGTGAAACAAAAGCGTTTTGTTTAGCTTGGGCTTTACGCCAAACAAGCATTCAAGCATAATAGATATGACCACATTCATGTAGCGTTTTGTGAATAGGTTATTTATATTTTTGGAATTGTTTTGAGTCTAAGTAACTTTTTAGTTCAAAAAATTAGTCCGTCGATTTGTTTTGTTTGGATTTCCGATCCAAATTTTGATTGTAAAAACATAATGTAGCCATGTTTCTTTTATCTCTAGTATCTTATTGCATTCTTGCTAGAGTTCTATTAATAAATATGTCGTTAAAAAATAAAATAAAAAATCTGGTGGTAATGTTTTTACTTTTTACGCAATATGTATGAGGTTCAAACTGCACTAGGTATGATATTTGTGCGTGTTCAGGAAGAGTAGAGTTGGAAACAGTCTCAAGATTAACCCGGTGAGAACGCGGACAACTGAGTAAAAAAGAGTTGTCTTAATTATGTAACCTGAACAAGAAAAACCACATTTGTTTGTTTATTGTTCTAGCCCACTTTCAAATTTGATTCACGAAAACAATTTTTAGTGGTATAAGTAAATTTGTTTTTGTGAATGCAAGTTTTGGAACTTTAAGTTACAAGTTATAACCTCAAAATAGAATCTTACATAGTTGGACTAGTACAAAATGTATAACTCAACAAAAACGTGTTAAATTCTTTAACCCGTGACCAATATAATTTGAAAAGAAAAAAGTGTACAAAGCTCAAGCAAGAGGATTCCTTGCAAGAAGAAAAAAAACAAAACAAATGTAGTACCTCACTACCTCAATTTGGTACAAAAGTAGTGCTTATCATAGATAACCCCCCCCCCCCCCCCCCCCCCCCAAAAAAAAAAAAAAAAAGGACAGAAAATAAAAAAAAAGTACAAAAAAGACAAGCTATATAGGGATGGTTTAGGTAGAGAGAGTTCGGTTAGGGTACCCCGAAAAAGAAGGGACAAGTTATTCACACCCTCCAATAGGGAGGGTATCTAATGATTGGATAAATCGCTGACTTGTACGGTGTGCATCGCATATTGTACGGTTTAACTAAACCTCCTGATGTGATAATATAGGAAATGTTTGTATAATATGACCTATAAGGAGGGCATAAGGAGGGTTAATAATATGACCCATAACAAAAGTACATGGCCCGTTTGGTTTGTTGCTAGGAATGACAATGGGTATCAGATTTGATATAGGGTAGAATGACAATAGATATGAAAAAGTGTATTATTACGATTTTTATGTTTGGATGACAAAATATGAAATGAAAAAGTGTATAGATGTTTGAGTTTTGTAGTGTAAAAGATATGGGCCCACGGGAATAGATTTCATATACATCAAATTGATGTGTAATGAATCTATGGCTATGATATACTCATTTTATTACCGGGTCCACAAAACAAACACATTAAGGCCCGTTTGGTTAAGGGTTTTTATGCAAAAGGTTTGGGTTGAAAGTAGAAATTACATGTTTGGTTTGATATGCCATGATTTAAATTTGGGTTGACACCCACAAAATGTGGGATACACAAAACCTCTTATGGGAGATAACTTTTCATCATTTCTTTTCATTTTTTTACTGTTTCTTTCTTTATTTTTTGTCCTTTTGTTATATTTTTCACACAATCGTATAAATTGTGGGTCCATTCACTAACTTTATATATATATATATATATATATATATATATATATATATATATATAATCATAATTAATTATAAATCTCAATCCTAATTTATATCCTAATACATAAAACAAACAACTTTTATACTTTCTCTGTCCTGCATTAAATCTAAATCCAAATCCTAAATCAAATTTAAATTTAAATCCAAATCTAAATCCTAAACCTATCTACAAACCAAACGGGCCCTAACACTTTGTTCTCAAGTTTTTTTTTTAAGGAATGGAAGGGGATGGGAAGGGAAATAAAAAATATGGGTGTTCTTAAGTTTTTTTTTTAAGAAGGAAGAGGAGGGGACGGGAAGGTGGAAGGGAGGGAAGGGATGACCTTTTGTATGTAAATGCAATCCACCCAAAATTGGGGTGATTAGGAGGGAACGAGTTTTATGATAACATGAGCTTTTGTTAAATGCCTATTATACCCTCATTTGTTCATGCACATCCCATATTTGACCTAGTTACAGCAGCACAAAGAACCACAATAAACGAGCAGTTTTTCTCACATCCGATCTTGATAACATGGGCTTTTGTTAAACGAGCAGGGTGAATGTTACTGAAATTAAATTTGAAGTCATGTTCTTAGAACTGTTGTTGAAGTGGCGGACTAATAAAATATGCTTTGATTTTATATAGGTGTCGGTTGATTTGAGTATCACTGATCTTGATATTCTATTTAATTTGATATTTAATAAATATGGGGATGTTAATATTTGTTACCTGGCAAGTCTTGTTTGTCTCAATACTACTATTTTATGTGGCACTCCGCTTACAGTCTATCTTTCATATGATACTAAGCTGATTAGTATACATTTAGTAGCTTTCATATGTAAAATTGAAATCTCATGAATGTGAAATGTCTGTGTACAGAGGTACTATTTCTCGACTTATTTGCAAAATTGAAATTAAATATTAGTGGTTTGAGGGTATATTGGTAATTTGTGTAGCTTCCATCATTTCCTTGCAACTTAAAAATTAAAACTCAAGAACACAAATAAAAACCCTTCCATTCTTCCCAGTGTCATTTCTTACTTTGCCCTTCCTATCCCCTCCCCTTCCATTGTTTAAAAATTAGACTTGAGAACAGAGCGTAAATGACTTTCAAAGTCATAGACTCATTCCCATTGACTCAAACCAAACAGGCCCTAATTCATGCTGCTATTGAATCTATCATTGTTAATATCATTATTTGATATCAAGTTTTCAACCAAACATGTTATATAAAAGATTGATTGATTCCTATATACAACTACTTAATCACTATGAAACTCATAACCTCGTTTCTATATACCCGTATCAAACCCACCGGGAGTATTTTTAATATGATAAAAAGTAAAAAAGTTTTTTTTAAAAAAAAAAGAGAAGGTGGTGTTTTTTTTTTATGTGCAAAAGAACGCCCTCTACACTATCCACACCATCATTTCGCAAACAAAACCCTTTTCCCGCCCACTTTCCCAAAACCCCCAAATCCACTCATTTCAATCTCCCATTCTTCATCCAAACAACCATTAATTTCTTCAATTCACAACTTAATTTTGATATTATTAGGTCACAGTAACATGATTTAATTAATTCAGCAGATTCAGTCATTTATCGGCAGATATGAGGAAGACGACGTTCAACGGAGCGAATGTATTCATGTCTCGGAACTTAGTTCCGCCCGAAGTATTCGCTTCGCTTCACGATGTTCTAAAAGATAACGGAGCTGAGATTATTCTCTGTTCCGATCCTTCGCGTAATGGACCTAATGATTATCACATTATTTCATCTCGAGATCATGTATGTATAAGCTGTTTATGTGATATTTATTGTTATATGTTTTGAGAATTTGAATTCAATTTGATGAGTTTTGTTTGCAGGAGAAGTTCGAGGATTTGCGCCACAAAGGATGTAATTTGCTTGGTACGGCTGTGTGTTAATTTTCTCTGTTTTTGTTCGTTTTTCGCGCTATTTTGTTCTCATCTACTCAAAATTTAACATCTGTGATTGATATTTAGAGGGTGTTTGTTTAAGCTTATATGTGGGCTTATAAGCTTATTTGATTTGGCTTATATTTCATAAGCCCCAAATTTTCCAGCTTATTTTAAGACTTACGGGCTTATATAAGTTATCATATCATAGTAAACTTATATAAGCCCACGAGTCTCAAAATAAGCTGGAAATTAGGGCTTCTGAAATATAAGCCGAAATGCAAATAAGCTCATAAGCCATATATAAGTTTAAACAAATATCCCCTTAGTTATTTATTGCAAGTAGACATTATTAAGCTATTGTATGTTTTGTCAACTACAAATTGTTATGCTGAACTGTATCATGAGTTAGGAAGCCTGCTCACGTGTTCAAATATATGGAGAGATATTCCTAGTTATTGGCAGTTTCAGTCTGTTTTTGTAATGGGCAGACGCGGCTTATATATTAGATCTGCATAACTAATCAATCATTAGTTTAAACAAAATACCCGGCGTTCTTATAATGATAATTATCTAAGAAAAATGTACTTATTCCTTGAGATGATTCATTCTGCCGAGTTTAGACTCTTGAATTTACTGGTTAAGATAAGCGGGATGGATTAAAAGAGAGACGTGAGAAGGGTTTGCGAGTCTTTGACTATTGGAGGATGGCATTGTTTTGTTGAAATAACATTTCTGAACTTCGTATAGGTTATGAGGTTTGATTATTATAATAGACTCATCGAGGTTACTCGATTAGATGATATAAAAAGATTTGCTATTTCAAATGCACCTTATTGAGTTCCTGTCACTTAATGCTATAAATCGTCAATAGGTTATCTTCCCATGTGTCGCATCTTGCAAATTATTTAAAAAGTTTGCAGCCAATCTAGCTAGCTAGATGTTAGAGCATAGTTGACTCGAATTGTTTTATCTGGGACCTATCATTTTTCAGCTAGAAAATTTTGACATTAAGTAACACGTGAATATAGATATTGTTTAAACACTGTAGAATAGGCTAAAATTTCCAGTATGTTAGGAACTTCCAGCTGCTAGGAGTTGCATATGACATGTCAAAGAACTTGTTTACCAATGCGATGATTTTGTACAACGACCTTCTTGTATCTTTTTCAGGTCCTCTTTGTGTGTTCTCGTGTGCAAAAGAGAACAGAATGCTGCCAAAACAAGGGTTTACTTGTTGCCTTGCAATGGATGGAGTCAAAATACTTGCATCTGGCTTTGAATTGGAGGCAAAGGTTATTTTCATGTTGTCAAAACATATCTTTACATGCATTGAACGAATGTGTTTGGAATCTATTTCTTTTTCTTTTCATTAATATTTTTGAACTTCTTTCTTGATGGATTGAAAAGGGAAACTATGCAGATAGATCATATTTATTGCTTTTTAGGAATTTCTGTTTTATTATTAAATTGGTCTTCTTTTCTCTAGAGCATGGCGGGTCAATTGTTTGCTGACGTGTAAACAAATAGCCTGTGACATGTTTCTGGTATACACATGTTGTTATATTCTTTTTATGCTACAACCTTGACTCACCTTTTTATGCTACAACTTGATTATGTAGAGGCCCCACAATCACTTGGTTCATTGGCTAGACAATAGCTTAAAATCAACCTTAAGACTGCCCAAGTATGTACATAGAAAGAAGATACACCTAACTGAAAAAATGTGAAAACGCTATCATGCCTTACATGATAAACACACTGCTAGTTCATGTTGATTTTAGCTTCTCATATATGAAGTAAATCTTTGCTATGGTACTTTTCTAAATATGACTAGGCACCTTATACTTAAGTTGAAAGATGATAGTTGATAGGATACGTGTTGGATATAAGTATAACAAGGGTATGTTTGGAAAATAAATAATTTAAAATTATTTAGTTTGATACTTATATTTCTCAAGTAAGTAAACCATGCTATGTGAACCCTGATAGTTTGGAAGGGAGGAAATACCATTTAGTTTGTCTACCATCTCCATGCTTGAGTCATTTTATTAGTACATTTTTATAGCCTTCTTTAAACACAGGTGAATGAAACATGATCCTATTTTATGCGCAAATCATGTGATGCATGTAATTCAATGTGCATGCCAAGTTTCTGTATCAAATAAATATACAAGTTTCAAGCTAATTGTATATTTTCTATTTTCATTCAAGATGTTGTATAGTTTATATGTAATCTTATTCATGAAGTTTGAGGCTGCAATATTTAAGGTCATGTTTGAATATTTGAGCTCTTCATAAACGATATGGTTTGTCAACTCATGCTCTATAATTGTTAAATATTGATATATAAATACATATGAAAGAAAGTTGGTTTCTTACTGAGCAAAGTGCTTAATTATTTCTTTAAATTGCTTGTAGGTTGAGATTGGCAAGTTAGTGACTGCTATGGGAGGTATGATGCTAAATAAAGCATCATCAGATGTTGATTTTGTGATTGCGAAGAATGTACTAGCTGCAAAATATAAGGTTTCTGTTCTGTTTTTGGACTTTTAGTAATAGCTTTCATATTCTTTATTGATTTTTTATACTTTCAGTCTCCACTTTGTTTTATTAATTACTGTACGTTTTGATATATATATATATATATATATATATATATATATATATATATATATATATATATATATTTTTTTTTTTTTTTTTTTTTGCACTCTCAACCAACCATTTACTAGTCCATTTTGAGTTCATGTAGCGTGTTATTTGACTGCTTCTTGATTTAATTTCAATTGCACAGTCTAGGAATGTAGAAACTATATACTCCTGCTCGAGATGAAGATTTTGTAGCATATAAATATTTGTTTATATAGATATGTATATATGCTTATACATGTATCCGATGTTCAACGTGCCACTATAATTCTGTTTTTCCTCTTGCAATTTGCTTGCCAATATTTTAAAGTCTCTTACGTCATTTGATATGCTATTATTAATTTTTTTGCAGTGGGCTTTGAACACTTTGAAGAAACCGATTGTTTTGGAGAGTTGGCTGCAACAGTGCTGGAAAGAGCATCGTGTTGTTCCTCACGAGTCATACAGAGTTCCTCCGTTTACTGGATTGACGATAAGTGTCACTCAGGTCCCTCCAGGTTGACTAGTACTCAAATGATTTTAGCATTGACAAACTTATGCTTTTATGCTAATTCTTAAGTTCGTAACATATGTTGAGCTTGTCATATCTGGCTAATTTTTTATTTATTTTTAATTAAAGCTGAGCGGAAGGAGATAGAGGAGCTTGTTAAACAGAATGGAGGCAGATACTCTGCTGAACTCACGAAAAAGATCACTCATTTGGTTTGTGATATATCCTTAATTTAAAGTTCCGCCCAAGCAGATCAATGAGATGCTTTTTATGGTCATTAAAGCTTGCTATCTTGACGAGGGCTCCTTAGTCATGCTCATTATTTGAATTCCTGTCATTCCAGTTCAAATTTTATTACTGTATTTCTGCATCAATATAATCTTAATATAAATGGATTATTTCAAGTACTTTATTTTTCGAAATTAGTGTCTCCTTAACTACAAACACGCCCCTGAAGGTGACAAATACAAGGTTGCGAAAAGATGGGGTCACCTTCATATTGTTACTAGGACATGGTTCAACCATTCAGTTGCTAGAAGAGGTAATAATACTTCAAATCCCACTATTTGTAGCTAATGCTCTTAAATTAGTTGACGGATGAACATCAAGTTATGATGTTTCTTCTTGATTCCTGACCATCATTATCTTTTGTGATACATATAAAGCATGTCTGAATGAAGAGTCATATCCTGTCCAAAAAGGCCCTGCTACCTCAGCAAATAGTCACAGGAATTCTTTAAAGGCGCAGCAGAACCAGAACAAGGATGTTAGAAACTCACAGTGTGGCCCACATTCTACAACCCATCAAGAGATTTCATGTGATGGGGTGCCAGATGCTGATGTGGAAACAACCCTCTCACAGAATATGGCTTCTACGATCTCAGATGTATCTGTCCCTGTTAGTGAAGACTGTACACCACCTTGTATGCAGCCTAGCAGTTCTATGAACATTGATAATTGTGTTGCTGAAGACTCTCTATCGGATGATAATGATCTGTATTTGTTAAATTGCAAAATTCATATTGTTGGTTTCGATGCTTCTGAAATGCGTAAATTGGTCAACATGGTTCGAAGAGGAGGTGGTTCTCGGTATATGTCTCTCAATGAACAGTTAACACACATTGTTGTTGGAAATCCTTCAGAAAGGTATTTTTTTTATATATAGTTATTAACACAATTTATAAGTTCCTTCAGTTTTATAGCAGTCATCCCTTATATATCATAGGGAACAAGTTACTTTGATGCTTATATAAAGTTTTTATCATAAAAATAATCACATAAAATGAAGGCTGGAGTTTCCAGAAACCAAGGGATGCTGTGCTTTCACTTTCTCTGCCACACAATGCTTCATTTAAATTAAAGACTGCATAGCTGTAAATTATAAAGGTTAATTGATAGAGTACTTTGTATATGCCATAAGCAGTATCTAATTGTTTTATGATGCGCCACAAATTCCTTGCATCAAAGTAACTTCCAGGAATATGAATGGCATAGTTGTGACTGGGGCGAATTATTAAAACCAAGGGGTACATAGAGCTATTGCTGTAGCATTATAATTTTGGAATTTTGTACATCTTCATCTCAACAGAAGAGTCAGATTAAGCTCTTAGCATTCTTCTTTTTAGATTTTAACTATAATAGTATCAATGAAAGATTGCTAAGTGGGAACTTTTTCTAGAATTGAGGGCATTAGACACTGCATTAGTGTAGCTTTTTTTTTTTTTTTTTTTTTTTTTTTTTTTTTTTTTTTTTTTTTTTTTTTTTTTTTAAATCTATACTTATGTTATCAAGAACTTATCTTTTTTTGAGGTCTGAAGCCACTCATTTCCTGTCGTTAATGCAGTGAAAAGAAAGAAGTAAGGAGCCTTTCTGCTATGGGTGTGATCAATGTGGTAAGAACCGTATGGCTTGAGGATTGTGAACGTCAAAAGAAAGAAGTTCCTGTACACCGCCGGCATGTTGCTTATGATTTGCTCCTTCCAAAAGGTGCTGTATCTATCTAATAATATCTGTTGGTTGTGATGTTACTTAAATTTGTGAACATACTAAACTGCCATGTTTAGTCCTGTCACCACTACAACTATGGAAGTGTCAAAATATCTGGTCAAATCTAAATACAATGTCTCCTTGTATCGTTATTTGTTCACTGATTGTATTTTCTGATTGTAGATACCATATCCTCTAATAAGGCTTCTGTAAGTACCATGTCTGGTCCAAAACAAGGGAAACCCACAAGCATTCAACCAACATTGCCAAACAATCAGTTCCAAAGGTATGCCAATTTTAGTTTTGTGATATCTCTAAAGAAGAAAAGGGAACAAAGTTATCGTGAACAGAAAATTTCTCACACAAACAATAACAATATATATAATATTGGCAGTGCGAGTAAGGGTCAACAGAAAATGCAGCACAATATTAGCAAGAAAAGGCAAGAGATCAAGTCAAGTGTATTTAGAGGGCGATCATTTCGCTTTTCTAGTTCCTTCCCTGATGATCAAGTAAGCCTGCCTTTCTTCACTTTATAAAATTTAATAAATTGTTTAAAAGACAAATTATTGTGGCTTGTTGATATCTTGTGCAAACTTTATAACCTGTTGTGGAAGTTCTACTATGTTTTAGCCTTGCAACATATACATCATATGTAGAGCATATGGGTTAAAGTTCCATGGCTTTGAAGCTAAACACTAGATAGTAACTGCACATGCAAAAGTGTTATGCCATACGTGAACGATCTTCTTGAGTGTTCATAGTCCTGTTGTAATTAATATTTGGTTTACTACATATGTACGTAGGTATTTCTGTTTCTTTAAAAAGTTGGCTTATATAATTTCTTAGAAGGTTTAGTAATCCATTTAAATTTCCTGACCTATAGGTACTTTAAGAATTGTGGGTTAAGTATGATACTAGATAGGCTGATTCATTCAGGTCTCTCTACATAATAGGTTTGCTGCATATGGTTTATTTTATTTGAGGTCCTTGGATCTTCTTGTATGGATTTATTGTGAATGTATCAACGTTTGTTATATATATGTCTATTCGTCCAGAGACCTGAAGTTGTTGATTGGATTCAAGAAGGTGGCGGTGAGGTGGTGAATACTCAAGGTGTAAAAAATGTCGATTACACTGTCGAATCCCATGGTGTCCTATGCAGTCCAGCACAATTTAGTGGTGTTACTAATGTCTCCTCCCACTGGATTCGGTCATGTCTTCAGGTACTAAATCATCTGTTATTATATAACCATGTGCCAAATAAAATATCTAATTTGTTAACCTGAACATATAACAAACAATTGTATGTAAGGATTTAATGATATTATTTGAATGTCTATTTGTGACATTTCTTATCTACGTTTGTTACTAAAATATAATGATTTCATGAAAAATTTCTAATAAGCAGAATATATAGCATCCATGTTGACTGACACTTCTTATGTTTGGGGGCATACAGTTTGGTGCTGCCCAATCTGCTAATTTAAGTCGATACAAGTCTTCTATAATGTCTTTGTCAGTTTATACGTATGACTTTAAAGGAGCTTACACTTGACAGATTGGTTTTTAATCTTTGTGTACTTGCTTTTATGTCTTCTGTATGCATTATTGAAGTTTGCAGTTCCATCAAAACTGGTAACAGCTAATAAAAGTTGATCATTTCTGTTGTAGGATGGCCACTTGCTTGATATTAGCAGTCACATTCTCTTTTCTCCACTTCAATGCAAAGTTCCTTTACCTGGGTTTACAGGGCTTCGATTCTGTGTATCCCAATATGAGGAAAAGGATAGAGAGTTGCTAAGAAACTTATGCTATGTTCTTGGAGGAAGATTGAATAATAATTTAACCAAAAAGATTAACTATTTAATATGCAAATTCAGTGAGGGTCCAAAATATGAGGCTGCTTGTCGATATGGGATGCAATCAGTTACAATTGAATGGATTTGGGAGTGTGTTAAGCAGGTTTGTTCACAACTCCCTTTTTCTATTTTCATCTATGTACATGGAATTCTAGGCAGGTTTGTCAGACAACTCCCTTTGACTATTTCTTGCTTGTACATGAAATCCACGACACACTGTTATTGTAGAGATGGCAGTTTTAACCCATTTATACCATATAACATTCAATTTTGTTTTTTTACGGGTATCAAGTGGGTAAAATAAAAACTAGATTATACTGAGACAGGTTAAGTGGGTTGAACGAGTTAAATGGGTCAAAACTCAAAAGTCTACTAACGTGTATATAAAGGCTTACTAGGTTCTAAATCGTTTTTTAAGAAATCATATAATTATGTAGTTTTTTAATCATATTTGATATATTAGTTATATAGAGATCTACGTGGAATAAAGAATGTTGGTGAGCTAGTGCAATCCAACCCGACCTGAACCGTTTTGACTAGCACATGAAATTTGCCAATTATTATCAGGACCTGTTTCACCCATTACCCAACACGTCTGGCTCACCTGGTTTGCCATCTTTAGTTTCTCTTTTGCTCTTTGTTTTCCCCACTTAACAAATGTTTCATTTGCTATACTTGGTAGAACAAAATTGTTGCTTCCAGTCAATTCTTGCCAAAAGAAGCGACTATCAGTGACCGAGAGGCAGGAGTTTGCATCACGAGTCAGTACCCAACTCAGGCAGTTCGAATGATCTCCACGGCTGGAGCATCTCAACTAACAAGTCAATCAGAGGACCCAAAAATTATTGATGGCCAAGTTGATGTCATCAAAATAAGAAAGGAGGTCAAATATTCAGCAGTCTGCAGTAAAAAACCAAGGCTCTCTGAAGATGGTAACGTCAAAAGTGCACTATCTTCTAGATCGAGTCACAAAGATACTGTCTGTAGTATTATATCTACAGATGATAAGTTCACTGAAAATGGTGGGGACGTTTCCAAGTCAGTCCCTGATGTTGCTTCTGCTATTGAGGATTTGTTAGAACAGACAAGCAAGGTAAAAAATAGATTATTTTTGGTGTTCTGTATGTTGCTGTCGTAAATTGGCTTGTTAACTTTATAGTGTGGTTTTAGATTCACGATCAGAATTCACCGGAGAGGACAACCATTCATAAGAATATATCAGAGGTATCACTTGATAATTTGATAATTTCATCTTTTCTATACCTCTATTAGAGGTGGCAAAATGGCTGGGTTGAAATATCATTCCAAAAAGTCAAAAACTATGCTATTACAATATATCTTGATAAAGTGATTTAAGAGGTTTTTTATGCATTATACAGACTGTCTTGACTTTTATCCTAATTCACCTGTTTCCTACTTAACTAAAATTTTTAAATCTATTCATTCATGATAAAATGGGTTGAAAATGGCGCCTCCGTCTTATTTATTTATTTATTTTTTTCATACACAATACATTAATTCCAATTACTGCATACAGCAGGGTTTTACATCTGATTGTTCAAGGCTTGTTCTTGATCTTAACTCAGAGGATCCACATTCTGCTTTTGGGTTGTCTAAACACTGGACTAGGAGGTGACATCTTGCTTTATCTATTAATTGGCTCTGGAACCTCTTTTTCATAATTCTTTTAGTGGATATTTCACTTGCTGTCTAGTCAAAAGGGTTGAGTTGTCTTAACTCTTGTAGTTCGCGTTCTGATGTTATACAATAGCTGAATTCTTTGAACTCTTACTATAAATGAAGTCAGAGTGGTTAGGGTAAAAGTTCAGTGCAAAATGTAGCCTCTGTGCTCAATTCAAAGAATTTATTTTTTCCAAATTGTTTCAGATATTGGAAAGAAATTCTACAATTATGTTTGTTAATCGATGTTAATCATAACATCCTTCTTGTTTGTCATTGTTCCAGTTCCAAGTCCGACGAAAACCCTGGCGAAGAAAATGCTGGCATTTATGGAGGTTTCAGTGAAACACAAACCGAATCTCAGGTTTTTGCTCTTTATTTTATTGCTTGCAGTATGGACAATTTGATAAAATAGTTATTCAACTTCCATGCTTTAAATCAGTGTTGTAAATATCGGTCTTGGCGGCCGATATATCAGTGATATATCGCTTATCGGTGGTCGACCGATACGATATTTCACTTATCGGTCAAAAAAATCGGTTTGGTCAAAATCGGTCAAAATCGGACCTTGGCGGTCAAAATCGGTCAAAATCGGACCTTGGCGGTCAAAATCGGACCGTTGTCGGTCAAAATCGGACCTTTGTCGACTCCACCTCCGGCGACTTTACCTCCGGCGACTCCACCTCCGGTCAAAATCGGACCTTTATCCCTAGCCGTTTCTGGATTCCACGCCGTATCCCTAGCCGTTTCCAGATATTTAAGAAGTTTCCAAGCTGTTTCATATGAAGGAGTAGACAGATCTGGAGATGGCATATGAAGCTTTGTGGAGAAGAATAAGTTTGGTGGAGAGAGAATGTGAAAATAAAAAAGTTTATATATTAAAATGGTGTGGTGACCTCACGTGAGTAATTGGCTGAGGCTGTTGACTTTTTTTTTTTTTTTTTTTTTTTTTTTTTTTTTTTGATTCTTCATTATATGTCTAATTTATAAAGTAAGCATTTTGGGAAGATGTAATATTTATAAAGTTAACAATTTACGTACATTAATATATATTTAACATAGTTTGGGCTTTTATTGGATCTGTTTTGTTTAGCATTAATGTGTTTTTTATTAATAAAAAATTTAGTTTTAGTTAAATGTGTGGTTATTTACTTATTTTGTTAGGATATTACTAATATTTATTTTTTAAAAATAATTTTCTTTATAATTTATGGTCTCCGATATATCACTGATATATCGCCGCCATATCGGTCTTGGCGCTTGGCGGTGGTCGACCGCCGAGGTACCGCCGAGCGATATTTACAACACTGCTTTAAATTACATCACTAGACATAGAGAGTTTATGTGCATCTATCAACCACCACAACCATTGCAGCAGAGACAATTCCTGATGGTTGCTGTCGAATTGACTAATCGAATAATGACGTGGAAAACCAAATCACATTTACAATATGTTATACGTTTTAGATGATGGGATTGGACAAAGTGGACCATGAACTGCTAATGTACTTTTTTTTTTCAAGGAAAAAAAGTGATACCTGCTCACCATAATTGACCTATTCAGCGATTATATTGAATATATATCTTATGGTAAACTTACAGCGATGTTTTCTTTCAATGCAAGAGTTATGGTTGTTAATGTGGATTTAAAATTTCTATTATGGCGACACACTTATGAAAGTTGAGCTGCTATTACTATTGCATCAATTTTGACTGCTTGTAGAATTTGATCTCACTTATTTCACGTTGTTCATAAATTGATATTAAAATACCCTTTAGTTTTGACTTTTTTGAACCATTTGACATGTTCCTTTTTTTCTAAGTATTTTGATTACCAATCTGTTTATTAATGGTAGAACATAACCCAAAGTGCCTCATTCTACATTTTACATAACCGTGGGACAACATAATGACAGGTTGTGAGCTATGAAGAAGATTTATCCGGGAGGCAGAAGATCATAGACAAAGCTCGGACACGAAGTGGCCTCACACCCAATCCATCGTTAACATGATTTCTGGACTCGAACTAAGATAAGGATTACATGCCATGACAGTACAGGAAAATGGCACTAAATATATAAACACATGGTCTTCTAGTTGGACATTTCAGGGTATATTTGGCTTGCTAAGATCACACTGTTTCTTCTTACGTTCAAGGTTTGTATTATGATAGCTGAAACCAGTCATTAGTAGTTATTACTACTAGTGTATAATGATTAGACTGGTGCGATCGAGTGTCATAAACCGCTAGTTATCACCTTACTGGATGTATGTTTTGACATCTACAAAAATAGATTGTTAGTGACGTATACACGATGTATTCGTTTTTATCTCTTTTATAAGCTGAAATGAACACTAGTGTCTTCTGTGTAATTAATAAATGCACAATCAATCATTGCTGCAAAAATCATTAGGAGCTAGTCCAGTGGTCGATCTTCTAACTAGCAATTGGCCTAGTCAGGGACTAGTCTAGTTTTTTATATTTTTATTCTTAATTATATTGTTTTTAATATATTTAATATAGAAATTGAATAATTTACATTTTATTTTATTTTATTATTATTTATAATATTTTCTTAATTATATTTAACTCAAGTTTTGGTTAGTTTTGTTTATGGTACCGGCAGAAAGATAAAAAAAGCAGCAAGTTATATATAGGTTAATTAAATTTAGTAACACTCTTCATCTTCTTTTCTTTAAGCCCTAAGCCCCTCTGCAAAACGCCAACAAAATCAAAACACCATATATCAATGTAGTTAACAATTAGATAGTTGTCCCGACTTTTGACTTTTCTTACAGTATTTGCTGGCCAATTGAGAGAAGAAATCAAGCGAGAAGAAAAAAGAATAAAAAGAATTTCTAGCCACACAATTTAATTAGGATGAAATTTTTTTAAAGAAGATGCATATGTTTTTGTAAGTGAATCTAAAATATGTGGTTATGTTTCTTCTCACTCTCTCATTTTAATAACTCCGCCAATTGATGTTAAATCATAAACTGTCCAAGTGGGCACTGTTTAGTTTTTACCCATCTTCATCCTTAACTGCTTTTTATTCTCCTGATTTCATCTTGATCATAACCCAAGTAGTATTACCACTATAACATATATGCACTCTTGAGTAAAAAAGTTCATCTAAATTTCATATATTAAAGGTGTATGTCCGTTCGGATCCAATTAAAAAAACTAAAATTGACACATACCATATTAGACCAATAAGAGAACTCGAGTTTTTGATGTGTAAAATTGAGCCATTAAATTGGCCAATAAAAGTCAAGGTTAAATACTCAATTGGTCAAAATTTGCTTAAGCTCGTTTTCAACAAAAAAATAGTCACAAATACAAACGTATAATTGTAAAGAGTAATAAAGAAAACTTTTAAATTAAAAAAAGGTAGTTTATAAAACTTTTGAAGACTAAATATAAAATAATGTTATATTTATAATCAACTTCAGAACTTTATAACTTCACGTGACATTAGATTCTTTAACTCAAGTGCAAAATTTTTAGATTTCATTACCTTGATAAATTTAAAAGTTTAACAAATCTCCCTAAACTCTACTTGAAAAACAAAAATGATTACTCACTATCGTCATTGCTATTATAACGATTATTCATATTATTATTATTATTATTATTATTATTATTATTATTATTATTATTATAAAACTAGTTATATGTCCCTCATTATAAGTATTCAATGTTATAAATGGCGTGAGGCGTGGCGTGGCGGCAAGGCCACGCCTCAAGCCTTACGTGCCATGGCGAAGCCATGGCGTTTTTTGCGGCGTGACTAAGGCGGCGAAAAAATATTTACATATTTATCATTTATGTTATAATATCATATTTTATATGCATATCGAGTTTACAAAAGGTGAGTTTACAAAATGTGAGCTTACAAAAAGTGATATGCATAAGAAATAAAGTGAAAATTTGAACTATGTTTAGAAATTACTAGGCCCAAAATTTAAGCCCATATCATCCCCTTCTAAAAATGGCGCCACGCCATACGATAAGGCGCGCCTTGGCACGCCTTTTCGCGCCTTATTCCACGCCTTTTCACACGACGCCTAGACTTCACGCCTTGGTCCATTTCGTGGCGCCGAGGCCACGCCTCGCGCCTTGGCGACGCCTTGGCGGCGCCTTGGCGCGCCTTTTAGAACACTGTAAGTATTATCCAAGCACTATCCAAATAAACACACGAGATTGTACATAAGAGCAACAACCTATGTAAAAAGAATTGTTAGTAATGTGCTATTTAAAATTCTCACATAACATTTATTTGATATTATATTGCATCTACATATAATAAGTATTTATTGTTTTCGTTAAAAGTATAAATAAAGATGCCTGAAAAAAAAATGTAAAAAAGGTCATTCTATGTAACTATTTTAAATAAAAATACGTAACAAATTAAAAATTCATACATAATATCTAGATTAAATATATTTCATATCTATACTATTTATAAAACACTAACATTATTTTCGTCTTAAAAACTTAAAAAATCATTTCCATTACTAAAATACCTTTAATTAAAAATAGTAATAATATCCACTAATAAATATATATTGTTTAAACCTCATACTTTTATAATTTTTTTATTTATAACATATAAACTTTTTTTCCCATATAATGACTACATATTAAACTCGTAAGTTGCATCAAGGATCACTCTAAAACACAAATTCACAAGTATAATTATTTGTCGCTATACACCGATGTTTTACGCGGGTATTCGTCATAGTATAAACTCAAAGATATAAACAATATTGAGTAAATGAAGAAAATAAAAATGTGAATATTAATTTTTCTAAAATAACAAATCTCGTCCCCTTTTTTTATAATAATAATTAAGCAGAAAATTGTCAAAAATGGGATGCAGCTGCTCTAGTCATCAAAGAAGTGCACCTACAATTTAGGAGAGAGCAACCAAAAATAACAACCCCGAAGATATCGTGGAACTGAATCCAAACCAATAATAAAACCATGGCATCTTCGTATTTAACCTCGTCTTCTTCGTCATTGTTGTTTTCATCGAAAACCAAACATCATCATCATCATCATTCGACAGCTTCGTATTTGTCTTTTAGACGACAGCGCGTGGTGGTCAGTTTTAATTATATATATATATTTTTTTGTTAATTGGTTTTGGTGGTATTTGAAAATTGGGTTTTATTGATTGGCAGAAGAATAGGATTGTGGCGTCGTCATCAATGGCAATGGGTAAAGGTTTGAAGATAATGATATCTGGAGCTCCTGCTTCTGGTAAAGGAACTCAATGTGAACTTATTACTACCAAAGTAAGTCCTTTTTTTTTTTTTTTTTTTTTTTTTTTTTTTTTTTTTTTTTTTTTTTTTACTTTTTACTTTTTATTTTACCACTCTTGATGGCACAACAACAACATACCCAATCCCGAGGTATGGGGAGGTTAAATGTACTACCCAGGGATAAAAGAGAGACTGAGACTGCTTCCGGGGAGACCTAGGGCAAGTGCGATGGCCTAGTGGCCACACCACAGGGAGGGTTTTGCCTCGTTTGATTCTGTGTATAAGGTTAGAAACCAGAAAAAAATAAATATTTACTCCCTCCGTCCTAAAATAAGAAAAATATATCAACTCAAGAACTTGCTCCTTCGAATCGCTTCCTCTTCTTAAAAAGCCTATGGTTCCGTTCTTGCAAAATACAATAAGAACAAGCCGCAAACACAAGCTTTGCAATAGCACTTCTAGCCGAACGTTTCTTTGATATAGGAACAAGGCAATTAACAATATCTTCCAAAGAGGACGAAATATTAGGCAAACCAGCAAATAATTTCATATGCGCCCAAATCTGAGATGAGAAAACACAATCAAAAAATAGACGTTCGTGAGAATTCGGTTGCATTTCACAAAGAGGGCATAGAAACAGGTTTAAGTTAGTAAAGCCACTAACATCCCATTGTCTCAATGCATTTTGAGTCTTTAATTTTCGCTTAATAACCAACCATAGATGAAAAGCATGGTGAGGAATACAATGAGAAAAGCACACCACCTTATACCAGCCAACTTCCTCACCCCTTGGTCTTATGGTGTCCCATACAGTAGCAACCTTTCTACATCATTTTTGTTCCTCCACACCAACAGGTTACGAGAATTAGGATCCAAGAATGGAACAGTGAGTGAACAGACCATGGGGTACTTGTCTTGCCATTCAAATGGTCAATTCCAATTTTCATTATTTAAAGCATCTACAACTTTAGAGGATGAATGAAAACCAGTCCTATTTATATCACGATTAGATATTAAACGCGCAAGTGAGCTTAAAGCACACCATCTATCAAACCACACCGATGCTACATTTCCGTCCCCTAAACGATACCAAATAAATTGTGTTCACTTAGATCACTATATTAATTAAACACAATATTTAGGGCACTTAACTCAATTATACATTTTGATTAAGTTTAGTGACGTAAGGGAACGGGAAAAAAGTAGAGTAGCCTAAATGAACAAAAACACAAAGTATAGTAACCTTCATTTGTGTTAACCTATATAATTATTAGCTTAAAGGTGTAATAATCACTTCTGACATGTGATCTTGATTACTCCTTTTAAGAATGTTGTTAATATAATCGATTTTGTTGTAGCTAGTGTGTAAGTGAATATTAGTAAAAAAAGAAAATAAATGCTAGAACTTGATAAAATACATTTAAGAATAAATTGTTAGAGGACATCTAAAACATGGGTGTATCTGGAGGATAAATTACATGTGGTTTGCCTTATCCGAAATCCTTTACATTCAGTAATATGTGTTGGACTAAGTTATTCCCTCATTTTTTTCTCTTTGATTTTCTCATTATGATTGCTGCGTAGCCAATTCTTCTGCTCACCTGAATTATGTCTTGATTCTTTACCAATATAGTAGTACAAGGTTTGTTTATTTTCTTTGAAATCTATAGAGGGTTTGTCACTATGGTTATGTTTTTCACAATGATGTCCTTGTTTATTATTATAGATCTCAGCATAATGATACGGAAGTTATGAATACATTACCACTTCATAAAAGAACACTTTGGCAATCATTTATTTGGATTACTTGAAAGGCAATTAAATTGTTAGTCCAAGAACCATTGTAGATTACAGTCAATTACTTACACATCAGCGAGACACCCCTTCATTATTCACTCCCACTTGCTAACTCCCATACTACGACGTGGTGGGTTCCTACAAGATGTCAGGGGGTACTAGTCGACGTTTTGATGTAATGGATGGAAGTCCCTATATCTTCACCTTTTGTTTGTTCTTATCATATGTAATTAAACATAGACGTAAACTAATTATGATGTTGCATATATGCACAAGATTATTCATGGTGTAAGGATCACATCGTTTTAAGCCTAGTCAACATTAAGCCTGTTTTTTACTCTTTATATCTTATTTGGGTAAAGGGATGATGCCCGGTAAATTATATCAACAAAGGATTAAAAGATTACAAACTAACATTCGGGCTCCCATCAAATAAAAGAACAACAATATCCAAATATGCCTCAAGATCATAGCCACTAAGCTAAAATATGACTTTAATACTTCGAACATCTATTCAGCAAATATCTGTCTTTTTTAAGATTCCAAATGTCCATAACGTCCATGATATTCTTAGAAGGCTTCAACCGGAGAGTTAAGAGTTTCAACTGAACCGTACTATGACATACATCCACCAATTAGTCACCGAATGGCTATTCTTCTCTAAAAGATGATTATCTCCTTCTTACCTTATGAAGTAAGCCATGGCACCTACACCAAGAATACTTTACACCCTGTTACTCTCCAAACTAGCAATAAGGGAAAGCAATCATGTCACCCCAAGATTCCGAATGGATTGCATTTTAGCATACTGTCAAATTTTCACCCCTGTTTTAACAAATTACATTCAAAGAATAATCGATGTGTCTTTTATGTTATATTGTTATTACATGTGCATGAGGAGATACACATGTTTGATAAGTAAAAAATCAATTAATATGAAGTATAAAAAGATATCTGACTGACATGGTTTTAGACGCTGTCGGATACTGTGTTGATCTTCTAAGATCTTAGACCATAAGCTGTATAAAAAACAATGCCTCAAAGAAAACTTGGGAGGAACGAAATGTTTTTCTGTTCTGCTATCATGTAAATTTATCTGGTGTAATATCTTTCTGTATAATATGTTAAGTGCTTTTTATATTTTGCTAACGTTTGAAGTATCAATTCATTTTATGATTAATTTCCTTCTAGGGTAGCATTATTGAGTCAATGTATCTTCATATGTGCAGTATGATTTAGTGCATGTTGCCGCTGGAGATTTATTGAGAGCAGAAGTTGCAGCCGGATCTGGAAATGGGAGGCTTGCAAAGGAATACATGGAGAAAGGACAATTGGTTCCAGATGAGATAGTTGTCATGGTATGGTAGGAGGTTCAGTTGATTTTTTTTGCTGACTTTTTCACAGAGCTTTATAAATACCCCCCCCCCCCCCCCCCCCCCCCCCCTTATTTTTTTTTATTTTTCCTGTATATAGATGGTGAAGGATCGTTTATCCCAACCAGATTCTACTGAAAAGGGTTGGCTTTTGGATGGATACCCAAGAAGCTCATCACAAGCAACAGCACTTCAAGCCTATGGTTTCCAACCTGACCTTTTTATTCTTCTTGAGGTGAGATTGGGTTGAGTTGACTAAAATACTTTTGTACAAATGTTCGTAATATTTCAATAATAGTTTTATTTGAACAAGTTATCAAATGGTTTGACCTGGAACACTTCTTTTCAAGATCTTCAAATTTCTATAAATGAGTATTCGTATATGATTACAATAGACTTTTAATACTAATAGACTAGTATAGTTAGAACAATGGTCCAAGTAAAGTGTTTGACCCGAAAATTTCTGCCCAGCACTTTCGTATTTGTTAAAGATGATCAGGATTTCTAATATGATTACGAAAGCTATGTTATGTTACTAATTGTCAATTTTTATGAGTAAAATGATGTAGGTGGTTTTAGGCAATAAAACTCACTCTTGGGAAACTTTCAGCCAGTTAGAGATGAAACCCAACTTGCATAAACCCTTCCATAAGTAGATATTCAAAGTTGACACATCTGTATTTGCTGTAATTAGGATTAATGTTCTTTAAGCAACTGCAATGGAGCATGATGCAACTTTATTACTGCATCATTATTAAATTAATTATTGTTATAATATGATAATTTTTGGATTTGGGTACATTTGAACAGGTTCCATTATCTACTTAATAATTTTCGGATTTGCCATTATTTACTGAACCTATATACTTCTTGTGAACAGGTTCCTCAGGAGATTCTCGTTGATAGAGTGGTTGGGCGTAGGTTGGATCCTGTTACTGGTAAAATATACCACTTGACATATTCACCCCCGGAAACGGAAGAAATTGCTGCAAGGCTAACCCAACGGTTTGATGATACAGAAGAAAAAGTAAGTTTAAATATTCAATTCTCTATGTCAGTCATTATGATGTTTGTGAACCCCCATATATCATATGTGTTCTTGAATTTTAAGCCTTGTACTAGTTTTGTGGATACTTTCCTATATGTAGCAGAGTTTATTGTATGAATCTATTAGTTTATTAGATTTTTGTGTGACTTTCCTAGTGTGTTAGGACTCAATTTATCTTCCGAAACCTAAGAACTCAATTTGCTCTGCCCGAAACCATGTCTAGTGATGATCAAAAGATTTTTAAACTAATAATTTTAGATGTGTCTAAAACATAAGCTATTGGGAAATTAAGTTACCCAGTTGCTACATGACTAGACATTTGTATTTGGTGATTGCAGTTTGTCATTTTACTTATTTTTGCTAATACATTGTTACTGACCTGTAGTTGCGTGTATTGTTATATTTCATTGCTTTCCAAAGGGAAGGTATTTTGCATCTGCAATTTGTTGCATTTTTGCTGTTGGTAGCGCATATAAAGTTCTAGGGGTACATTAGTTGTAGGTTAGTACTTTAACTTTACTCCGGGGTGTAACAATTGGGGTAAATATATACCCTATCTATAAGGGAACCAAACCAATAAGATTAAGTAACAAAATGCTAATTAAGATTGTTGTTGGTCTGTTTTCAGTTTTGGAAGATGCAACCAATCTCCTGAAAGTGATAACTGCTCTTCACTTATATAAGCATAGTGTATTTTTTGGAAAATTCTTATAATCAATTTAGTTGAATAAGAATTACTGAGCTCTATTATAAGGTATGATGCAATGATCACTGTGAAAGTGTAATGAATGTTTTTATCATCTGTTGGGTTAATCATGAAAGTTATCTGCCAAAAACTCTATATGGTGTGAAATATCCAAATCATAATTACATATAAGTTGGTCATCTGTATTCTCGTTGGTTGGTTTTACCTCTTGTTTACATCGTCTTATTCTATGCTTTGCATGCAACCAATAATATTTTTTTCATGGTCTTATTTTAGGTAAAGCTTCGGTTGCAAACACATAACCAAAATGTAGAATCAGTCCTTTCAATGTTTGAACATATTACAGTCAAGGTATGCAACTTTGTACAGTCAACTTATTGTATACTAACTCAGGTCTTATGAAGATCTGTGATTAATTTATTGAGGGTGTTCGATAAATTCATTAGAGTGTTAACTGTGGGATGCTTGGATTCATTTTTTCCTAAAGTCAAGTGATAAATAGGTCTTTCGGAATAATAATCTACTTTTATGTTAGTAACCTCTAGCCTGCTTCTCCAAATCTGATTACTTTGTCCCCAAATAATCAGAAGATCATAAGTCTTTCACCATAATCCCTTTTACTAAACACTCCAAACTGATTACTCGCAAGTTCAGGTCGTTGTAATTACTTTCAAGACAAATCCAAATACCTGTGTAACACTTGACTATATTCACGTGAATGGTAAGTTGGAGAAAAAGCTTTTAATCTAGTATTTTTTTTTAAAGGAAAGTTTTATATTTGTTTCAGGTGGATGGAACACTTCCCAAAGAGGAGGTATTTGCGAAGATTGATAGCGCACTCTCAAATCTTATTGAGCAAAAGGACGCCACAATAGGAATTGCAGCTGCATAATGGAAAAAAAGTCCAAAATATATATGAATAATAGCAAGGTAAGCATGCATTTGTTGGTTTTGACTCTTTGCATGCGTTAAATGTGAATAGAGAGTACTCGTTGGAAGTGTCTTAACTATCATTGTGAGACCAAGCCTCCATTAGGCTGTCATTTTGACATCTCATTGGATGCGTAATTCTTTTCTTATATTATTGATATTGTGTCATGCCATCTTGATAAACTGTATTTGATATATATTTGTATGATTGATATTGTTTGAGGAAAGGGAGACTCCATATACACAGTTAATGACTAATATCGTACATGGTGCGGTGTCTTGGGTATGCATGCATCTGCATAACTTGAAAAGAAAATTTGTAATGTAAAAATTATAAATTTGTTATCCTAGTAATATTCTTACGGATGTGATTACTTGGATATTAACAAGCTAGACTGTTTTGAAACTATGAATAACATATATAGATGCAGCTAAGTTGCAAGATGCCCACATCCGTTTTCATAGTTTTTACATTTTTAATGTTCTTCAAATGACTGTAAAAGAATTTGTACAAAACACTTAAATTTGCAAATATTTAGTTAAAACAACTAAATTGTATAGAGCTATATCGAGTTTGTTGATGTTTCTACTTTTAAGTTTAGTCAACATTGTTTAAGCTAGCATAGTAAAGTCCGAGCATTGCGACAATTATATGTAAAAAAATTAATATCGCACGCAACATGTATTACCCAAGAAAAAAAGAAAACGTGTATTTATAAGCATTTAATAAATATAAAATTGAAGGGATTGAGTCATATGCATGTGGTATTCGTCATTCGTCAGGCTTTAGGATTTGTTTATGGTTTCATATGGGTGGGAAATGGATGCAATCTTTAACAAGCAACTAACTCAACAACTAAACAATAACGGTAATGACAATTAACAATCAAAGTCACATGAACATGACTTTAATTTGTGTAAAATTGATGATGAAATAATAATCTTTTATATAATACAATAAAACCCTTATTGAGAATTTTCTATTTCAAAAAATGCATTCATACCTTATTTAGTAATAATTTTATTTAAAAAAAAAAGTTATTTTCTTATTAGGTAATATTTTATATTTATCCATAACACAAGTAGAAGATAAATACAAAAAATATAGATAAGATGCAATTAAGACAAGTAGAAGATAAATACAAAAAATATAGATAAGATGCAATTAATATTAGTATTAAAAATTTTAAATAATTATATTTAATAATAAAAAATTATAATTAAATATCATAAATCAAACAAAACAAAGATTAAATTATTTGTTTTTTAATAAATAAAAGTATATAATTCAAAAAATTTTAAAAAAACTCGCGCGTGCGCGGGCATTATAACTAGTTAATGATAATAGAGATTTGAGAGAGAAAATTACAAGTTTTAGCTAAGAGATGAAGTAGTAAAATCAACAAGTATTTAGGGCCCGTTTGGTTGGGGTTAATGGGAATGAGTCTATGCCTTTGAAAGTCATTGAATGTGTTTGTTTTGTAGGCCCGGTAATAAATTGAGTATATCATTGCCATAGATTCATTACCCATTAATTTGATGTATATGAAATCCATTCTCGTGGGCCCATATCTTTTACACTATAAAACTCAAACATCTATACACTTTTTCATTCCATATTTTATCATCCAAACATAAACAATCGTAATGATACACTTTTTCATATCCATTGTCATTCTACCCCATACCAAATCCGATACCAATTGTCATTCCTAGCAACAAACCAAACGGACCCTTAAATGGAAGCTTGGGCAAGAAATTTTGTTAGGATGCGCGTGACCTTTGGCTTTCAATGACATGTGTCTACTACATTTCAAAAGCTAACAATTCTTCCTATTCACAACATCCTTGTCCTCAACGATCAATAACAAATCAGGGAAATGTGTATGATTGTATTTACAAGATTCTCAGGCAGCATCATCCACCAAACAATTGGCCCATTGAATCAGCAAGTAGACCACAACTTTATTTTGTTTCTTCATTATTTTCCTATCCAACACAACAACTAGGGACATAACAATCAAATCATCATCTCTGCAATGAGGAAAACTTTCCATCGCAGCTTCTTCCTTTTTGCACTTTTTGACTGAGACACATGAAACACATTGTGGACTTGAGCTGTAGTTGGCAATTCAATGGGTCTTCAAGAAGAAGACCGACATGCATGGTAATGTAAACACATTTAAGCTCACCTTGTGGCAAAAGGTTATACTCAAACCTATGGGATTGGTTATGATGAAACATTCTCACCGGTGGCAAGCTTAAAAGCTATTAGAATACTAATGGCTATATTTGCATATTATGACTATGAGATATGACAAATGGATGTCAAAACTGTTTTCTTAAATGGACACTTGAAAAAGGACGTTTATATGGTTCAACCAGAAGGGTTTGAGGATCCTAAATATCCTAAAGGGTTTGCATGTTGCTTAAATCCATTCATTGATTGAAACAAGCATCTAGGCAATAGAATCTTAGATTTGATGAGAAAATCAAACAGTTTGGTTTTGTCAACAATTTAGATGAACCCTGTGTTTACATGAAGACTAGTGATGGAGACACAATCTTCCTAATCTTGTATGTTGATGATATACTAATCATGGAAGATAATACTCCAATGATGCATGAAACAATGGCATGGTTGAGTAAGTGTTTATCACTGAAAGATATAGGAAATGCCGCATATATCCTTGGAATTAAGATCTATAGAAATATATCTAAGCTTCTTATTGTCTTATGTCAAAGTACATACATCAATAAAATCGTGAAGAGATTTGGAATGGAACTTTTTTCTTAGTAGTTTTTGTAATTCAAATATACAAATTATTATATCACTAACACAAAATTATATGAATGTTTCATGAAAATGTTGTTTTAAATTATTAATATGGAATGTTTAAGAAGATTAACATGTTGTTTATTAAATTCTATAAAATATGATCCATTACTTTTTTGTTTTCCAGTTTACGAACCGAGAAAAGTATGATCGGATCTGATTAGATCTTAAGGTCTTATGGTCAGATCGGGATCTTATAAGATCCTAAGCGTTCTAAGATCTTACATAGGATCCGGATCGTTTTTGTTTTGTAGTATCGTAAAATCGTAAGATCCTAATATCAGGATCGGGATCCTGACAACTGAAAAAAATAGATTCAAAAAATAAATACGCTTTTGCGATCACTGATTTGTATAAAAGTACATGTCATATTCATCTTTATCTGATATTTACTGGTTATTGATTTCATAAACTAATTCAAAAAACATAAAATTATTTTAAAAACAACGAATAAAATGAAAAGAAAATTGGAAGCATATAAAGGAAACCAACCTCATAACAAGGGTCTTTATTCGATAATCCATTCTCTTGAATTGCATATCCATCTTGGCATGAATATTCACTGTTGATACAAAAGTTGGGCGTTCCTGGTTGTAGGCTCTTGCTCTCGTACCAATTCGCTTCTTAGTACTTATTACTTGCGCACTAAGAAAATAAACAACACCGTTAGGCTTATCGAGGGATTGTCTCCCCCGATTAGACTCCGGCGTGAGAGTAAGTAATCGATTTAAGGTTCTCGTAGAGAGTTAGGGTTTGTATATCGTACCTTGAATGAGAATCGTGTGATTCTATATATAGGGGAGTAGAAACCGTGTTTCTTGCTCCTTACTCTTTGCACGCGTAGTGCTTATCCGAGGAAAGGATATCTATTCCATGAATAGATAATCCTTATCGTGTACCCGGTGGGTTTAGTTGGGTTTTGGGCCTCGTGGGCCCAAGCTAATGATACTGCGGCCCAAACCATTGTCATGGCAGCCCACTCGTGGTGGACTTAGGCGCTAGTAGTGTATATTATTTGGATTCGTGGCCCAAATATAGACTATACGTCATCATGTCCCCCCAGTCTAGTGTGCGCAGCGCGTAGCTGCGGATACTAGACTAATGAATCAAGCGGCAAGCGTGGCGGGAAAGATAAAGTGCTTCCCGCCCTTTTGCTCGGGACTACATATCTAGTCCGAAATATCTTTAAAAAGTACCTCGAAAAGTGGAGGTGGTATCCACGTGTGCTTAGAGATTCGGGAAAAAGTGTTGTACCTTCTCATTTCCTGGCCACACGTTTCATAAGTGGGATCCACGTGTCGATCGTCTATGGTGCGTTAAAGACTATTTAAGCCCTTGTCATTTTCACTTGGTACGGTACAGTGAAAAATCTTCCAAAATTCTTCATTTTTTCTTTCCGATCGAAAAAATACTTATTTTCAAAGGTATTAGGCGCGTACGCAAATAGCTTTTAAGTATGATTAGACAACTTTCAGATTTTTCTTCCAATATGAAATATGATGAACTTCGTCAGTTCGAATCGGATTACTATATCCCGTACGGGGTGCGTCCGGTTGTTCCGGATGAAGGCGTATCAATAGCCGACTTCCCCGAAGGGAAGGTAGGTGTGTATACGCGTTTTTTCGAATGGGCGAACCAGCGTGTGCCCCTTTCGATATTCCTGTGCGAGGTACTATGCTACTACAGTATACACATCTCGCAGTTGCACTGTATAGGTGCGGGTAAGATAACCAACTTTGAGGTTAACTGTCGCTTGTTAGCGATTAATCACACTGTAAATTTGTTCCGCGCGTTTTATCATACGACGTGGTCAAATGGGTGGGTTTCTTTTGCGAAGCGTCATGGGAAGTTGCAATGTTATACTATGGGTGTGGACTCGCTCAGGGGCTGGAGGGAAAAATTCTTTTGGGTAGACCAAAAGGTTTTTCCATGGGATTTCGATTTTTACACCCATGGCAGTTTGCCAAAGGATGAGTGCCCACCACCTGAGATGTATAATACGGGCGATGCGTGCACCATAGACGCCAACCGTATCCCCATAAATTCGTATCTCGAAGCTTTGTTAATATGCGTCGGCATTAGCCGCAATTATTTCGGGTTTGACGACGAGATGCCCATGTTTTTGGATGTGAATAATCAGGGTGGGTGCTCATCTGTCTTCCTCCCTTACTTCGTAAGTATTCCCCCTTTTTTGTTCTTTGTGCTTTAACTAACCATCATTTTTTGATGCCACTGTTGCGCAGAGATGGATCTATTCGGCATGGTGCGTCTAGCCGAGCCAAAAGTGGAAGGTTGGGCAACGTCCACTGAGGGCGGGTGAAGCGCCCATTCTCCAGGCCACTGCCGGACGTGTGATGGAGCTTAATTTGGAGGAGGGTTCACGCGAGACTCCTCCTCTTGTTCTAGATGTGGCTCCCATCAATGTCGCGGGGCGTGCTGTACAGGCCCAGGATGCGCAGCCTGATGCTGAGAAGTCTATACCTGAGTCTTCCGATAGCGTGGAGATCACCAAGATTGTGGATGCTCCTGAGGAGGGTAATAGAGGTGAGAAGCGCAAGGAACCCATGTCTGGGGGTGATGGTGCATCTTCTTCTAGAAGAAAGCGCCACGTGGGCGGTACAGCTTCGTTATCTTCGAAGGAAGAGTCTAACGAAGAGGGCGTACTGCATTCCAACGCTGGAAAGAATGCAACTGAGTCCCCTCCCCAACTGTAAGTGTTTTTCTTTACTTTCCGTATATAAGTTACTCCATGTTTTTTATGTATAACCGTCGAACTTGTTGTTCTTACAGTGTTGATATTACTGGAGACGCTACTGCCTTTGTGGCGAAGTCGCCTCCAAAGCCTGTTTTTGCGCCCTCTGGTGAGCAAAGGCGTGAGGAGGTGACTTTAGGGACCATTGGAGATGCTCCTATGGATACTCTTGTGGATGAGCTGAGGCGTGCCGCTGACTATCAAGTTGCCTTAGCGGCGCGTGTAAAGGCTAGCTATTCTGGCAAAAGTAGCCGCGCTATCCAGAAAGATGAAGAGATTGCCTGTCTTAGGGCAAAGCTGGCAAGTGCTCGGGCGGATCTCGAGGCTTCAGAAGTTAGCAGCCAGAGGGTGCGTGATGAGAAGTTGTCCTTGTGGGCTGATTTGCAGACTGAGCGCGCAGCTCATAATGAGCGTAAAGCCACTTGCGAGTGGGCTGTTGGCCTCATGGACCGATACAAGGCAGAGCATCTCGCCCAGGTTGAGGCGCTGCGTCAACGGTTCATGACTGCGCACCAACTGCAAGAGGAGAAACTGCGTAGGATGAATATAGAGTTTGACGAGGAGCTATATCCTCACTTAGTCTCTTCTGTTGCGGAGCGCATGTAATGCTTCTTTCCACTTTTGTTAATTCCGTCTTATCTTTGTGGTTGTCGTATGAAGTTTTGATGCTGACTCTTCAGGTGGCTAATTAGTCATGGGTTGCGTCTGGCTGTTATGACCACACTGGAATCCCAAGAAGTCACTGGGGCTTTTGGGAGGGCTGTCCAGTGCGCGTGTGAGCGTGGTAAGGCGCAGGCCATAGAGGAGCTCTGTGAGAAGAAGGTAATACTCGTTCCTGCTGCGGAGGTACCTGGTTATAACCCCAATGCATATGGTGATCTGGTTGCAGCCCTGGAAGAACTGAAGCATTTGGAGTTTTCTCATATTGCCCAAGTGGAGCGTAACCAGGACCACCCAATTTCTGTGATAATGCAAGGGTTAACTCTGGCGCGGCATACGGTGGAGGGTGCAGAGTCGCTACCAGATTTCTATTTGAAACCTGATGTTTCGCAGTTGCAGGTTCCTATCTTTGCGCAGCCGTGTGATGCTCTGAACCCCTACGTACTTGAGAAGGAAGTCCCTCTTCAAGAAGCGTTGGAAAAGCATGCGGAGAGGGCTGCGATGAAGAAAGGGGTCAAGGATAAGGCCATATTATGCGGCGTAGGAGCAGGGAGTTCTGCTGCTCATGAAGATGACCCCGAGCATTGCCCTAGCGTGTAGGCTTTTGTTTGTACCTTTGTATATTTATCATGTAAATAACGAGAAGTACTTTTCCTGTATAGTTGTTATCTTTTTATGTAAAAAAGTTCAACTAAGATGTTTTACTCGGAATTAAATTAAGTGCGTAGCTTAAAATAAATTATGAGTGACCAAGGGTCTTGGTTCGTTTTTTGTATAATGTATTTAAATTAAGTGCGTGACTTAAGGTAAATAAACTTGCATTATTATGCTAAGTTTTTAATATTTGTGACCAAGTGTTTTGGCTTTTGAAAGTGCGTGACTTTAAAAATTATACTTGCATTGTTTGCAAAGTTTTATTATTTGACCAAGTGTCTTGGCTCGTTATATTGCTAAGCTTGTACAGTGTACTTAGTATATGCGCATCCGTCGTGGGGTGCGCACTGCGAAACTTACCTCGACGTCTCAAGAGTAAGGCGCTTAGCAAGGATACGTGATCCAATGTTGATGGGTTTGCAACCCTCTTACTCAACGAGTGAATTAGTAGGTTAACTCATCCTGTATGCCTTCGTGGGTCTTTTAAGTGGTGCATGCACGCCATGTAGGCAATAAAAATATAAGATAACAATATTGACATATATTAGTATGTATGCAATAAAGTAAAATACGCTATGGAGTTAGCTAAAAACCATAACATTTTATTGATACTTGCAAGTTTAAAAAAAAAATACAATTCCTAGGAAAGAAAAAAACAAACACTTATTGGGCATCACGTAGGATGCGAGGGTGTCTGTGTAAGGGCCGTAGCCTAAAAGTAACATCTTTTAAGATTGCAGATGTTCCAAGTGCGCGCTAGGTCGTGACCTTCCATATCGCGCAGTCTGTATGCGCCGTTGCCGAGCGCGTCTGTGACCTCGTAAGGTCCTTCCCATTTAGGTCCGAGCTTGCCTGTGTCTTCTGCGTGGCTCGCATCATTGGCGCGGTAAACAAAGTCTCCTGGTCTGAATGAAGTGTGTTTGACCTTCGCATCATAATACTTCTTCATTTTTGCCTTATCCTTTGCTTCGCGTATAGCTGCGCGTTCGCGTCTTTCTTCCAGTACGTCCAAGTCTATGCGCCGTTCTTCGTCATTTGTTGTGACGTTGACCTCTGCTGTTCGTATAGTTGGCATTCCTATCTCCGCTGGTATGACGGCTTCTGTTCCATAGACGAGGGAAAATGGCGTGTTGCCAGTACTGGTTTTGATTGTTGTGCGGTGCGCCCACAAGACATGCGAGAGCTCGTCTACCCACCTTCCTTTGTGTCTGTCAAGGCGCGCTTTTATTCCTTCCCCTAGACTGCGGTTTGCGCGCTCGACTAGGCCATTGGTTTGTGGGTGTTTTACTGAAGCAAAGTGTTGTGTGATGTTCAATTGTGCGCACCAATCTTTGAATGGGTTATCACAGAATTGTTTTCCGTTGTCTGATATGATCGCACCCGGTAGTCTGAAGCGACAGACAATGTTGTCCCATACAAAGCGTTTGACTTGGTTTCCTGTGATGTTCACTACCGCCTTTGCTTCGATCCACTTCGTAAAGTAGTCTATGGCTACGATGAGGAACTTTACTCCTCCCGCTGCTACAGGGAAAGGTCCTGCGATGTCAATACCCCATTTGTAAAATGGCCATGGTGAGGTAATTGGTGTTAGCTCTTGTTGTGGTCGGCGTGGGATTGGCCTATGTACTTGGCAATTGCTGCATTTTCTTATCAGATCGCGTGCGTTGCGATGCATTGTTGGCCAATAGTACCCTGACCTTAGAGCGCTTGCCACCACGGATCGCGGCCCTGAGTGCATACTACATGATCCAGCGTGAATTTCTCGGAGTACGTAGTCTGCTTGAAGAGGTCCAACACATCTGAGCCATGGCTGTAAGAAAGAGCGTCGATAGAGTATGTTGTCTCGTAGTTCAAATCGTTGCGCTGTGCGCCGTATTCTTCGAGCGTCTTTATGATCTTGGGGTAGGATTCCCTTGCTAATGAATTCAATGATAGGTGTCATCCATGTAGGATCTTGTTCTTCTATCACTGTGGATATCTCCATTTCCAATATTGACTTGTTTTTTAGGGTTTCTGCCAATACCTGTTTTGAGAGGTGTGTGAAGCTTGTGGATGCGATCTTGCTGAGTGCGTCCGCCTTCCTGTTATCTCCTCTAGGCACCTGTTTTATTGTGAACCTATCAAAGTTTTTGATCAAGGATTTTGTCTTTTCCAGGTATTGGATCATGTGTTCATCCTTGGCTTCATATTCACCTAGCACGTGGTTAGCGACTAGTCGCGAATCTACGTTTGCTTCTAGGTTGCGTACACCCATTTGGATTGCGATGCGTAGTCCGGCTAGTAGGGCTTCGTATTCTGCCTCATTGTTTGTGGCTGTGAATTCAAAGCGTAGTGCATAGGTGAATTCCATACCTTCTGGATTTGTAAGAATAAGGCCTGCGCTTGATCCATCTACACATGAAGACCCATCTGTGAACAGAATCCAGGGTTCATGTAGATCTGTTTTAGTTGCAGATGTCGGGCTGTCGTTGTCTGGCTTCTCCACGATAAAACCGGCTAAGATTTGTCCTTTGATTGCAGTGCGCGATCTGTATGAGATGTTATACTCACTTAGCAGTACACTCCACTTTTGTAAGGGTCCTGCTAGCTTTCCATTCAATGACTGGACTTCTTTGAGTGTGCGCGGTGAGGGGAGATCAATAACAGCCTTTGTCTTTTCTGGGCAAGGCTTGATTCCATCGGGTTCTATCAAGTATCCAAGGAACATGCCCTCGGTTGCGCCAAAGGTGCACTTCTTGGGATTTAACTTCATGTTTATTCGCCCCAATGTTCTGAATGTCTCCTCGATGTCGCGCACCAACTCGTCCTCTGTGTGGCTTTTGATAACAAGGTCGTCAACGTAGACTTCCAAGTTGCGGCCTACTTGTTTTTCGAAAGCTGTGTCCACCAGTCGTTGGTATGTCGCGCCTGCGTTCTTCAGGCCAAAAGGCATTTTTGTGTAGCAGTACACTCCTTGACTGATGTGGAAAGCTGTTTTTTCCTCATCTTCAACTGCCATCTGGATTTGATGATACCCTTTATATGCATCTAGGAAGCATTTGAAAGGGTATCCGCACAGGGATTCGACCTTCCAGTCTATCTCTGGCAGTGGATAGCAGTCCTGTGGACATGCTTTGTTGAGGTCCGTGAAGTCCACACACATCCTCCAACTGCCATCGCTCTTTTTTACCATAACTGGGTTAGAAAACCAGTCGTGGTAGTATACTTCGCGCATGATGCATGCGTCTACGAGCTTATGTACTTCTTCCAGAATAGCCTTTGCACGATCTGGGGCCTGGCCGCGCTTCTTTTGTCGTATTGGAGGATATCCTTGTCGGATTTGCAGCTTATGCTCTGTGATAGAGCGCGGTACTCCCGTCATATGTTTTGGTTCCCATGCAAAGATGTCTAGGTTCTTTTGCAAGAGTGCGCATACAGCTGCTTTACCTTTGTCAGATAAAGATCCCCCAATCGAAACTTGTTGTTCCGGGTAATCTGGATGAATAGCGACTTTTAGATTTGGCGTTTTTTCCGTGCGCTGTTCTGGAATAGTCTCTGCTTCAGTTGTTACCCGCGATGCATTCTCTTGGTGGTATTGTTGTGTTATAGAGAGTGACAACTCCTCCTTCCACTGGAAACTTAAACATTCCGTGAGCTGTGGATGGTACAGCGCGCATGGATGATATTCCTGGTCTTCCAATGATACCATTGTATGGTGAAGGGGATTTTATTACCATAAAGTTTATCCATGTTGCGGTTGAGTGTTGTTCATCTCCTACGACCACCAACAAGCGTAACTGCCCCATGGGCCAGATCTTTTCTCCTGTGAATCCTGTTAATGACGTTGTTGCTGGTATCAATTGACTTTGGATCTCAGGTCGCAGTCTTTTGAAACAGTGGTCGTACAGGATATCTGCGGATGCTCCTCCGTCAATGTACATGCGGTGGATATCATGTCCTCCTGTATGTATTTCAATAGTTAGAGGCTCCACGACTGCGTTGTCCGCAGCTATAGTAGGGAAAGATATCTCTTTTTCTGGGGAGAATTTTTGGCTGACTTTTTGCTTTATCTTGCGTTGCCATGATTGTATCATGTATATAGTATCAGCTTTTTCTTTGGGGGGTTCTTTCTTACCCCCGTTTCTCTGTTTATCTTTTCCCTATTTGATGTTCTTTACGAGGTGGTCCATCCTGCCTTCTCTTACTAACTTTTCAATTAGTTGTTTTAGCTGGACGCACTCGTTAGTTGTATGGCCTTTTTGGTCGTGGTACTCGCAGTATCATCTCCCTATGTGCTTTTCCTCTGCAGTGCGCATTGGTGGTGGTTTTGGAAAGTTTGCGCCTTCTGTTACAAATATTTCCCTCGGAGTTTTTGTAAGAGGGGTGTATTTGTCATTGTCTCTTCCACTGCGATAATACCTGCTGCGGTTGTTATTCTGATCATTGGATTGTCTCCGCGGCTGCTCTTGCTGCCTATAGTTTGAATAACCTTTTTTGCTATCCGCAGCAGCGGCTTCTCCTTGTATAAAGGATCTGGTGCGCTTTGTTAGCTCATCAAAAGTCTGTGGAACTTTGTCGTTCAGTTTTCGGATGAGTTCTGGGTTATTAATCCCATTCATGAACCCTGAAATTTTTAGGATCTCAGGACATGCTTTGACTTGTATGCACTCATCTTTGAAGCGTTCCATAAAAGCGCTGGTTGATTCCCCTTGACGCTGTTTCACTCTTGCTAGCTCAACAGGGTTTTTAGCGCACTTCTTTCGCTGGGTGAAGTTGAGACGGAATGCTTTCCGTAATTCCTCAAACCCACCGATGCTCCTACGTGGGAGTTTGCTAAACCATGTGCGCGCATTTCCTACTAACGTAGAATTAAACATGTGGCATCACACAGGCTGTGGCCAGTTTTCGATAGTGGCGGCTGATTCGAAAACTTTTAGGTGATCATCGGGATCACCTGTTCCATCATATGTTTTCACGTTAGTGGGCATGCGCCTGCGTTTACGATCTGAATAATCACTGATGCGCCGTGTAAACGCATCAACTTTCTGGCGACGCCATGGGAGAGACATATCTTCATTCTCTTCCTCGCGACATCTTCCTCTTGACTTCCAGTGTCCTGTTTCTTTATCCTCGTTGTCCGAGGAGTCACTGGAAGAAGAGTACTCTCTTTTTCGGCGCTTGCGCCGGCTTCTCTCAGAAGAAGAGCTTGAGGGATCTCTTCTTGGGGATCTCCTTCTACCCAATCTGTCTTGAATCCTCCTACTCCCAGGTTTGGAAGATCCTTGGCTTGGCGAATGTTGAGGCCCTAATCGGTCTTGTACTCCCCGACTGCCAAGTCTGGAGTGAACATTAGTGCGCCTCTCGCTGTCTTCTGAGTATTGTGAATCAGATGTCGTACCTAACCTATCATGGATAGTGGTACGTTCTGCGCGTCTTCCTCGTGGGTGGCGCAGTGGCGATGGTTCGCGTTCAGGACCAAAATTGAGTCGAGCTTGTAGGCTCGTACTTGCCCTTCTTCTTGCTTCTTCCTGCATGAGGGCGGTTAGAGTTTCATAATTTTGGGATACAAAGTTTCCCAAAGTTAGATCGGGTGCGTCCTCAGTTGTTGCAAGAATTTCTGCCTCAGTATTAGGCACCCTATCTCGGTTAGGCGCGCCTGGCGGCACAGTGTTGTTCACTGCGGGTACAGTTTGATGAGGAGTGGTGAAGAGGGTGCGCTGGAGTTCCTCAACGCTTGGGACCACTGGGGTGACTTGGGTAGTCCTTATAGGTAGTTCTACCACTGGAAGAGATTGGGTTGTCCCTGCCTCTTGATGACCAGGTGCGCTGGTTGTCCCAGCAACTTGTCTGGAGGTCGGATCTTGTTGATTCTTCCTCTGATGGTCACGTTTTTCTGACTGCGGAGTCCGCTGGCTTGAATTCTTATGCTTTGTCATTCTAGTTCTTAGTAGGGTCCCACGGATGGCGCCACTTGTTGATACAAAAGTTGGGCGTTCCTGGTTGTAGGCTCTTGCTCTCGTACCAATTCGCTTTTTAGTACTTGTTACCTGCGCACTAAGAAAATAAACAACACCGTTAGGCTTATCGAGGGATTGTCTCCCCCGATTAGACTCCGGCGTGAGAGTAAGTAATCGATTTAAGGTTCTCGTAGAGAGTTAGGGTTTGTATATCGTACCTTGAATGAGAATCGTGTGATTTTATATATAGGGGAGTAGAAACCGTGTTTCTTGCTCCTTACTCTTTGCACGCGTAGTGCTTATCCGAGGAAAGGATATCTATTTCATGAATAGATAATCCTTATCGTGTACCCAGTGGATTTAGTTGGGTTTTGGGCCTCGTGGGCCCAAGCTAATGATACTGCGGCCCAAACCATTGTCATGGCAGCCCACTCGTGGTGGACTTAGGCGCTAGTAGTGTATATTATTTGGATTCGTGGCCCAAATATAGACTATACGTCATCATTCACATCAATAAATTTCAATGGCTAGGGAGGATTAAAGATTAGTGGAGATGGTGTTGATTATGGGAGGAGGAGGTTGTGATGTTATGGAGGGTGGTTAGGGTTTTAAATGATAAAGATTTTTTTCCTGGATATAATAAAATAAAGTAAATGTAGTTTCAAATTGATTCTAATTTTATGAGATGCTATTTTTATGGAGAATCAAAATACCATAATTGCCATTTATTTTATTTTATTTTTTCTAAAATAAGTTGAAGATATTTTCAAAATTGCCATCTTGTATTGATATGATGCACATTATGCATTATTAGGAGTAGAAAGTTGGTTCTCGTTTTTTTATTTTTTTTTTCTAAAAAGAGCCCTACATTATATATATATATATATATATATATATATATATATATATATATATATATATATATATATATATATATATATATATATATATATATTAGGATCAAATAGGAAGAATAATTAAAATAAGAATGATAAGAAGTAACCACAACCACACATTTCAGATGCACCTACAAAAGTGGATGCATCTTCCTTTAAAATTTTCCTCATAATTTGAAATATATGGCTAGAATTACTTCTTACCCTTCTTCTTTTAATTATTCTTCTTACTTGATCCCTTCCCTATATATATATATATATATATATATATATATATATATATATATATATATATATATATATATACAGACACACATACATACATATTATATATAACAGGATGTGTGTGATGTCATCAAATGGAGTTGTCGAGTAATCAGGCTGTCTTGCCACCTCATTAGTCCACCTAGACATTTAAGCCCTCTGATTGGCTGATGAAAATTCGACTGCCACGTGGAACCCTAAATTCGTGCTTAATTGTCAGGAATGATCGGTTTTCATCCTAAAAAAAGATTATGGTCATATCTATTCATTAATTATAGCTTGCTTAATTATAAATATTAAAAAAAAAAAAAAAAAAAAAAAAAAAAAAAAAAGGAAAAAAAGGAAAAAAAAACCCACCTCACACAAAAGGTACGCTTCTTTTTCTCAATAGCCTAAAAACAATCGCTTCACACATACTAAAAGAATGAAACATGTACGCAGGTTAATATTGATTACTGAAACCAATATTGGAGGCTAATATTGGAAGATTCACTTGATTTGAAAACGTATTAAGAATGCTTGATCTCATCCATCTCATCAAAGGTCTTTTTTCTAATTCTCTTCTTTATTTGTGATGCTCATTTAAACGACTTTTTTCTCTTCATGTATTAGGTTTATTGAAGGATTAATCAAGAAGACAACTACTACTAATACACCAACGGTAAAAAACCCTAATGATGAAACTGTGTTATATTTTTTTATATATTCGGTATGCATATGTTGGTTTCATTTGCTAAATATTGGGTTAAATAGATAATTCAGCTTTTTCCAGGTTGGTCGTATTCTTTGTTTAGATTTTTGTTCGTGTATTTCTTCTTATGATGAATAGGTTCAGGTTTGAAGTGCAAATTTATACCGTCAATAAAAGAGGTATATTTTATTTACAGAGTTCAAAAGGTACGTAGGGTTTAGACCAAGTTCAAGACGTACGTAAGATCATTGATTTTCTTCCTGCACTCCTTTTTGTTTTTTACTTCCGTATATCTCATATCAAAGATGTTATTGAATTATTATATGCATGCATGTATCTTAGGCGTCACCTCTTCTCTGATTTTGGTTGATCTCCATTTTGCAGATAAATCATTTGACGTCGTTCTTAATAAAGCAAGTTTAGATGCTTTATTAATAAAGCCTTAGCATGGTCCTACGTTGGGGAACCAATGCGTATAAAAAAAAGACACTTACCCATAATTATTTAGCCAATCGGTAACCGCAAGGAATCGGAATCATATACTGTAACACTTTCGTGTTGCGTTTTAGTTTTTTAATGGGCTTTTTCTCACACTTGGCCTTTATCTCATCAAGCATCTCTTCATCAACTTGCCTCCCTATATCTCTTATAAACTAGTCATGCCTCACAAACTCATTTACCAATGCCCAATCACGCCTGTATGGTACAAACTCTTCTTTTGGATCATGTTCGTAAGCGAGCTTCTAACAATTTTGCCACGAATTCACTAAGGTACCACATGGTCCCTATAGGGAGTCATTCTTCAATGTTTTAATAGATGTATTAAACAAAACAAAATTATTACGCACGACTTCCGATAGAAACACCAGAATGGTCCCAATAAAATTCCCCCATCCCTTGATATTTTCTTCATTGTGAGAACGGATTTCATCTAAAAGACTTTTAACAGCGTCTTTTAACGTCTATACACCAACTTTTATGTCCTTTCCATTCGTAAGTGCAGCATATGAAACCCACCTCCCCCAGAGGTCTGGCATCTTTGAAAATTAGTTTGTCTTTATCCCTGTCAGCCATGTAGTAAAATCCATGATTAACAACACCAATGACGATCAAGTAAACGGCATCAACTCTCCAAAACGTTAATACTCCATCCTTTTCAGCTGGACCTACTTCTAACATAACAATTAAGTATTCATTATATATATATATATATATATATATATATATATATATATATATATATATATATATATATATATATATATATATATATATATATATATATATATATATATATATATATATATATATATAAGGTAGGGTGTTACAGGTGGTATCAGAGCCACTCCAAGCCATTCGGGATGTGGGGCAAACCAAATCGTCGTTCGAGGATGATGAGTCCCTTAAATAGGGTTGTTACACAACTTGAATCTCGGGACAGGATTCCCCTAGGGGGGGAGGGTGAATGTGATACCCTAGGCAAATCCCAAAGTTGCAGTGACTTGGAGTGATATTGGAACATATGTTAACATTCGCCTTATATGACAAAAACGCGTTTTGTAGTCTAACGGTTAATCGTCTATACGGTTAAGCGTGCTCGTGTTTGGTGACATGCCGGGAAGTCTTTACATGAGGCCACAAAAGCAAAGCCTTGAGCCTACGGGTAAAGCGGGCAATAGTGTGGTCTATAATGGGAGGTGTTACAGGTGGTATCAGAGCCACTACAAGCCGTTCGCGATATGGGACAAACCTTATTGTCGTTTGTGAACGATAAGTCCCTTAGACAGGGTTGTTACCTAACTTGAATCCAGTGACGGAATTCCCCTAAAGGGGGGGGGGTGTGAATATAACACCTTAGGAAAATCCCTCATTGGCCGTGACTTGGAGTGATGCTGGGACATATGTTAACATTCACCTTATATGACAACAACACGTTTGTGGTCTAACGGTTAATTACCCATACGGTTAAGAGTGCTCATGTGAGAGTAGTACTGGCTTGGGTGCCGAGAAATCTTCACATGAGGGCCACAAAATCAAAACCGTGAGCTAACGGGCAAAGCGGACAATATTGTGGTATATAAGGCGGGGTGTTACACTTTAAGTCGACAATCCTACTTTGTTGAGATTAGATCGCACTCAATGTTAGTAAGACTTGATAATAGATACTTAAGTATCATTCTTCAAATTACTTGCTATGTTCAACAAGCAAAGAAAAAAGAAGACACTTACCCATAATTTTTTAGCCCATCGGTAACCGCAAGGAATCAGAATCATATACTGTAACACTTTCGTGTTGCGTTTTAGTTTTTAATGGGCTTTTTCTCATACTTGGCCTTTATCTCATCAAGAATCTCTTCATCAACTTGCCTCCCTATATCTCTTATAAACTAGTCATGCCTCACAAACTCATTTACCAATGGCCAATCACTCCTGTATGGTACAAACCCTTCTTTTGGATCATGTTCGTAAGCAAGATTCTAACAATTTTGCCACGAATTCACTAAGGTACCACATGGTCCCTATAGGGAGTCATTCTTTAATGTTTTAATAGATGTATTAAACAAAACAAAATTATTACGCACGACTTCCGATAGAAACACCATAATGGTCCCAATAAAATTCCCCCATCCCTTGATATTTTCTTCATTGTGAGAACGGATTTCATCTAAAAGACTTTTAACAACGTCTTTTAACGTCTATACACCAACTTTTATTTCTTTTCTGTCCGTAAGTGCAGCATATGAAACCCACCTCCCCCAGAGGTCTGGCATCTTTGAAAATTAGTTTGTCTTTATCCCTGTCAGCCATGTAGTAAAATCCATGATTAACAACACCGACGACCATCAAGTAAACGACATCAACTCTCCAAAACGTTAATACTCCATCTTTTTCAGCTGGACCTACTTCTAACATAACAATTAAGTATTCATTATATATATATATATATATATATATATATATATATATATATATATATATATATATATATAAGGCAGGGTGTTACAGGTGGTATCAGAGCCACTCCAAGCCATTCGGGATGTGGGGCAAACCAAATCGTCGTTCGAGGATGATTAGTCCTTTAAATAGGGTTGTTACCCAACTTGAATCTCGGGATAGGATTCCCCTTGGGGGGGAGGGTGAATGTAATACCCTAGGCAAATCCCAAAGTTGCAGTGACTTGGAGTGATATTGGGGGGGAGGGTGACATGCCGGGAAGTCTTTACATGAGGCCACAAAAGCAAAGCCTTGAGCCTACGGGTAAAGCGGGCAATAGTGTGGTCTATAATGGGAGGTGTTACAGGTGGTATCAGAGCCACTACAAGCCGTTCGCGATATGGGACAAACCTTATTGTCGTTTGTGAACGATAAGTCCCTTAGACAGGGTTGTTACCTAACTTGAATCCAGTGACGGAATTCCCCTAAAGGGGGGGGGGGTGTGAATATAACACCTTAGGAAAATCCCTCATTGGCCGTGACTTGGAGTGATGCTGGGACATATGTTAACATTCACCTTATATGACAACAACACGTTTGTGGTCTAACGGTTAATTACCCATACGGTTAAGAGTGCTCATGTGAGAGTAGTACTGGCTTGGGTGCCGAGAAATCTTCACATGAGGGCCACAAAATCAAAACCGTGAGCTAACGGGCAAAGCGGACAATATTGTGGTATATAAGGCGGGGTGTTACACTTTAAGTCGACAATCCTACTTTGTTGAGATTAGATCGCACTCAATGTTAGTAAGACTTGATAATAGATACTTAAGTATCATTCTTCAAATTACCTGCTATGTACAACAAGCAAAGAAAAAAGAAGACACTTACCCATAATTTTTTAGCCCATCGGTAACCGCAAGGAATCGTAATCATATACTGTAACACTTTCGTGTTGCGTTTTAGTTTTTTAATGGGCTTTTTCTCACACTTGGCCTTTATCTCATCAAGCATCTCTTTATCAACTTGCCTCCTTATATCTCTTATAAACTAGTCATGCCTCACAAACTCATTTACCAATGCCCAATCACGCCTGTATGGTACAAACCCTTCTTTTGGATAATGTTCGTAAGCAAGCTTCTAACAATTTTGCCACGAATTCACTAAGGTACCACATGGTCCCTATAGGGAGTCATTCTTCAATGTTTTAATAGATGTATTAAACAAAACAAAATTATTACGCACGACTTCCGATAGAAATACCAGAATGGTCCCAATAAAATTCCCCCATCCCTTGATATTTTCTTCATTGTGAGAACGGATTTCATCTAAAAGACTTTTAACAGCGTCTTTTAACGTCTATACACCAACTTTTATGTCCTTTCAGTCCGTAAGTGCAGCATACGAAACCCACCTCTCCCAGAGGTCTGGCATCTTTGAAAATTAGTTTGTCTTTATCCCTGTCAGCCATGTAGTAAAATCCATGATTAAGAACACCAATGACCATCAAGTAAACGACATCAACTCTCCAAAACGTTAATACTCAATCTTTTTCAGCTGGACTTACTTCTAACATAACAATTATGTATTCATTATATGTGTATATATATATATATATATATATATATATATATATATATATATATATAAGGCAGGGTGATACAGGTGGTATCAGAGTCACTCCAAGCCATTCGGGATGTGGGGCAAACCAAATCGTCGTTCAAGGATGATTAGTCCCTTAAATAGGGTTGTTACCCAACTTGAATCTCGGGACAGGATTCCCCTAGGGGGGGAGGGTGAATGTAATACCCTAGGCAAATCCCAAAGTTGCAGTGACTTGGAGTGATATTGGGACATATGTCAACATTCGCCTTATATGACAAAAACGCGTTTTGTAGTCTAACGGTTAATCGTCCATACGGTTAAGCGTGCTCGTGTTTGGTGACCTGCCGGGAAGTCTTAACATGAGGCCACAAAAGCAAAGCCTTGAGCCTACGAGTAAAGCGGGCAATAGTGTGGTCTATAATGGGAGGTGACAGGTGGTATCAGAGCCACTCCAAGCCGTTCGCGATGTGGGACAAACATTATTGTCGTTTGAGGACGATAAGTCCCTTAGACAGGGTTGTTAGCTAACTTGAATCCAGGGACGGAATTCCCCTAAAGGGGGGGGGGGGGGGGGTGAATGTAACACCTTAGGGAAATCCCTCATTGGCCGTGACTTGGAGTGATGCTGAGACATATGTTAACATTCACCTTATATGACAACAACACGTTTGTGGTCTAACGGTTAATTACCCATACGGTTAAGCGTGCTCATGTGAGAGTAGTACTGGCTTGGGTGCCGAGAAGTCTTCACATTAGGGCCACAAAACCAAAGCCGTGAGCCAACGGGCAAAGCGGACAATATTGTGGTATATAAGACGTGGTGTTACACTTTAAGTCGACAATCCTACTTTGTTGAGATTAGATCGCAATCAATGTTAGTAAGACTTGATAATAGATACTTAAGTATCATTCTTCAAATTACCTGCTATGTTCAACAAGCAAAGAAAAAAGAAGACACTTACCCATAATTTTTTAGCCCATCGGTAACCGCAAGGAATCGGAATCATATACTGTAACACTTTCGTGTTGCGTTTTAGTTTCTTAATGAGCTTTTTCTCACGCTTGGCCTTTATCTCATCAAGCATCTCTTCATCAACTTGCCTGCCTATATCTCTTATAAACAAGTCACTCCTCACGAACTCATTTACCAATGCCCAATCACGCCTATATAGTACAAACCCTTCTTTTGGATCATGTTCGTAAGCAAGCTTCAAACAATTTTGCCACGAATTCACTAAGGTACCACATGGTCCCTATAGGGAGTCATTCTTCAATGTTTTAATAGATGTATTAAACGAAACAAAATTATTACGCACGGCTTCCGATAAAAACACCAGAATGGTCCCAATAAAATTCCCCCATCCATTGATATTTTCATCATTGTGAGAACGAATTTCATTTAAAAGACTTTTAATAGCATCTTTTAACGCCTCTACACCAACTTTTATGTCATTTCCATCCATAAGGGCAGCATATGAACACCCCCCCCCCCCAAGAGGTCTGGCATCTTTGACAATTAGTTTGTCTTTATCCCTGTCATCCATGTAGTAAAATCCATGATTGACAACACCAACGACCATCAAGTAAACGTCATCAACCCTCCAAAACGTTAATACTCCTTCCTCTTCAGTTGGACCTACTTATTGGGGGTTTATTATCCAACATCTCACTTGGTACTTGAGAAACTATACTACATATGTTCAAGTTTGTCCTCATTTGAATTAAGTGGTGGTGTATTTTCAAATATAGTTACACCAATGAAAGACAAGCTCATTAAATATTTTGAAAAATTGCCACCGATAATTACTTGTGCGGCCGCATTAAATCCATGTTATAATGTATGCGGGGTAGAGTTACTTATCGGCTCGATTTCAAATGATTTGGGTTTAACCGCGAATAACTTTAACTTTGTTGAAGATGCACAAACAGCTTTTAACAATTCTTTTGAAGGTTTATGGGAATATTATTTTGAAAAATATGGTAACCCAACTCCTTCTATGAATGCGACTTCTTCATCATCGAGGTCGTCGCTTAGAGGGAATCCGATACAAGGCTTGCTACAAAAGTTAAGAGAAAATCCCAACAAACAGGCTTCTTTAGAAAGCAAAGGAAACAATTTCATCTCATGTATTCCGGCCGACCAACATGAAAACTTTGATGTTTTGGCATTTTGGAAAGCAAAGGAAACAATGTTTCCCGTTCTATCTAAAATGGCTCAGGATCTTTTTAGTGTACAAGCTACTTCGGTAGCTTCTGAATCCGCTTTTTCAACAAGTGGAAGGGTGTTATCAAACAGAAGATCAAAGCTCACACCGGCTTCTTTAAAAATGTGTATGTGTTTGAAAGATCATTTGGACGCAATCAAGCGAAGACAACACAAAACAAGTCTTGAAGACCCCTTAGAAGTCGAAGAAGGGGTCTACGAGTTAGATTTGCAAGAGGGTACAGTCGAGTTGCTTTCCGATGAAGAAATAAGAGAAGATGAAGCTGCTACCGCGGCTTGGAGGTCCGTCGATGACGAATCCGAGGAAGATGTTTACGAGTAGCTTTTCCTTTATTATGTTTATGTATTATGTGTGTTTCATTTCCATGTGTGATGTATTTCCTTTCATTGTATTTCCTTTCAGTTGTATTAGGTGTGTTGTATTTCGATGTATTATGTTCTAAGTTTATGTATTATGTGTGATGTATTTCCTTTAATGATGTATTCCCGTTCAATGTATTAAATAAACGTGTTTGTAAAATATATGTGATGTATTTCTTTTCGATGTATTAAATAGAAGTTGATTTTTATTAATTTTACTTTGTGGAAACGATGAAAAACGAAAAAAAAAGAAAAAGAAAAAGAAAAAAAAGTTAACTGGTTAAAAACCGAGTAAACCGGTAAAAAAATCAAAATTTGAATATTGCGCCAAGGCGGGAAAAAAAAGGGAGTTAACCGGTTTAAACCGGTTCCAAACCGGGTTAACCGATCAAACCGACCAACTTTGAAAATTTTGAATTCAAATTCTAAATTGGGAAGCTAGGTGGGGACCGGGGTTTTCAAATTTTGAATTCAATATTGGGAGGTTAGGGGGGCCGTTTTAACATTTATTATCTTAGTATAAATTTATCGTTTGTGTGTGTGTGTGTGTGTTTTTTTTACAACTTGTAATCTTGTTTCTTGTATAGATAAATCCAAACGTTTTTGTTTTGTTTATTCACTAATGACAAATGCAAATCAAAGGCAAGAGGCTGTAACACCAATTGCACCAACAGCACCGGCACCGATGATTGTACGGGTTTTACAATGGGACCGTAAACCAGTTATTACGAATAACTTTAACTACGTCCAAATGTCGGATGACCCACATAAGGCTCACTGTAAGCAATGCTTCTTTTTAATGAATTCCGTTTCCAGCAGTGCATTGATGGCTCATTTGACCAAGTATTGTCGGATGGTACGAGTCGACGTTGAGTAGCTTTCCAATATTTTATGTCGAAGTTAAGTGTATTTCCGTTGTATTAAATAAAAGTTGAAGTTTATTCAATTTACTTTATAATTACCACCTAAACTAAAATAACTAACATAACATTTAAAACACGAATTATATTAAACGTTAAAGTTAAAACACGAATTACATTAAACATTATAGTTAAAACATAAAATACAAAGTATGATTAATAGAAACTACAATACGGTAATTAAAATAAAACTACGAATTAAGAAAATGAATCATCTGAGACCCAGCCATCCTCCTCACTCGAAGAAGACTCTGATGGCTGAGGGCCTAACCCCAAGGCCCAGCGGTGTGGTGCTTCTCCTTTTAGCCGCTCCCAACGAGCATTTTCTCTAGCCCTACGAGTAGCTGCCTCACGTTCTTCGACTTCTAAAACCTCTCCCAAGACTTGCATATCTTGCTCAAAGAGTTCTTCATGAGTCAACCCAAATGTATTGGGTTGTTCCACCGGTGGATTGTTTAGCGATTAATTCTCAGCTTGAGTGTTTTGTTGTTGATTTTCATTTTCTGCAAGTGGAGTGTTCACAATCACCGGTTCGTTTGGAAGACTTGGGAATTGTTATGAGAAATCTTTGTGAGGACTTGGGAATTGTTGCGAGAAATCTTTGCGAGACATCGAATTTTGAATGTTGAGTTTTGATTTTTGTGAATGTCAAATTGTGAATGGGTAGTGAGAAGTGAGAACTAATAACTATGTGAATGGGTAGTATTTATAGGCCGAAAAAAAAGCACAAACCGATCCAAACTGGTTCACCGCGACCGAACCGCATGTAACCGAAACCAAACCGGTTCGGATAGGTTTGGGTTTTTTCCTCTCGGGGCCGGCTGGAACTGAACCGGTTAACCGCCCCGACCGGTTCTTGACCATGAGGACTCAAACCGAATCCCCAAACCGGTTCGGGTCAAACCGGACCGGTTAACCAAAATGTGCACCTATAGTCAGCGTGTACCAATGACGACGTCACTTATTAGGCCGTGACGCCTCCCTTCTCGAGACGGTTTTGCCCGATGTTGTCATTTCTTCATTTTCCCATCCAATCGAGCTCGAAATGCTTCCTTTTCCAACATTTGCTTCCCAAGTACCTAAAACTAAAATAGAAATGATTTAGGCTAATAATTTATCAAATATATACGAATTTAGAGGCTAAATGACCCCTTAAAAACGTATGAAATTATAGCTCATCACCCATGGCCTAAAATAAGGTCAGTTCACATTTCTTTGGTAGTTTTGCATCTAATGACATATTTCATAATATCCTTGCTCCTTGGGAAGAATTGAGATAATAATACTTTAGTCTTTTATCTTGGTTGACAAGTCTCCTATTATCAGGTGTCCATTAGTTTTGTGGCTTAGTCAAAAAGTTTTCAGGAGTGGTTGTAGATGACTTTGGAATATATGGACCAATTTCCAATATTTCAAGAAAAAAGGGTTCAAGTCCATCAAGATAGACAAGAAACCTATTTTTCGAGTTTGAAACATCATCTGCTTCTAGTAAAGGGACCGAAGTAACATGAGCTCCTCTCCTTGAATCTATGAGTTGTTAAAGGTCATTTGTTGGGATATAAAAGATCAAGGTACTTTTGTATGTCAAAGTACTGCTGCATGAAGAGTAAAGTCAAAATACTGCTTGAAGATAAAAGTCAAAGTACTGCTGTTTATTGAAGATTGTTCAAAGTACTTCGAAGAATATAAGGACTTAAGTGCAATATTAGTTAAAGGATTAATGTGTAACATTGTATGAATATTCTAGAATTAGTTAGGGATAATTATTTGTCGTTCAAGTTAAGATGATGTAAACCGACTTAAGGTTATCTATATAAGGAGCCTTATGATGGTATTAGGGATATATGTTTTTAGTCGAAGTTCTAAGAGTCTTAGAAGCTTTACAAAGTCGATAATAGTTAGGGATTGTTAGTGAATCTGTGTAACAAAGCAGGTTCAAGTTTGGTTTAATATAAAAGTTCTTCTTAAGCTTTGTGTTAGTAGATTCCGCATACTTTACAAGGTAAAACAGTGTTTCAATATTTATAGTGTTGAGTTTACTTAATATTATTAAACCTTTATAAGCTACAAAGTAGTTTGATCAGAGTATATTGATCCAACAAGTGGTATCAGAGCTTGTGTTGGAAACAATGATTAAGAAGAAAAAACCTTTAAACCGATTCTACAACAAACCCTTCAAGATGTCGACACAGGCTGCACCTGCTCCATCAATCACTGCTGTTAGAATTCCTATTGTCAAGAAGGGAGAATATGACTTATGGGCCATGAAGATGAGGCAGTACATTGCCATCACAGACCATGCACTATGGGATGTGATTGTCAATGGTAATATGCAAATTGAAGAACCAGTGGAGATCCCTGGACAACCAACACCACCTAAGCCAACCATACCAGCTGCTAACAAAAGAAATCAAGACAAGGCTCTCAACATACTGCTCTATGCCATTCCTGATGGGCACTTATTGAAGTTTCATGATGCCAAGGATGCAAAACAACTATGGGCTGCAATTAAGAAAAAGTTTGGAGGAAATGATGCTTCCAAGAAGATGCACAGGAACTTGCTGAAGCAACAATTTGAAACTTTCACTGTTGGTGAAAGAGAAGGTCTTGATTCTGCTTATGAAAGATTCCAAAATATCCTGAGTATGCTAGAACTGTATGATGCTGAGGCATCAGTTGAAGATGCTAATTTGAAGTTCTTGAGAAGCTTGCCATCAGCATGGCATGTAGTTGCTACTATGATCAGAGGACAACCAGGGTTGGACACAATGGACTTTGATGATCTCTACAACAATCTGAAGGTGTATGAGCATGAGATGAATGGTACTACAGGTTCAAGCACACATCAGAAACCCCAAAACATTGCTTTTGTATCTTCTGAAAACAGAAGCAGTACTTCCAATAAAGGTACTGCTTATCCTGTCCAAGGTACTGTGACTGAAACTCGGGTTCCATGTACAACAATGGTCACTACCACTTCATCACCATCAAACACCCCCACCTCAGATGATGTTCTATGTTCATTCTTTGCTCAACAAACATCTCTACCTGTAACCTATCAAGAGGATGTCTTGCAAATAGATGATGATGCTTTGGAAGAAATTGATATAAGATGGCAAGTTGCCATGCTCACTGCAAGGATCAAGAAGTTTGTGAATAAGACAGGAAGAGGCATCAATTTCAAAGCTAAACAGGGAATAACATTTGATAAATCCAAAATTGAGTGCTTCAATTGTCAGAGGACTGGTCACTTTGCAAGGGAATGCAAATTTGCAAAGTATCAAACAAACAAGATGATTGAACAACCCAAGCCTGAAAGAAAAGAGATTCCTATTACTGAACCAAAACCAAAAGCTTTGGTTGCTCAAGAGAATCTGTCAGAGATTGATTGGTCCAATGAGTTTGATGATGAACCTGTAACCTATTCAATGGTTGCATTGGAAGATTGGAGCACAACTTTTGATGAAGAGCCTGGATATGCTGCTTTGGAGTCAAGAGATGGTCTAGGAAGGTTTGATTGGAGCATGGAGTTTGAAGAAGATCCTGTTCAGCTTGCTATGGTAGCTACTTCACCAAGTTCATCCACTATCTCTGAGGTATGCTCTAAGTGCAATGATATGTATCAAAAGTTACTTAGTGAATATGTAGCTGAAAGAGATAAATTTCAAAGGGCTAGGTCTGAGATAGCTGGCTATCAATTGACTTTAGAGTCAATGGAGGCCAAAATAATTTCACATGAAAACAATGAAGTAGCATGGGCTGAAACATATAAGCAACAAGAGTACCAAGTAAAGTTGAGTGAATGGAAACTAGGATGTAAGGTGTCTGAACTAGAGAAAGTTACTGCTGAGAGAGATAAGTTGTTAGAAAAACTTGCTGTTTGGAATGAATCAGGTTTGTCACATGTTCAATTTGTTGAAAAGCAAAGAACATCAAACATTAAAACTGGTCTAGGTTATAATAATGATAGCACAGAAGGTATTCCATTTAAGAGTAAGGAACTAAATCTTACAGTAGATACCTCAACTAGTGACGAAGAATACATAAGTTTGGATGAAAACATTTCTAGTGATGAGGAAACTCCTAGTCCAACACCTCCTGAATATAAGAATGACAAGGGATACAATGCAGTTCCTAATCCTCCAGGTAGTTTTCAGCCACCTAGGAAAGATGTCTCTTGTTATGGGGTAGATAACCTAGAGTTTAGGAAAAAGCTTAAAAGTCAATCTAATCCTGAAACTTTAGAAAAATCTGTTGAAGCACCTAGAGTTGATGAGAAAAAGTGTTCAAAACAAGCAATCCTTTCAAACACTTTTCAAAGTACTACTGATCACTCAGCAGTACCTCCAAGAAAATATTTTCCAAATACTGCTAATTTTAGAAAACCTTTTGGAAAGGGATTTGGGGATATTGGTCCAAAAGTCTGTTATGTATGTTATAGTCCTCATCATTTGATTAAGGACTGTGATTATCACTCAGAATACTTAAGCAAATATCCAAAGACCAGAACTGCACATCCAAGTCATAGGGAGAATAGGCCAAGAGATAACAAACCATTTTGGAATTACACAAATAGGGTTAACCATATCAATTTCTCACAAGACTATAGGTACCCTCATCAGAAAAGATCATTCTCCAAACCTTCAGTACCTTCTCAAAGTACTGACAGAAAGTTCCCTAACCAAGGTACTGCTAGCAGACACTTAAGTGTAAGACCTAGGAGATTCAATTACTACAAACCTAGAAGGCCTTACAACACAAGAAAAGATGCTAGAACACAGAACCCAACTCCAAAAGTTACAACTAAATGGGTTAAGAAAGAAAGTACTGCTGGGGAAGAACCATTACTTTCAGACGTTAAGGGTGAAAAAGGGAAAATTGATCATAATAAACCAACAGTTTTGGAAACAAAAACCTTAATTCTTGATCATGTTTTCAAAGACAATGGTGATTACATACTCAAAGAATTTGAGTATGTCACTCCACAAGGGGAACACAAGTCAGTAATGGCTTCGGTTCCTAAAAGAAACTAACCTTTTTCATGTATATGCAGGGCAACCCAGAAGAGGAGCTTAAAGATTATCTTATTGTTGATAGTGGTTGCTATGGAAGTATGACAGGAGAAAAGGAGCTCTTGTCAGATTTTAAAGCTTATTTTGGAGGAAAAGTTGCATTTGGGAATGATCCTGATGGAGGAAGAATTACTGGCAAAGGAACTATCAAGGCAGGAAACATTGATTTTGAGAATGTTAGATATGTGAAAGAGCTTAAGTCCAATCTTTTGTCAGTCTCTCAGATTTGTGATAAGAAGTACCCTGTGTTATTTTTTGACACAGAATGTCTTATACTTTCTCCTGATTTTAAGTTAGAAGATAGAAACTTGGTGATGCTGAGAGCACCAAGAACTAATGATGTGTACAGCATAGACTTGAAGAATATCAATTCTGCTGAAAGAGCAACATGCTTGATTGCAAGAGCAACAATAGAAGAAGCACATCAATGGCACAGAAGATTGGGACATGTAAATTTCAAAAACATCAATAAGCTGGTCAAAGGTAATTTAGTTAGAGGTTTACCTTCTAAAACATTCAAGAATGATCACTCATGTCTTGCTTGTAAAAAGGGTAAACAGCACAAGGCTTCCTGTAAGAAGATTGAAGAGAAAATCATTAGAGAGCCTTTGGAATTGCTGCACATGGATCTATTTGGACCTATATCAGTTGTTAGTTTGAACAAGAAGTACTGTTTGGTTGTGACAGATGATTGTAGCAGATTTAGTTGTGTCTTTTTCTTATGCTTCAAGGATGAAACTTTTGATGCTATTCATGATCTTATAATATCACTTGAAAATCAGTTAAGACTCAAGGTTAGAAGCATTAGATGTGATAATGGGACTGAGTTCAAGAATCAGCTAATGGATGACTTTTGTGCCAAGAAAGGAATTAAAAGAGAGTTCAGTATTGCCAGAACTCCTCAACAAAATGGAGTTGCTGAAAGAAAGAATAGAACTCTAATAGAAGTAGCAAGGACAATGCTTGCAGACTCCCAATTACCTGTCCCATTCTGGGTTGAAGCTGTAAGTGCTGCTTGTTATGTGTTAAATAGAGTATCAGTGACAAAACCTCAAATGAAGACACATTATGAGTTACTCATGGGAAAGAAGCCTAGCATCAAGTTTATGAAACCTTTTGGATGTCCCCTAACTATTTTAAACACTGCTGATAATTTGGGCAAATTTGATGGGAAGTCAGATGAAGGATACTTATTGGGATATTGTACCAATAGAAAAGGATTCAGAGTGTACAACAGGGCTACCGAGAAGGTTCATGAATGTCTTCATGTTGATTTTCTAGAAGAGCAAGAAAACTCTAAAAGGTAAAGGTCCTGATTGGATGTTTGATCTTGATTTAATGTCTTCATCTATGAATTATGTACCTGTAAGGGAAGCAAATCAAGCTGCTCCCACTGAAAATGAAGCACAGTACATTGTTCATGATGTTAATTTAAGATCTGAAGATGAGTCTAGTGATAAAGTTAATGATGAGAAGAAGAGTACTTCTGAGCCTCAAGGTACTGTTGAACCTAACAGTACTGTTGATCCTCAAAGTACTGCTCCACCAAAAACCACAGTATCTGATGAAGACCAAGCCATTCAAGATGAACTTAGTAGGATGCTTTTTCAAGAAACAATGGCTAATTCTTATGAAGATGATCAAAGGAGAGCTTATGAAACAGAAAAGAAGAAGGCCAAAGGCACTGACAGTACTTTACCCCAAAGTACTGCTGATCCATTTGAAAGTACTTTTCAACCTTTAGATACTTCAAATTGGATAAATACTAATACTGTGAATGATCCTAACATGCCTGACTTAGAAGATACTGATGACTTGAATGATCCAAACAAGATTACCTTAGAAGACACTGATGATGAATTGGATCAAGAAGGTATTTTCTCAGATTCTAATGAAGATCCTGATTTAACTAATTTGGAAGATAATCTTGAAGTCTCACCAACTCCTACTCTAAGAATTCACAAAACTGATCCTGTTACTAACATAATTGGACCCTCAGCTTCAGGAGTGCTCACAAGAACTAAAGCTAAGAATATGTCTCAACAACATACTTCTTTACTTAGTTTTATTTACAAACAAAACAGGGTGAATCACAAGGATAAGAAGTTGTGTTTATTTGCTTGTTTTCTGTCTCAAGAAGAACCTAAGAATATAAAACAAGCATTAGCTAAGGAGAGTTGGGTTGAAGCTATGCAAGAAGAACTCTTACAGTTTAAACTTCAAGAAGTATGGGTATTATGTGATCTACCTGATGGTAAGAGACTAACTGGAACAAAATGGGTCTTCAGGGTAAAAAGAGATGAAAGAGGGAATGTTATTAAAAATAAGGCAAGGTTAGTGGCTCAAGGATATAGACAGGAAGAAGGAGTAGACTATGATGAAGTCTTTGCTCATGTGGCAAGGATTGAAGCCATAAGGCTATTTTTGGCTTTTGCATCTTATATGGGATTTCCTGTATACCAAATGGATGTTAAAAGTGCTTTTCTATATGGCACTATCACAGAAGAAGTTTATGTCAAACAGCCTCCTGGTTTTGAAGATCTTGCACACCCAAACAAAGTCTATAAGGTTATCAAGGCTCTGTATGGCCTTTATCAAGCTCCAAGAGCATGGTATGAAAGACTTTCAAATTTTCTATTACAGCGTGGTTATAGGAGAGGAGCTATTGACAAGACTTTTTTCATCAAGAGAGATAAGAAGGATATCATGCTTGTGCAAGTTTATGTAGATGATATCATTTTTGGTGCTACTAAGCAATCTATGGTGAAGGAATTTGAAGATCTTATGCAAAAAGAGTTTCAGATGAGTTCAATGGGAGAATTAACATTCTTCTTGGGACTTCAAGTGCAACAGTCAAGCAGTGGAATCTATATTTGTCAAGATAAGTATGTTGCAGATATTCTTAAGAGATTCAATTTCACAACTGTCAAGCCTACATCTACACTAGTGGATACTAACAAACCTTTGGGAAAAGATGAAGAAGGAGAAGATGTTGATGTCACATTATACAGGTCTATGATTGGATGTCTCATGTATTTAACTGCATCTAGACCTGATACTACTTTTGCTGTGTGTTTATGTGCAAGACATCAAGTTCATCCCAAGGTATCACACTTGAATGTTGTCAAAAGGATTTTTAGGTACCTTAGGCAACAACCTAAGCTAGGATTATGGTATCCTAGGGATTCACCTTTTCATCTACAAGCCTTTTCAGATAGTGATTATGCTGGAGATAACTATGGCAGAAGATCCACAACTGGAGGATGCCAGTACCTTGGAAGTAGATTAGTTTCATGGCAATGCAAAAAGTAAACAATTGCATCAACATCTTCCACAGAAACAGAGTATGTAGCTGCTGCAAGTTGTTGTGCACAAGTACTTTGGTTGCAAAATCAGCTTTTGGATTATGGATTCAACTTCAAGAATACTCCTATCAACATTGATAATGAGAGTACTATCTGTATTGTGAAGAATCCAGTTTATCACTCCAAGACAAAACACATTCAGATTAGGCATCATTTTATTAGAGATTGCTATGAGCATAGGCTTATCAATGTGGTTAAAGTCCATACTGATGATAATGTAGCAGACCTACTCACAAAGGGCTTTGATGTTTCAAGATTCACTTTTTTAGTTGTGAGTATTGGCATGATTAATAATTAAGCTATTTTTTAGGGGAGACATTAGTAGTTAGTCATTATTTGAGGGGAGGCTACATGTATCATTCAAAAGAAAAGTCTTTTATTCATCATTACAAGAGGAGTTACATCAAACCATTCCACAAGATACATCATGACACAAACAAAGTTGAAACACAGACACTGACAAGACATATAAACAACTACCACAACACAACCTACTACCAAGTTCCACACAACCTACTCCATAGGCCTTTTTCCCTTGCCCTCATAGCTCTGCTTTCCCTTCTTTGCAGTCTTTCTTTTGTCATCAAAAGAAGCTTGCTTCCTTGGGTAAGCCAGGCCAAGAACTTGCTTGGGTGGTTTCTCTTTTCTTGGAGCAGGCCACTTCATGTTCTGTATTGCTGATTCCAGGGCTTGAGTTAATGCATGTGGAAGCTCATTAGCCAGAGATGAACCAGGGACAGACTTTTTCTTCTTGGGCTTAGGGTTGGTAGTACTTGCTGAATCAGTTATGGTAGAGTTTGCTACACTCTTTGATAAGGATGACACAGTTGGAGGAAAGTACCCCGTCTGATACGTGGGAATCGCACCAGGCTTTACCTCTCAAGGGATCTTGAGAAGCTTACAAGCCCCACCAGGCAGTGTACCTGATTGTTGTAGTATAGTATAGTGATAAGTACCGGGGGATTGATCGTTCAGCTAGGAATAGTGTCGCTAGGATTAGAAAACCTAAATACTAGTTCTAGAGATGAAGGATGATTATTTTTGTATTTTTATATTTTTTAGAAAGCAAGTAAAAATCTCGGGTTTTAAGGATTTGGGCGGAATTAGTTGCTAGTCAACTAACCTAATACTAAAGATGCAATCAAAATAAAATACTAGAAATGAAAATAAACTAAGATAAACTAAGGTTGTGAGCAATAAGTGGAGAAATTGTGTTTACTTAGATTTCACTACTCCCTAGATATCTTTTACACGTTAATTACTTGTTATAGTTGCGTGGATGACGGATTGTATTCCTTAATACCATTCATGGGGTGGCGCACTTAATTCCCCAATCCTATGGGTGCCTACTTCACTCCTATGTCGAGCCGGCTAAGAAGCTCCTAACACGGGATCATTAGAATTTACTCATGCATTAAATACAACCAATAAACCTAGTGCACGTCAGTTCATGTTTCCTAAGACGTTCAAGCATGTTACCATTTGGAGATCTGCCAGTTTTCTTAAGCCTAACATCGAAATCATTCATCAAATACAACCATAAACAAGTAATCAACACATAATCAACATCTAGGTTTCATTAGATCTAAGCAAACACAAGATAGATCTAGCCTAACATGATGGAATTAAGACAAGAACAAGATATAGACAACCAACACATAGACATGTTGATTGAATTAAAAGAATACTTATCTCAATTACACATGAAAGGGTTCAAGGGCTGAAAACCCTTGAAAAACCTGTAAAATTCGTAATAGGTTCGGCCTTAGGGTTTCTCCAAAACTTCTCTCCCTAATGAATGAAAATTAGAAAACTATATATAGAAAACTGAGGCTGACGGCGTCAAGACCAAATAGGTGACACCGTCATCTCGCCGCCAAAATACTTCTCGGACTGCCTTAATCTTCATCTGACGCCGTCATGTGTTATGGTCTTCCAGGCCGTCACGTCTTTAACTCTTGACGCTCTACTTGTGACGCCTTCACGTTTGTACTGGGCCATCATGCAATTTACTCTTGACGCCGTCAGGATGTTGCTCTTGACGCCGTCACCTACTGTTCCAAGTGATTCGTTGTGTTTTGGTGTGTGCAAACAACAATTTTATCAAAATATCAATAATTTGTCGTAAGACAAACAATCGTGAAGTAATACGAGTAAACCGTTTAGGAAAACGATTACCCCGCAAAACTTGTGAAAGTGATATTCAAATTGTGAGACCGGGAAGTGATTTCCCGGGTCGTACCCCAACGAGGTGTGAATGGAAAGCTTCGAATGAGATTTGGATTAAAATCTTGTATGATTGGAAAGGTTATTTGGTTTTGTGATATGTTAATTTAACGAAATAGAAAATTAACGAACTAAAGTGAAAATAAATTAACCTAACGCAACTAACGAACTAATGAAATCCTAAAACACTACGGGAAAACATAATTAGGTATCGAGAATCCTAAAACATAAACTAATTTAAAAACGCAAAAGTTATTTATAAATTACGCGAGTGCGCAAAATAAAACGCGAATTTTGAGTTCCAAACGTCCTACGGGTTTCTAATTAATTTTCTTACGTAATACAAGACAAAAGAAAATTTTAGAAAAAAGAAATTTAAATTTTCGACAAAAATTCTATTTATAATTAATTAAAGACTAAATAATACTAATTAAATTCTAATAAATAAAGTACAATTCCTAAAAATCTGAAACTTTTTTATAAAAATCCTAAAAGTTGCAACTAATTTTTAAAAAGTAAAAGAAGTTGTGATCTTGCGTAAAAATCGGCAGGTATTAAGCTAATAAGCTAAATAAGCCAAAAAGGAAAAATGGGCTAAATAGGAAACAAAAGGAAACATATACAAATAAAGTCCCTAGGGCAAGTGGTTGAGGCGTGGTGTGTTGTGACTGTTGGTATGTTGAGGTCCTAGGTTCGAATCCTATAACTCCCCCCCCCCCCTTTTTTTCGCAATTAAGATTACTTCCTTTTTTCAAACTTTTATTTCTTGCCAACTGTTTAAACAACAATAACAACAACTTTTTAAGCTTGAATCAGTGAGTGTTCTACTGGATCTAGTGGGATTTCGAGCTTATTTAAATTACACAACTCAACCAAACGAGCCAATAAGCCATAATAACATAAACAAGTACAAGGCTGACAACAAACAACCAATAACAACAAGATACGAATCAGATAGGAACTTAAAATCAACAAGCTCAGTCAAAGGGCTGTTGTTGCAACAACAGTTACAGTGGGTTAGGAGGCACTTTGGGGGGCTAACTCAAGCTAGCTAACACGCTTAATAGTGCAAACCACTTATCGACTTATCAAGTCGACCTAGCAGGCTCCATAGAACTCCAAAAATCAAATCCTAGGCCCCCAAGATGAGCAAGATATGGTTAAAGAAAAAATGGGTTACAACGGCACACTGGGTGCAGGGCTGCTAGGTGACTGAATAGGCTACTTCGCGACCACTTTTAAATGGGTAAAACAATCCCGAACCTTGATTTTCTTTTTTTGATCAACAAACAAGCTGGTAGACTTCTAAATTCAACAATCCTTACTGAATTTCATTAATTAATGAATCCTATAAATTCAACAAACCTCATGAATCTTAGGATTTACCCGTCTTTATTGTTGAACCGCCGGTTTGTAGTCATCCTCCATCAAAATTTTGTGCATACAAAATTCCGGGTTAATACCCTTGATGTCGGAAAGTCTCCAAGCAATGGCTCGCTTGTGTGACTTTAAAACCTTGAGAAGAGGGGTTTTGTTTTCCTCATTCAAGTCTTTAGCGATTATGACGGGAAACTTATCGTGACCCTCCAAAAACGCGTACTCGAGATGAGGCGGAAGTTCCTTGAGTTCGACATCAGGAAAGTCATCAGTTTTTTCAACATCTTTGACTTCCACATTATGAAGTTCTTTTGGAGGAAGAGATGAAGGATCATCATTGAGCAACTTCTCAAGTAGAAGTAAGTCTTCCTCGGGATTGATAGAATCATAATCAACATGAGAATCACATGACAAATAAGCTTCGATTTCTTCCAAAATGAAGTCACCTCCCAAAAATGGAGTAAGAGAGGGGGAGAGACATCAATGGAAGAATTGATTGATCCTTGCACACTTAACACTTCTTCAATATGGTCATCGCATGCAAAATTGATGACATCAAGTCGGTTGATTTCTTCTCGTTCAAGGTCGAGAAGATCTTTTGAAGTGTTTTCAATGTTTATGATCAATTTCTCATCGCCAACTCTAAGAGTCATTTCTCCTTCGAAGACGTCGATTAATGCACGAGCCATTTTTAAGAATGGTTTTCCTAAAATAAGGGGCACACGAGGATCGGCATCAAAATCAACGACTACGAAGTCAGCAGGAAAATGGAACTTGCCAACCTTCACAAAGACATCTTCAGCAATACCCTTCGGAATCGTAACCGAACGGGTTGCTAATTCGAGAGTCATTCGTGTTGGTGTAAGCTCGGGAAGTGAAAGTTTTTGCCAAATAGAGAAAGGCATGAGGTTTATGCTAGCGCCAAGATCGGCCAAGGCAAAGCATTCCTCAAGCTTTTGGAAATCACATGGAATGAGAAATTTTCCGGGGTCTCCTAATTTTTCGGGAAGTTTCTTTAGAAGAACCGCCGAACAATTTTCATTCAAGCGAGTTTTGGTGAGTTCAAATAGTTTCTCTTTATTACTTAGAAGACTCTTGAAAGTGGAAGCAAACTTGGGCATATAGAGAAGGGTATCCGCGAAACTAATGTCGAAGTGTAATTTTTGAAAAATTTCAAGAAAATTTTTCATTTGATCATTAGTTTGCTCGCGGAGTCTTTGATCATTTAACCGCGAAGGATATGGTATTGAAGCTTTTGGTTGAACGGGATTCTCCGAGGGTTCAAAAACAATTCCCGGTTTTGATTTGGCTTTTGGGACAACATGAGGTTGGACGTGTGCGGTACTTCGTGTACTTGTGATTTGCACCTTGTCCTTTGTAGCCTCGTGTTCACGTTCCACTACCTCGGGAGGAGAAGAAGATGATGTAGTAGGAATCGTGGGTCCATCATAAGAAACTCCACTACGGGTTGTGATCGCCTTTACATCGCCCTTCAGGTTGGCAATCGTGTTGCTTGGTAGCGTTCCCAATCCCGAAGGTCGATCATTTAAAGACTTCTTTAGTTCAGAAATTTGACCGATCAACAACCTGTTAGTTTCTTCTTGAGCTTTCATAAATTGCTTCAACAATTCATCGGTTGATGATTAAGGTTGAGCAACGTTTTGGTTTTGAGGAAAGTTTTGAGCTCGGTTGTTTTGATTGAAACCTTGATTTTGAAAATTTCCATGGTTTTGATTACCATGAAAATTGTTTCCTTGATTGAAATTACCATAACCTTGGTTTCTATTCAAGTTTCCTTGATTTTGAGAACCTTGGTTGTAATTTCCCCCTTGATTTTGATATTGGTTCATAGGGGCTTGAAATTGGTTTTGAACATTCGGGTTTCTTTGTTGATTTTGATTGAATCGATTTGGATTATTGGGTTGAGAAAAACCGGGTGGACCACTTTGGTTGTTAGTACGGTAATTTGGTTCCATTTGAGGACGGTATTGGTTACCTCCTTGATTAGAATTACTGACTATTACATTGACTTCAAATGGATTGCAATCGGTGGCAGTACAATTGTAGTAAGCGTGTGGACCACCACAAGTAACACAAGTGTCAACCTTTTTGACTTCAGCAGGTGGAGAAGAAACTTTCTTTGTTTTGGTGAGAACCAGAGCATGAATAGCTTCCGTGAGCTTGTCAAGTCTAGCATCGGTGCTAGATTGAGCCACGGGTGATGAGGAAGAAGGACCAACATTAATTTGTCAAACAACGGATTTGCTTCGTGGAATGCGGACCTTAGATTTATTTTCAATGATCATCAAAGCATCTTTGGTGGTGCGATTCAAGAAATTGCCTCCCGCGGAGGCATTAAGAGAGTCTTGATCGACTTGGCTCACACCATTATAGAAAGTGTCGAGTTGCATTAACTCGGAGAAACCGTGATGAGGACATTTACAAAGCATGTCCTTGTAACGATCCCATGCCCCACCGAATGATTCGTCAAATTTTTGAGTGAATTTCATGATCTCATTCTTGAGGGCGGTGGTTTTAGATGGAGGAAAGAATTCGTTCACAAACTTCTTGACCAAATCTTCCCATGTTTCAATCGATCGAGGGGGTTGTTTGTCTAGCCAATTTTTGGCAGCCCCATCGAGGGAAAACGGGAAGAGAAGAAGTTTGATAGCTTCCTCAGGGACATTTTTGCATTTGATGGTAGACGTGATTTTGTTAAACCATCGAATGTGATCTTGAGGATCATCCCTCTCGAAACCATAGAATTGACGCGAGGTGACTAAGTTAATCAACCCCGTCTTAAGTTCAAAATTGTCAGCTACGATGGCTGGAATGATGATAGCATCTCCATAACCCTCGATGGGTGCTTGGAGAAGCTCATTCATAGTGGGCTCGGCCGCCATGAAGGGAATAGTACGAAGCTCGGGTTCGACTATTCGATTGGTACGTCGTCGATTACGCCTTCTTGGAATGTTATTTAGCGATTGCAAAGGACTTGTTGACGTAGAAGAACGTGTGCGCATGCACCACAAAAAAATATCAATTAAAACAATACCACTTTAAAGACAAGGGAACTTAAACCAATAATCAAGAACGCAAGGTCAACTTCTAAAGAAAAACGCACAAAGGAGCGGGAGAGAAGAATGGATCTCTCACTGGGCGAAGTTCGTTGGATCGCCACATACCGTTTCGACTCCTCTTAAAGTGTGTTTCTCGTTTAAAAGTTTTCCAAAACGCAAGTGATACAAAGGCACGTTTTGATCTTTGGTTTGAGAACTTATTATGGTCACACCCCCAGTTGGTAGGTGTTCTGCCTTGGTTTGCGGTGGTAAGATTTTAATGTTGTAATTATTAAACAATGAAACGGGAAAATCTTTTTGTGTTTTTCTTAACTTTTATAGATATAATACATATACTAGAAACAAAAGAAAAATATTTTTGGTTTTTTATACGTTTTATAAAAGCGTAACTTCTTGCGAAGGTTCTACAAGACTAATCGTCTAAACCTTATCGAGACTTTCGACACACAGCCTCCCCGGCAGCGGCGCCATTTGATTCGTTGTGTTTTGGTGTGTGCAAACAACAATTTTATCAAAATATCAATAATTTGTCGTGAGACAAACAATCGTGAAGTAATACGAGTAAACCGTTTAGGAAAACGATTACCCCGCAAAACTTGTGAAAGTGATATTCAAATTGTGAGACCGGGAAGTGATTTCCCGGGTCGTACCCCAACGAGGTGTGAATGGAAAGCTTCGAATGAGATTTTGATTAAAATCTTGTATGATTGGAAAGGTTATTTGGTTTTATGATATGTTAATTTAACGAAATTGAAAATTAACGAACTAAAGTGAAAATAAATTAACCTAAGGCAACTAACGAACTAATGAAATCCTAAAACACTACGGGAAAACATAATTAGGTATCGAGAATCCTAAAACATAAACTAATTTAAAAACGCAAAAGTTATTTAAAAATTACGCGAGTGCGCAAAATAAAACGCGAATTTTGAGTTCCAAACGTCCTACGGGTTTCTAATTAATTTTCTTACGTAATACAAGACAAAAGAAAATTTTAGAAAAAAGAAATTTAATTTTTCGACAAAAATTCTATTTATAATTAATTAAAGACGAAATAATACTAATTAAATTATAATAAATAAAGTACAATTCCTAAAAATCTGAAACTTTTTTAAAAAAATCCTAAAAGTTGCAACTAATTTTTAAAAAGTAAAAGAAGTTGTGATCTAGCGTAAAAATCAGCAGGTATTAAGCTAATAAGCTAAATAAGCCAAAAAGGAAAAATGGGCTAAATAGGAAACAAAGGGAAACATATGAAAATAAAGTCCCTAGGGCAAGTGGTTGAGGCGTGGTGTGTTGTGACTGTTGGTATGTTGAGGTCCTAGGTTCGAATCCTATAACCCCCCCCCCCCCCCCCCATTTTTTTCGCAATTAAGATTACTTCCTTTTTTCAAACTTTTATTTCTTGCCAACTGTTTAAACGACAATAACAACAACTTTTTAAGCTTGAATCAGTGAGTGTTCTACTGGATCTAGTGGGATTTCGAGCTTATTTAAATTACACAACTCAACCAAACGAGCCAATAAGCCAAAATAACATAAACAAGTACAAGGCTGACAACAAACAACCAATAACAACAAGATACGAATCAGATAGGAACTTAAAATCAACAAGCTCAGTCGAAGGGCTGCTGTTGCAACAGCAGTTACAGTGGGTTAGGAGGCACTTTGGGGGGCTAACTCAAGCTAGCTAACACGCTTAATAGTGCAAACCACTTATGGACTTATCAAGTCGACCTAGTAGGCTCCATAGAACTCCAAAAATCAAATCCTAGGCCCCCAAGATGAGCAAGATATGGTTAAAGAAAAAATGGGTTACAACGGGCACACTGGGTGCAGGGCTGCTAGGTGACTGAATAGGCTACTTCTCGACCACTTTTAAATGGGTAAAACAATCCCGAACCTTGATTTTCTTTTTTTGATCAACAAACAAGCTGGTAGACTTCTAAATTCAACAATCCTTACTGAATTTCATTAATTAATGAATCCTATAATTTGACTTGAAATTAGCTACAAAAAAACTGAGAAAGCAATTTTGACTTTATGAAATTTTGAATAAATCTTGACCCTTGCAAAAGCCCAACCAGTTCTGACTTTTTTTCTTTTTGAGATTACAACGACTGCAAAGCTTTTGTTACACCTTTAAAACAAATGACTGAATCAACACTAACCATCTTACTCCTAAAAATACTAAATCTAAGTTAGAACATATAAATTAACAATTATGCAGGGCAAACAACAACTATCATGAATTATGAGCAAATAAATTAGCAAGACCTACTTGTCATCTACAGAACTGAGAACTAGGAACCAAGAACAACCTAATTGCCCCCATGGGCTCTAAACCGTGCTCCATTCCTACTGCTACTCACCATCTTATTTTTTTTCTTTTCGGGATTTTTTTTTCTTTTCTTTTCTGAGCAATGTTTCTTTTTCAGGACTCAAGAGAAATTTAAATAAGCAGAATTTGATAAAGAAGAATATGAAACTTAAACAAAAATTTAGATAAACTTAAACTTCAACTTTCATTAAACCTTAGAATTTCCGATTACAAACTGAGAAAAACTTAACTTTTAAATTGAAATTACAAAAGATAAAAAAAAATGAGAGATGATGTGATAAAAGGATGAAGATGCCCTTAGGCTTACAATTGATTATCTATTTATACTAAACCTTCAAAGTGGTAGGTATGCCTTAGTTTCATTCTTTGTGCTTCTTCACTGAGGTGATCCCTGAGCCATCATTCTTGTGTTTCTTCAAAATAGGTCATGTCCCTTGGATCAATTACAATCTATCACAACCCTTGATTTTATCTTTGGCGCCCAAAATATGTTGTGGATTGCCACCATGTCATGCTTTGACTGGTTGATGGTGTTAGGTACAAATGTGAGGGGATTAGTGGGATTGGGAGAAGGTTTTGAGGACAAGGGAAGAGATAGTGATGGTTAGATGGTGATGGTTGTGTTGGCTGCTTGTAGTCACGAGGAGGGGGGTTAGGTTTTTCTAGGGAAGAAGATAAGCAGAGTACGAGTTTTGACCACTTGAAGTTTACCCTTTTAGTTTTTATTATAAAAAGATAGATCGTGGGTATTTGTGGGCTGGAATACATTTTGGGCCAAGGGGGGGTAATAAAGAGTGGGATGGTGTTTAGGATTGGTTTGGGGTTTAATTATTTAGTCCGTTTGGTTTAGTTGTAAACACAAGGACCAATTTTTGTTATTTTCTGAATTTGAAGGACCAAATTTGCCAATCTTCCAAAGTTCAACCAAGGACCACACTTGCCATCTTTTAATTCCTTAAGGACCTTGATTTATAGTTTTTCCATTTAAAATGCCCAGGGACCAAAACTGCTAAATTTGCAAAGTGTAGGGACCAAACATGCCAATTGTGAAATTTCAAAGGTTTGGTTTGCAATCTTTTGAAAACATTTTACCCAAAGATCATTTGCGATTCATTTTGACTTTTAAAGAGCAAGGGTTGACTTTTCTTTGAAAATGATTGACCAGGGACTAGTTTTGTAAAACTTTGAAAGTCGGGGGACTAAAACTGCAAATTATGTAACTTTTGTTTGTTTTTCGTTTGTTTTCACTCGTTTTGTATCAGGAACATATAAAATACGATCTTTGGGATTTTCTTCGCATTTTGGTGCGTTTTTGAGTATTTTTGATCGTTTTGCAGCTCAGATTTGACTAAAAATGATGAGTATTTACACACTCATCACCCAGCAAGGAAAATTAAGACTTTGGCGTTTTCTTCACTTTTATGCTCCAAAAACGTCCGAATTACTTCCTTTTCCAGATTTCTCTCACAAAGTACCTAAAATCACAAAAGGAACGATTTAGGGTAATATTTGATCAAATAAATTCAATTCCGGGCTTAAATGACCCCCTAAAAGTGGTTCATTTTTCGCCTCATCATATACCCTTACACTTGAGATTTGCTTATCCTCAAGCAAATGCGCTTTTATTCTAGTCAAAATACAAGTTAGGGGTCATTTAACACTATTATAAAAGTAATTACAACAAATAATCGTTCCACTAAAGACCAATAGACAAGCACGGAGGTCATACACTAGCACCTCACAAATAGTGTTTAGATACTCACATCTCTCGGGTGTAATATAGTATAAATTACAATATGGAAACTGAAGATATCTCTCACTACCTGTCATAGCAAAATAGATTACCATAGGCTTGGGAAAGGATCAAACCTCCACCACATGGCGTAAGCACCTAGGATAAACTATCAAAGAGGTCTTTTAAAGGGTTGTAACGTTAGATGTAGGGATATGAAATACACGGTTTTGTTGGATATAGGCAGTATTTACTGGTGGCGAGTTAACAATCTTGGTTAATTACATGTACAATATGGCGTTGCTAAGCCAAGACTAGACTCGACTTAAGCTAATAAATGAAAAATAACAAAAACATGAAATGAACATAGAATGAAAAGGGATGGTAGTCCGTATGTTTTTTCTCTTTTCCTTTTTCTATTTTTTTCTTTCTTTTTCTTGTTTTTTCGAATTTTTTTTTTTTTTTTTTTTTTTTTTTTTGCATACACTCTTACCCTACCATCCAAAATAATACAACATAGGGAATGAAAATTCCCCTTACACTTGAATCTTTACATACTTTACAATAAACTAATCTAATGACTCGAATTAAGAAAATCAAAACACTTGGAGCACTTTTAAGATTAACGCACATATGGGGGTAGTAAATGATGTTCTTCCCCATTATTCCATAAAATAAGTACTTTACCCATGAGTCCCAATCGTCCCAAAAAACAATATGTGCAAGGATATGACTCGACTTAGCAACCATGTAATCAATTAGATAATTAACTTAGGGTTTAAAAAATAACAATAATGCACTAAAGATGAGTGCATACACGGAAGGCTAAGGCGATTTGGGTGTACATTTAAGTGGGGTGTAACAAATTCTTCCTTTAAGTAAAATGCTTAAAGTTAGAAACGAAAAGATAGGCTCGGAGGGGTGTACTAGGGGTTTCGTGTACTAAAAATGAGTACAACGCTAAGGGTGTGGGAGAAATTAGTTGACTTAACTAGCCAAGTAATATGACTTAAATGGTCAAGTAATTATGATACGGGTTTAACACAAGGGTGATCCTAATGCCTCATATCATGTAGTAAATCCTACTACACGAATGTAGTCTCACTAGCGGTCTCGAGATGCATCACTAACGCAAGTTCTAGAATCTAAATGCTATCGGTACACTCATAAGCACTAATAGTAAATGCTTTTCCTATCAAATCTAAAGGCGAACCTCACATATTTGGGTGGAAAATTGTTCTGAATATACGATTATGTGCTAGTCATACAATCTCCTATCCATGAGCCGCTTGCTATGGCTAAAGTTTCACTCCTAAATGTTGTAAAAAAATTTAAATTTGGCGCTAAAATTGCACTAACAAGTATTTCTCATAATTTTATTACACATCTACCATTAAATAAAACAAACTCAAGCGAAAGTATATCTGTAAGGTATCATCATTTTACCCTCCCCTTACACTTAAGATGAACATTGTCCCCAATATTCAAGTAAAGAATGTAAAAGTGAAATAAGTAAAAAGAATGAAATCAAATACTCCCCTGATTCGCTCGGTATGGATAATAAGGTGGTCAGGTTAAATCTTCCTCCAAGAAAATGAACAATCAAAGCTTCCCTTCCATAAAAATAAATCATCTTCTTGTCATACATAACCTGTAAATCCTGAGAAAACAAACAAGGCAACCTCGCATAAAATCGGCAGCAATCTATATAAGTTACTAAATCCTAGAAAACAAAGTAAGATATAATGCATGTGGAATGAAGTTTGCAGATTTCCTGGAGATTATATAACTTAATAATTCACAAAAACCGTAAGACTCCGTTAGAAAAACAAAACCGGTAAAATTTCCAGATTTTTACACGTGACGCCGTCAAGAGTAATCTCGTTACGCCGTCTGAAGTGACCTGCAGAAATTCTTATGTTAAGTTTCCGGAAAATTTCTGGAAAAACTTGGTCCTACTTCCTGGAAAATCCTGCAAAGCTTCATTATGACTCGATACAAGCATTTGACTCTAACAAATACGAATATACATGTTCACTTAATATTGTGGAGAATCATGATCGGTTTGTTTCTTAAAAACACATTTGGGGTTTCCTCTTACACTTATCTTTTGCAAAAATACTTTTAGGTGGAGTTAGGACTAGGCCAAAACAACAAAGTAAAGTATTTTCACTATTTAATTTAGAAACATGATCTACCAACAATAAAAATAAAGCATGCATACGGAAGCAAATAACAAACAAACAAACAAAATAAAATCACACAAAGCATGGGTTGCCTCCCAAGAAGTGCTTTTCTTTATTTACGAGTCTTGTAGCTAGACTCAAGGTCATGGGTTACTACGTGACACGGGTGAGTTCCTCATTGAGGACATCTTTTGGATCAAACTTAGGTTTCAACTTCCTATCGGTTTCCTTAGTATGGTATGACCTTTCAAACTTTTCTCCATCCGGATCATACAAAGTCATCCTTATATGCCATGATCCGTCACCTTCTTTAGGTGGCTTGTCCCACCTCCATTTACACTTGTCTCCTTCTCATTTCCACTTATTCATCTCTATATTAATAGGAAATGAGATGAATAAGGGGTCCTCAAAGGGATCTAGCTCTTCATCTCTAGCTATGAGTTGTTCCACCGAATGTGTTTTTTCAACGAAATCTTTTTCTAGATAAAATGGGCATTGAGGTCCTATAAAGTTCCTTTCTATCCAAGGTCCATATCTAGATGGTCTCCTATTCATCTCTACCCAATGCGGTGTCGGTTCATCATCACAATCATAACTATGCTTCTTGACATCGTACACCGACCAAGTATCGCCCTCACCTACTGCTATCTTAGACTCCTTACAATCTATCATGGCACTAGCGGTTGCTAAAAATCCTCTTCCTACTAATAATGGGCATGTAGTGTCACTAACCATGTCAAGGACGTGAAAATCCGCTAATATAGTTAACCTTCCTACGTGAACAACTACATCCTTAATCATTCCAACCGGGTGGGCAATACTCCCATCCGCTAGCCCTATCAATACCTCAGTTTCCTCTAACTTTCCTAGCTTAAGAGCGGTGAATAAGGATAAAGGAATCAAGTTGAAGCTTGACCCTAAATCGGCTAGTGTGTCGAAAGCTTCGGATCTTCCTATCTTACAAGGCAAAACAAATATACCCGGATCATCAAGCTTTTTAGGCAACTTGTTTTGAACGAAGGCGGTCCTATTTTTACCTAGTTTAAACTTCTCATACTTTTCTAGGAGGGCACTATAGTAAGGAGCACGCGCTAAGACATCAATGACGGGGCGTTCAAGGTGAAGTTCCTTGAATTCATCGTCAAGGTCTTGCGTAGGAGGTGTTTCAACTATACTTTTGACCGGTTCTATATCGGGTGTTTTACTTGATTGGTCCTTTTGAAGAATTTGGTTTTGTTTGAAACACGTGCTCGTTGATTTAACCGAGTAGTATTGTGGACACGAAGTGGGTGACGAAATTGAAGATATGGAATTAACGTTTAGTTTTGGATTCTTGACCGTGTCGCTTGGGAGTGCTCCCATTTCTCGGTCATTGAGAACTTTCAACAATGCGTCAATTTTGGTGGTCATCTCGCTTTGCTTTTGTTTGAAATCGGCTTCAAACTAAGATATGCGAGCTTCTTGAGATGCCATGAACTTTGACATCAATCCTTCAAGATTGTTGGTACTACCATAGTTGTTAGAAGGATTGTTGTTGAAAGTACGGTTGGAGGGTGGACCGTTGGGTTGGTAACGATTAGGCGGATTGGAAGAATTGGGTTGATTTTGTTTCCACCTAGGGTTTGGGTGATTTTTCCAAGAGGGGTTGTATGAATCACCGTAAGGGTTTGGCTCGGGCTTGAAAGTGTACCACTTATCTCCCGCTTCGTCGATAGGCGTGGATGCGTAGTCCGCAAAAGCTGTTCCGGGGAGTTCCACACAATCACGAGTGTCATGGGGACCACTACATAATTCGCATGAAGAAGTGATTTTGTTCACTTGGCTTGAAGGCTTAGGAGCTTCGTAAGATTTCATGAGAAACTTGACTTGGTCCTCAAGTTCCATGATCCTACGGTCGGGAGTGCTAGAGTTGTTCGAAGGCAAAGATATTGCCTTGACCGTTTTGTTCAAATCACGAGGATCATTCCAACTTTCGTTGTCATAGAGAGCAAGATCTTCTATGAGTTCCCATGATTGTTCCGCACTTAGATCACGTACCTTACCACCGGCCGATTGGTCAATGGCTCGCCTCGTGGAGAGATCGATATGGTCATAAAAGATTTGGACTTGGAGCCAAAGATCTATGCCATGATGAGGGACTTTTTGGAGTAAGTCCTTGAAACGAGTCCATGCTTCATAAAGAGATTCGTTTTGACGTTGTTGGAACATCAATATGTCATTTCTAAGCTTAGTAGTTCTCCCCGGTGGGAAAAATTGAGCAAGGAAACGAGTGGTGAGATCATCCCATGTGGTGATGGATCCTGCGGGTAAACGCTCAAGCCATTGACTAGCTTGATCCCGTATAGAGAATTGGAATAGGCGTAATCGGGTTGTCTCTCTAGTTTCAACATCTAGGTCTATGGAATCTACGATTTTAAGGAAGTCCTTTAGATGTTGGTTTGGATCTTCAGAACGAAGTCCATGGAATGCACATCCGCTTTGCACCAACTGGATGGTGTCGGATCGCAAGGGGGTCACATTGGCTCCGGTGAGCTCAATGGTGTTCCGGTAGCCTTGGTGGCTAGGTTGGGAATACTCTCCTAAGGTTTGGGGCCTAAGAGGTTCTAGTGGTGGGTTTTGTTGTGGTCGGATGACGGGTTCAAAGATGTTCCCATCGTCCATGATGTCGGGTGGTGAAGAGTTACGAACAAAAACACAAAGAAATAAGATAGACTAAAGAAACCTAAAAATAAAAATAAAATCTTACTAGAAAGGAATCTAGCAAGTAGACCTAATAAAAAGAGATTCTAACCTAGACAATAACTATTCCCCGGCAGCGGCGCCAAAAACTTGATACGTGGGAATCGCACCAGGCTTTACCTCTCAAGGGATCTTGAGAAGCTTACAACCCCCACCAGGCAGTGTACCTGATCGTTGTAGTATAGTATAGTGACAAGTACCGGGGGATTGATCGTTCAGCCAGGAATAGTGTCGCTAGGATTAAAAAACCTAAATACTAGTTCTAAAGATGAAGGATGATTATTTTTGTATTTTTATATTTTTTAGAAAGCAAGTAAAAATCTCGGGTTTTAAGGATTTGGGTGGAATTAGTTGCTAGTCAACTAACCCAATACTAAAGATGCAATCAAAATAAAATACTAGAAATGAAAATAAACTAAGATAAACTAAGGTTGTGAGCAATAAGTGGAGAAATTGTGTTTACTTAGATTTCACTACTCCCTAGATATCTTTTACACGTTAATTACTTGTTATAGTTGCGTGGATGACGGATTGTATTCCTTAATACCATTCATGGGGTGGCGCACTTAATTCCCCAATCCTATGAGTGCCTACTTCAATCCTATGTCGAGCCGGCTAAGAAGCTCCTAACATGGGATCATTAGAATTTACTCATGCATTAAATACAACCAATAAAACCTAGTGCACGTCAGTTCATGTTTCCTAAGACGTTCAAGCATGTTACCATTTGGAGATCTGCCAGTTTTCTTAAGCCTAACATCGAAATCATTCATCCAATACAACCATAAACAAGTAATCAACACATAATCAACATCTAGGTTTCATTAGATCTAAGCAAACACAAGATAGATCTAGCCTAGCATGATGGAATTAAGACAAGAACAAGATATAGACAACCAACACATAGACATATTGATTGAATTAAAAGAATACTTATCTCAATTACACATGAAAGGGTTCAAGGGCTGAAAACCCTTGAAAAACCTGTAAAATTCGTAATAGGTTCGGCCTTAGGGTTTCTCCAAAACTTCTCTCCCTAATGAATGAAAATTAGAAAACTATATATAGAAAACTGAGGCTGACGGCGTCAAGACCAAATAGGTGACGTCGTCATCTCGCCGCCAAAATACTTCTCGGACTGCCTTAATCTTCATCTGACGCCGTCATGTGTTATGGTCTTCCAGGCCGTCACGTCTTTAACTCTTGACGCTCTACTTGTGACGCCTTCACGTTTGTACTGGGCCGTCATGCAATTTACTCTTGACGCCGTCAGGATGTTGCTCTTGACGCCGTCACCTACTGTTCCCAACAAGGAAAATTAAGACTTTGGCGTTTTCTTCACTTTTATGCTCCAAAAACGTCTGAATTGCTTCCTTTTCCAGATTTCTCTCCCAAAGCACCTAAAATCACAAAAGGAACTATTTAGGGTAATATTTGATCAAATAAATTCAATTACGGGCTTAAATGACCCCCTAAAAGTGGTTCATTTTTCGCCTCATCACCGTCCATCCTGGATCTTCAAACTCAGAGTCAGAATAGTAGCTTATTTCTGTGTCTGTGGAGCCATCTGAGTCAGAGGAGATGTACACAAGAGGGAAGTGACTCATTGTTTTCACTAGGGTTTTTGTATTATGATGAAAGTAAAGATGAATGAAATTTGTTGTTGGTAAAGTTGCTTTTATAGGCAAGTAAAGGTATAAGGGTATTAAATGAAGTTCATTGATTTCTACTTGCCTTGGTAGCTTTGGGAATTAATTTGGGGAGATAGTAATTACTTCGGGTTGACTTTCAAAGATATTTTGGTCAAACAGTCAACTATCAAGATATTTTGCTTGGGAAGTACTTTGGTCAACATAATGTTTGGGTTTATAACTGTAAGTACTGCTTCATCATCTATGGAAAGTACTGCTTGGTGATATAAAGGGTACGCTGACGTGTCAGAATACTGTTCCAATGGTCAGATTTGCGGGTAACAAACTTTCGAAAGATATGGGGATGATCACTTCCAAAAATAACGGTAAAATAATTAATTAACCGTGATTTTTTGTATCCTATCCTTATATAACTCATATCTTTTTCTTATTTATTCACCCGTATTCATTCACCATTCTTATTCATCAAACCCACTCATATCATTCACCGATTACAACTCTTCTCTTCAAACCTTCTCACAATGGCAAACCGACCAACCAACACCAAACACAACATGATAGCAAATCTTGAGAAAATGCAAAGTAACATTGAATTTCATGGCATTATTGATTTTCTCACCGGAACCACCATCTGTTACTCACTCTTAGTCAACCCAGAGATTATTGGACCTTGGATACAGGAGTTTTGGGCTACGGCAAGGTCTGAAGTTGAAGATGGAGAAGATATTATACATGTCACAGTTGCTGGGAGAGCTATTCGTGTTACAGAAGCAACAATCAGGGAGGCTCTGTTGTTAGAAGATGAAGGAGGCTCTGTTTTGTTTGCTAAACAAGAGATTTGGAATACATTACGAGACATTGGGTATGAAGGACCTTTGGATAAGCTTACTTTTCAGAAAGCAATGGTTAGTCCTCATTGGAAGTTTCTTATTCATGTTTTACTCCATTGTTTAAGTCCAAAGAGTACTGCTTGGGATCAATTTAGCCATTCTATAGCTTCTGCATTTGTTGGCCTTATTACCAATCAACCTTTCAACTTTTCATACATGATCCTTGATGGTATGATAACACATATTAAGACTGGATCCCCTTTTTTGATGTATCCTAGATTTGTTCAACTTCTCTTAGAGAATCCACTAGATGGGATAACAAAACCTTAGGATTATGTACCCACAATTAGCATGCCACCTAAAGTGTTTACCTTTATGTCTCACAAGGGAGTAAATTTTTCGGGTAAAAATACACCTCTCAATGCTTACATGTTAGAGGTAGCACAAGTTGTTAGGGATGATATTGACAACAGTGGTTCTGTTAATTCTGATGATGCTGATCAACCTGATCCTTCTGAGCATTCTGCATCAGCACATACACCTACACCACCTATTGTTTCACCTCAGCATGATGATTTAAGTGAGAGAACTCCCTCAGTATCAGCTTCTTTGGAAAAACCTGTTTCTGCTGAAGGTACTTCTCCACAAAGTACTTATTCTCAAGGTACTGCTTCAGAGCATACACCAGTACCTTCTCCCAAAGATTATACTCCCACAGGTGGGATTCAAACACCTGGAGGAGATGAGGGAGTTGGGGGGGGGGGCTATGAATAATTATGCTTTGACTAAAGAGTTGGAGAGGATGAAGAAAACTATGGATGATCAAGCTGCAGAAATCAAGAAGTTAAGGAAGAAGTTCAGAAGGTTGAAGAAGTTTGTCTGGCCTCTTGTCCAAAATTTTAGGCTTTATGTGAAGGAAAAGAAAAAGTCTCAGAAACAAAAGTCTAAATCTTCCAAGAAGACTTCTAAATCCAAAAGGAGGCATAGGAAGTCATCATCTATCAAATTGGGGAGGAATCAAGATGATAATTTGGATAGAGATGATGCTGAGATTCAATATTCAGAAGATGCTCACCTTTGGCAATATCCAGAAGAGCCAAAGACTTTTGTACCAGAGAAATACATTGAAGAGGATGTGAATATTGTACAAGAAGAAGATATTGAGCAAGAAGTTGTTGAGCAAGAAGCTGTTGAGCAAGATGCTGATGCACAGAATATTCAAAGTACTCAAACTCAAAGTACTGGTGTTGAAAGTACTGTTACTGAAAATACAGGTCTGCAAGGTACTGCTGAGCAAGGTACTGCTGAGCAAGGTACTGCTGCCATGAATATTGATGAAAGTGGAACTACTGCAGTTGGACCTTCTACAATAAATTTTGAAGATGAAGCTGGTCCTTCTACTTTTATACAGCAAGAAGAAGTTAAGGTGCATACTACAAGTGATGATGAAATAATTCCTCAGATTATGATCAATTTGAATAGACCTGCAGGAGGTATACATATTTCTGAGCCTACACAACAAGTTTCTGAAAGTACTTCTGAATCTGAAGAGTTAGATCCCAAAGACAAAGGGAAAGGGATCATGAAGCAGAAAGATATTAAGAATAAAAAGAAGAAATTCACTCTTGCACAGATTAGAGAACTAAAGATTGCAGAGGATGTAGAGCTTGCTAGAAAGCAACAAGCAGAATATGATGCAGAGTATTTGGCAGAGTTAAACAAGCCAATTACAAAGAAGCCTATGACAGTTTCTCAGGAAAGAAACTGGATGATAAGTTTCTTGAAAGGAAGAGGATACAAGAATTTACAAAGAATAAGGTATCCAGAAGTGAAAGCTCTATGGGAACAAGTACAAGAGTCTATCAGGAAAGAAGTAGAGAATTTTGTACCCATGGATGTTGATAGAGAGAAGAAGTTAGAAGATATTAGGGAAGAACAGGCTGAGCAAAGAAAATTGAAGAGAAAGATCTTGAAAGGAAGAGGATACAAGAATTTACAAAGAATAAGGTATCCAGAAGTGAAAGCTCTATGGGAACAAGTACAAGAGTCTATCAGGAAAGAAGTAGAGAATTTTGTACCCATGGATGTTGATAGAGAGAAGAAGTTAGAAGATATTAGAGAAGAACAGGCTGAGCAAAGAAAATTGAAGAGAAAGAAAGCAGTTTAAGAAGATCAATTGTCAAAAAGACTGAAGATGATACATGAAGATACAATTGATGAACTGAGAAACTATTTCAGAGTAGTTGATTTTGAGAATAAGAAGACAGAAGACTCTGGAAAGAAGTCCAAGATAATCTCATTCTCTGTGGTTGAATCAAAAGAAGGGAACTATCTTATGTTCAACAGAGAAGATGAAAGCTTCACAGTATTCAATATGCTATGGGATGTTCTGCATTTTATTACTAGAGAAGATCTATATGACTTATACATGCAAGTGAAGACATACTATGAAGAGATTGAAGCATCAGGAGTGGGATTAATTTTGCTTGAAGACTTAATTACCATATGGGAAACTGAAGAAACAAGTGTTGATCCTCTGTGGAATGATCAAGAGAATTGGGAAATCACAAGATGGAGATTCTTTGAGTCATCAGGAGTTCATGTACTTGAGATGGAAGATGGTACCGTGATTCACATGCTTGCTGAGAGAAGATATCCATTGATTAGAGAAATTATGCTCAGAATGCTGGATCATGGAATGGAACTTGAAGATGAATCTGATGTAGCTTTGGATGTTATTAAGCTATTTATCAGATGGACTAAGTCTGAAGAGTGATATTGAAAAATACTGGTATGATTTGTTTTGAATAATAAGTAATTTTTTTAAAGTACTGCAAAGACAAACAGTACTTTATCAAAGTACTGCTTGCTGAATTAAACCAGTATAAGTCCTTTGTAAAATAAAATAAAAAGTTTTTGTTGTTTAAAAGTGAAGTCAATAAAAGGATTTGAAAAGAAACGCATGGTGTTAGTATTAATACTACACAGCAAATGGTAATCAACTCACCATGTTTAACAGACAAGAAAGAGTTTGACTCATCATGAGGGTACGGCTCTGATGTGATAATCAAATCCATTTTTAGTTGACAATTTACTAAAAATTGTATGGTTTTCAACTCACCATATCTGTAAAAGTGAAGAGTTGGCTAGCCCACAAGGAAAAATGGCTTGTGGTAAAGGCTGTGGAAAATCCATTTTTGGTAATTAGTTCACCATGGTTGAAATCAAAGAACTAACTAGTCCAAAAGCAAACGGTTCTTGGTAAAGACTACTCAAATCCGTTGATAGCTGATGATTTGCTAAAAATCATATGGTTATCAATGTACCATGGTTGTTCTAACCTAAACATTGGCTACTCCAGAGTTAATGGTTTTGGTAAAGAGACATCAAAATCCATTAATTTTCAATGATTCACCTCTCACAGGAGTTTACACACCTGGAAGTGATGAGAATAGTATGAAACTTTAAAAGATTTGATGACTATCGTACCAAAATGTTGCTGAGTAGCTGAAGAGGATTATTGCAGAGAAGATATCAACTGATGTTGATAAAGAGTACTTTGACACATGACAGATAAAAGATAAAGAGATAAAGAAACAATCTTTCTGAAGATTTTTTGAAGATCAAAGATAACAAAGAAACTTGAAATCAAGAAAGTGGAGTTCAAGTTAGGGGAGGATTGTTGGGATATAAAAGATCAAGGTACTTCTGTATGTCAAAGTACTGTTGCATGAAGAGTAAAGTCAAAGTACTGCTTGAAGATAAAAGTCAAAGTACTACTGTTTATTGAAGATTGTTCAAAGTACTTCGAAAAATATAAGGACTTAAGTGCAATATTAGTTAAAGGATTAATGTGTAACATTGTATGAATATTCTAGAATTAGTTAGGGATAATTACTTGTCGTTCAAGTTAAGATGATGTAAACCGACTTAAGGTTATCTATATAAGGAGCCTTATGATGGTATTAGGGATGTATGTTTTTAGTTGAAGTTTTAAAAGTCTTAAAAGCTTTACAAAGTCGATAATAGTTAGGGATTGTTAGTGAATCTGTGTAACAAAGCAGGTTCAAGTTTGGTTTAATATAAAAGTTCTTTTTAAGCTTTGTGTTAGTAGATTCCGCATACTTTACAAGGTAAAACAGTGTTTCAATATTAATAGTGTTGAGTTTACTTAATATTATTAAACCTTTACAAGCTACAAAGTAGTTTGATCAGAGTATATCGATCCAACATCATTGTTTGGTATGTTTGCATTGTTGTTGAAGTTAAGATTTAGACAAACATTATTTCCAACCGTGTCATCAATATTTTCATTGTTTCCATTCATAGATGGATCTTGGTTTTAAAAGATTTTGAAAAGTTTTTTAAGTATTGAGCACTTGTTTAAAATGTTTTAAGACCAAACTTGCTCTTATACCAATTGTTGTTCCCTAATCCTTGACAGTTTTGTGAAATAAAGAGTAAAACAGTTTAAATGTGATGAGTGCTCAAACACTCATCATTTTTTGTCTAATCTGAACTGCAAAACATACAAAAACACTCAGTAATGCATCAAAATACTAAAAATATTTCAAAATTGTGTTTTATATGTTTTAGATGCAAAATGAGCAAAAACAAATGAAAAACGCACAAAGTTTGCAAAATTGGCAGTTTCAGTCCCCCAACTTTCATAAAATTACAAAACTAGTCCCTGGATATTCAAAATATGGAAAATTATCACCAAAGGTCCTTTTGAAATCATAAGTTGTCATATTTAGTCCTTTGGTGAAAAATTGGAAAAGTTTTGGAAATTTACAGTTTAGCCCCTGAAGTTTCAGATTTTGGCAGATTTGGTCCCTGGTGGGATATTTTTGAAAGGAAAATAATTTTTTGTCCTTGGAAAATCAAAAAGTGACAAAAATGGTCCTTGGAATGAAAGTTTGAAGAAATTGCAATTTAACCCCTCAAGTTTCAACATTTGGCAGTTTTAGTCCCTGGAGGACCAAAAGTGAAAATTTGCAATTTTTATCCTTGGGTATTTGGTACTTGGCAGAAAAGGAACTTGAAACAGGTTTGGAAAAATTACAAAAACAATCCCTTGGTTTTCAGTTTTGTATGAATGGTCCTTGTGATTTTGAAACATGAAAATAAACAAATCAAATCCATTTCCAATCCAATACATCCCTGATCCACAAACTTATCCCTACCCAATCCACCCCATCCTACTCTTTGGCCCAATCACCAAATTCAGCCCACCACTCTTAAAAAACCTTACCCCGTTTTTAATATAAACCACCCCAAGTCAAACCTACTTTGACCATCTCCTCCCCCACCTAGCCTGCTACAACCTGCTCCCCTCACCTCCACATCACCTTCACCACTCCTTGTCCCCCTCCACCTCAGCTAAGCTCCAAGAGGCATTAATTAGTCCTAAAGGCGTCCAAGTTATCTGTCTGACAAGAAAAAGAAAATGGCGCCAAAAATCCATTTTGAAGGCTGAGATTATGTGTAAGCAATCCAATGGCTGAAAACAAAGTGGGATTGAGAGAGAAACTACCCCAAGTCCTTATAAGTCAAGAAAAAACAAGGAAGGAAGGCAGTAGGTAGCAGTAGAGTAGTATTAGTTTGTAGTTTAAGTTAGCTTATGTAAAATTTGTATAATTTGTCTTTCTAAATTGTAATTTCAAGTTTATTAGTATTCCCTCAACACTTTTGTTATATTTAAAAGTTCTGTAATGCAATTAAAAAGTATCTTAATTTAAATTCAGTTTCTTGAAAAATTTTATTAAATTCTCATTTGTCCTTAATCTTATGGAAAGATTGTTCTGAGTCCCATTAAGTTCAATTAAGTTTATTTTCATGCTCTTAAGAGTTCACAAACTTGTTAATTCAGTCAAGCTCATGGTTACTAAAAAATGTCAAAAAGCACCAAGAATATGTCATAATTCAAACATCAGTTTGTGTGAAGATACAAGCATGGAGTATGAGTAATTTTGGATTGCTACGGTTTAAAGTCTCATGGGAGACACCTAGGAAGTAACTTGGTACCTTGGTTACATGTTCTCAGACAGTGAATCATTTGTAAGCTTGGTTTTACATCCTTTGGTACTTTTACTATTTCAAAGTTTAAATCAGTGTTATCTAGGATTATATGGTGTATTTAGTGTTATTAAGTTATATCATAGCTATTGTGTTTGCATTATTCCATTAAATCTCATTTTTACTTATTTCATCATTTCACTGCCAAATTTGCATTAGTAGATATAGGGATGTTTTGTTGTTAGTAATTGTACCTTTGTGTTCAAAATGGTTTCATACATCAGTAGGCATGCTTATTAGGTCATTTCATGGTTCAATTCAATCAACTGCTCATAAATTCTCAATATGGTAATCATTTCAGGGGTGTTTGGCATAATATATTTCAAAGTGCTCAGAGGTGTTTTAGTTGTAACCTTCAGCTGAGACATGTCACATTAGGTTTATTTAGGTTAGTAAACTCTTAAAATCCAGTGTTCATATGGGCAAAAGTCAAAATGTACTTGTGAATGAATTCTTGAATTAACTGTTGGAGTTTTGGTCCTCATAGGTGTTCATGTTGTTACACATTTGGATAATTTGACTTAAACTAGTCTTACTTTAGTGTAATAGTCCATAATCAGTAATTAGATTAGATCTAAATCTCACATAAGTCAAATCTTAAGTTTTCTTCAAAAGTCAAAGTTCATGTTTTCAGTTTTTTTTCCAAACTTCAAGGATTTATTGTGATTTTTGTGATGAGATTTAGGATTTAAGATTTTCACAATTTGTTGTCTACCAGTTGAACTTCATTGTCCCATATCCCTTTTAATTTTGTGATTTTTTTCTTGGGCCCCACATTGGCTCAAACAGCAGCAGCTAGCTGTCTGAGTTTCTGGATCGTGCACTGTAGCAGCAGCAGCTGCCCAACCACACCTGTTCTGTGGGTCCCACAGACCACATAAGTGGGCCCCACACCTTCCCCTTTAGTTCATTAGATCCCCCACCTGGCCCTCTACAGATTTCTAGTAATTTTGTGCCCCTAAAATCCCTGGGACCCACCTTAATTTAGCTCTCAAATCCGTCCATTTTTCAGTTTTAATATGGGTCAAAAGTGTCTAATTTGACCCATTTACCCATTCCTTGTTCCAAACTTGTTGTTTCTAGCTTAGCTTTGTCCATTTCAGTAGTTTTCATCAATTTTCACCACTGTGGGTCCCACAGAGGGTCAAAAACTAGGATAAGTCAACAAAAGTCAATTAGTTTCCATTTTAGTGTCCATTTTCTTCATTTTTAAGTTTGGAAAAAGTTGTTTTTACAAAAGTTGTTAGTTTTTAGGTATAAAACAAGTCTCCAAAAGAAAAAACCAGAAAATCCAAAATTAATTTTAAGTAATAGCTTCTATTTAATATTATTCATCTTTTTAATTTTCATTTTTAATTTTTCCTTAACAACTTAGCATTTTTATATTTTTATTAAATTACTTTTATGTTAAAGTATTTTCAGTAATTTTTCCAGATTTTTCTTTTGTCATCTAGTGGTTCTTAGAATTAATATTAGTTTAATTAATAATTAATTAATTAATAGGAATTAAATAGCAAATCTAGTTTTTATAAAGTAACACATAGTTTTATATTTTTCCTAGCTTATATATTTTATAAAACATTTTCAGGAATTTTTCTAGAATTTTTACTGTTCATTTGCTAGTTTTTAGAATTTAAATAGTTTAATTAGTAATTAAGTAATAATTAAAATAATAATTAGTAAAATAGTGTAAAAATACATAAAATAGACTTTTTATATTTTTCTAGGATTCCTGTGATGGTTAAGTAGTTTTATAAATTTTATCTTAATTTTCTAAGTCTTTTTAGTATTTTTTAATAATTTAAATTAGGTAAATTAGTTAATTAATCCTTAATTAGAAATTAATTAATAATAAATAATTAAATAGTTTAAAATTTCAATTTCTTTTTTTTTTATAAAATTTTCTTTTATTATTAGGATCATTAAATAGCAATTTTTATTTTCATAACTCTTTTAGTTTTCAAATTTTACTTTTTATTTTACACGTTCACGTTTGTTTTAATTATAATTTTACGTTTCTAGGTTTTTAAACGTTTTTAAGTTATCTGGTTTTTCTAAAAAGTTCAAAATTCTTAGTTTTTAGAATAAAATCATTCACAAACCCCTTTTCATCCAAATTCACCCGATCACGAAATCGTTTGTTAACCATCCACACCTCGTCGGGACATAACGACCCGGGGAAACCTTATACTTCCGCGGAGCATTGATCTAGGCTGTTTGACTTTGTTGACCATTCCTTGGTCAATATAAGTTAGGTGGTTCAGGCTCAATCAATTTTTGGCGCCGCTGCCGGGGAGGTTGTGCGCGTTTATCTAAACGGTTTTTCTGATTAGTGTCTTTGGAATTCGTTCCATTGTACATTTATCCATCCTTGTTCATATTTTCATAAAAACAAAACCCAAAAAGATTTTCTTTATCCTTTGTACAAAATGTTTACCCAAAAACCCAAAAATACTCACCTTTACCCTCTTACCCCTTTGATTCTCATTTCCTCACCCTCTATACACATTTGATTCTTTCTATGTCTCATCCACACTTTCTGGTTTGCCAGTGGTGTGGTAGTTCTCATAATGGTGGTAATTGCCCCGGTTGTGGCATGGTAGAGTCAGGAAACGGGTCTGTCTATAACCAAGATCCCTATTCTTACCATGACACCACTGATTCATTCCACCAGCTACCACACCATCAGTCTCAGCAGTTTTACTGTTGTGAGTACTGTGGTGGTTCACACTACAGTTCTGATTGTCAATCGGGAAACACGCTTGTCTATGAGCAGTTTCCTGATAACGGTTATGACTCTAGCACGTACAACCCACAGCCTCAACAGTTTAACTGTTGTGATTTCTGTGGAGGTCCACACTTCAGTTCAGATTGTCAAACGGGGAATCCATACCCTTGTGACAATTTTGACACACCTTACTACGACCAACCTCCACAGTACGATATGAATCAAGCACTTCTTCCAGAAATGCAAAATATGATGAAAATCGTTGATGAGCTTAAGGGTTTAGTTAAAGACTTTGCCCAAAGACATACTCATCAAAAATCCATGGAAGAATTGCTTGCTGAAGAGCAGGCTGCTAGAATAAATTCCCAAGATGCCTATGAAAAATCTATTCGGGAATCCATTGCAAGAGAAAAAGCAGCCAGATCTAGCTCTTTATTCCGTTTTATTCCTGATGACAGTGATGATGAGGATACACTTGATATCCTTCAATTCTATAAAGATCCATCAAGTTCATCAGTTGATACCCCAGCAGTTGAGATTCCATCTCAAACAACTGCTATCACACCCGAGGTTCCCACTCAGTCTTTGATCATGGGGGACGAGCATCTTGACACTGTTCCTGATAAGGAATCGGACGAATTAATAAAGTCTAGTGTTGAGATCCTTGTCCCAATCCCGAGAGAGTCACAGGGAACTTTGGATGATATGTGTGATATTCCTTCCCCTATTGAGTGTCCTAAAGATCAATTTGAGACTTTCTCAGATTTTAGCGATGATTGTACATCTTATGGAGACATCGAGTATGTTGAGGCATCAGTTCCACAAACTGATGCTGATCATCTTCTTGAGGAGTTCGCTGATGAACTTGCTCACATCAATCCACTTTCATTGGAAGGTGATGATGGTCTCCTCGATTTCCAAACCGATCTGGGAGAAATTGAAAGTCTCCTATATCATGATCCGTCACTCACTTCTGATCCCAGCAGTCCAATAGAGAATAATAATCACTTTGTTCCTGAAGCATTCAATACTACTCTCACCAATCCTCTATTTGAATTCGACTCTGAATTCACTTTGATTTCTGATAATCCACTCTTTGGTATTCGGAATGAGGATTGTGATGAGTTTATTCCGGAACATGAATTCACAGATTCACATCTTGTGAATGATTCTCTTCATGAGGAGTTCTCCGGTGAACTCACTCATCATGTCACGACTCCTCCGAAGTTTGATTGCCCGGGGGGAGATGCTCTCAATCATGAGAATTTGCAAAATCCCACCCACCCTCCCGGGTTGTTTACGAGCTTAACCTTTGAAATCCAAACTCAGGCTATTGAGCCTCCTCTCGAGGAAGAAGATCAAATCATGCTTTTCGTCATGGTTTTCTTCCTTTTCTTCACCTACAGGGTGACTTCTTCTCTCCTTCACTCCTTCGGGAGTGAGGATACTATATTTGATCCCGGCATTTTCATGTATCATTATCTTGAGCCGGATACTTATCTCATCGGTGTGGAACTTTCACGTGCTTCAAATGTTTGTCCAAACATCTTGAATGAAAGTCCGATTGAGATTGTTTCTTCCACATCATGCTTCCCCAATGACAAATGAATTAGGGGTCGAGTCAAGCTAGCGACTCAGTAAACAAAAACAGTAGCATGCATATAGGGTTTTCACCCTAAGTGTGGGGGAGTCCCCCATGCTATGGTTACATATAGAGTGAAAAAACAAAATGGTGTTTTCCACGCTTCGCTTGTAATGTTGCCCTTTTACGTTCAAAATGTCGGCATAATAGCCGGGATTTTGAATATTGAGGACAATATTCATGCTAAGTGTGGGGGGGTATTCGCTATTCTAGCGAATTTTATCACATTTTACTATATAATACCCCCGTTTTTGCCAAAATTTCAAAATTTTCAAAAATTTTTCACTGGTGCTTCAAAATTTTTTGTGGTAATCAGTCCGCCTTGTCTAACCGACAAAAGGGATTGGCTAGTCCAGGAGCAAACGGCTCTTGGTAAAGACATACCAAATCCGTTGACGGCTGGCAATTTGCCCAAAATTGTATGGTTCCTCAACTCCCCAAAAACAAATGAGTTGGCTAGCCCGCAAGATTATGGCTTGTGGTAAAGGCCGTGGAAAATCCATAATTGGTAATCAGCTCACCAAGATGTTGACTATTCCATCAAGAGCTGGCTAGTCCAGAAGCAAACGGCTTTTGGTAAAGACTACTCAAATCCGTTGACAGCTGGTGGTTTGCTCAAAATCACACGGTTATCAGGTGTGCCACAGTTCTTACACCTGGCTACTCCAGAAGTGATGGCTTTTGGTAAAGAGTTTAAAATCCATCAAGTTTTCAAAACAGTATTGCTAAGGACTAGCAATAGTTTACTGTGGGGGATTGATGAGTGCTCAAACACTCATCATTTTTTGTCTAATCTGAACTGCAAAACATACAAAAACACTCAGTAATGCATCAAAATACTAAAAATATTTCAAAATTGTGTTTTATATGTTTTAGATGCAAAATGAGCAAAAACAAATGAAAAACGCACAAAGTTTGCAAAATTGGCAGTTTCAGTCCCCCAACTTTCATAAAATTACAAAACTAGTCCCTGGATATTCAAAATATGGAAAATTATCACCAAAAGTCCTTTTGAAATCATAAGTTGTCATATTTAGTCCTTTGATGAAAAATTGGAAAAGTTTTGGAAATTTACAGTTTATCCCCTGAAGTTTCAGATTTTGGCAGATTTGGTCCCTGGTGGGATATTTTTGAAAGGAAAATAATTTTTTATCCTTGGAAAATCAAAAAGTGACAAAAATGGTCCTTGGAATGAAAGTTTGAAGAAATTGCAATTTAACCCCTCAAGTTTCAACATTTGGCAGTTTTAGTCCCTGGAGGACCAAAAGTGAAAATTTGCAATTTTTATCCTTGGGTATCTGGTACTTGGCAGAAAAGGACCTTGAAACAGGTTTGGAAAAATTACAAAAACAGTCCCTTGATTTTCAGTTTTTGTATGAATGGTCCTTGTGATTTTGAAACATGAAAATAAACAAATCAAATCCATTTCCAATCCAATACATCCCTGATCCACAAACTTATCCCTACCCAATCCACCCCATCTTACTCCTTGGCCCAATCACCAAATTCAGCCCACCACTCTTAAAAAACCTTACCCCGTTTTTAATATAAACCACCCCAAGTCAAACCTACTTTGACCATCTCCTCCCCCACCTAGCCTGCTACAACCTGCTCCCCTCACCTCCACATCACCTTCACCATTCCTTGTCCCCCTCCACCTCAGCTAAGCTCCAAGAGGCATTAATTAGTCCTAAAGGCGTCCAAGTTATCTGTCTGACAAGAAAAAGAAAATGGCGCCAAACATCCATTTTGAAGGCTGAGATTATGTGTAAGCAATCCAATGGCTGAAAACAAAGTGGGATTGAGAGAGAAACTACCCCAAGTCCTTATAAGTCAAGAAAAAACAAGGAAGGAAGGCAATAGGTAGCAGTAGAGTACTATTAGTTTGTAGTTTAAGTTAGCTTATGTAAAATTTGTATAATTTGTCTTTCTAAATTGTAATTTCAAGTTTATTAGTATTCCCTCAACACTTTTGTTATATTTAAAAGTTTTGTAATGCAATTAAAAAGTATCTTAATTTAAATTCAGTCTCTTGCAAAATTTTATTAAATTCTCATTTGTCCTTAATCTTATGGAAAGATTGTTCTGAGTCCCATTAAGTTCAATTAAGTTTATTTTCATGCTCTTGAGAGTTCACAAACTTGTTAATTCAGTCAAGCTCATGGTTACTAAAAAATGTCAAAAAGCACCAAGAATATGTCATAATTCAAACATCAGTTTGTGTGAAGATACAAGCATGGAGTATGAGTAATTTTGGATTGCTACGGTTTAAAGTCTCATGGGAGACACCTAGGAAGTAACTTGGTACCTTGGTTACATGTTCTCAGACAGTGAATCATTTGTAAGCTTGGTTTTACATCCTTTGGTACTTTTACTATTTCAAAGTTTAAATCAGTGTTATCTAGGATTATATGGTGTATTTAGTGTTATTAAGTTATATCATAGCTATTGTGTTTGCATTATTCCATTAAATCTCATTTTTACTTATTTCATCATTTCACTGCCAAATTTGCATTAGTAGATATAGGGATGTTTTGTTGTTAGTAATTGTACCTTTGTGTTCAAAATGGTTTCATACATCAGTAGGCATGCTTATTAGGTCATTTCATGGTTCAATTCAATCAACTGCTCATAAATTCTCAATATGGTAATCATTTCAGGGGTGTTTGGCATAATATATTTCAAAGTGCTCAGAGGTGTTTTAGTTGTAACCTTCAGCTGAGACATGTCACATTAGGTTTATTTAGGTTAGTAAACTCTTAAAATCCAGTGTTCATATGGGCAAAAGTCAAAATGTACTTGTGAATGAATTCTTGAATTAACTGTTGGAGTTTTGGTCCTCATAGGTGTTCATGTTGTTACACATTTGGATAATTTGACTTAAACTAGTCTTACTTTAGTGTAATAGTCCATAATCAGTAATTAGATTAGATCTAAATCTCACATAAGTCAAATCTTAAGTTTTCTTCAAAAGTCAAAGTTCATGTTTTCAGGTTTTTTTTCCAAACTTCAAGGATTTATTGTTATTTTTGTGATGAGATTTAGGATTTAAGATTTTCACAATTTGTTGTCTACCAGTTGAACTTCATTGTCCCATATCCCTTTTAATTTTGTGATTTTTTTCTTGGGCCCCACATTGGCTCAAACAGCAGCAGCTAGCTGTCTGAGTTTCTGGATCGTGCACTGTAGCAGCAGCAGCTGCCCAACCACACCTGTTCTGTGGGTCCCACAGACCACATAAGTGGGCCCCACACCTTCCCCTTTAGTTCATTAGATCCCCCACCTGGCCCTCTACAGATTTCTAGTAATTTTGTACCCCTAAAATCCCTGGGACCCACCTTAATTTAGCTCTCAAATCCGTCCATTTTTCAGTTTTAATATGGGTCAAAAGTGTCTAATTTGACCCATTTACCCATTCCTTGTTCCAAACTTGTTGTTTCTAGCTTAGCTTTGTCCATTTCAGTAGTTTTCATCAATTTTCACCACTGTGGGTCCCACAGAGGGTCAAAAACTAGGATAAGTCAACAAAAGTCAATTAGTTTCCATTTTAGTGTCCATTTTCTTCATTTTTAAGTTTGGAAAAAGTTGTTTTTACAAAAGTTGTTAGTTTTTAGGTATAAAACAAGTCTCCAAAAGAAAAAACCAGAAAATCCAAAATTAATTTTAAGTAATAGCTTCTATTTAATATTATTCATCTTTTTAATTTTCATTTTTAATTTTTCCTTAACAACTTAGCATTTTTATATTTTTATTAAATTACTTTTATGTTAAAGTATTTTCAGTAATTTTTCCAGATTTTTCTTTTGTCATCTAGTGGTTCTTAGAATTAATATTAGTTTAATTAATAATTAATTAATTAATAGGAATTAAATAGCAAATCTAGTTTTTATAAAGTAACACATAGTTTTTATATTTTTCCTAGCTTATATATTTTATAAAACATTTTCAGGAATTTTTCTAGAATTTTTACTGTTCATTTGCTAGTTTTTAGAATTTAAATAGTTTAATTAGTAATTAAGTAATAATTAAAATAATAATTAGTAAAATAGTGTAAAAATACATAAAATAGACTTTTTATATTTTTCTAGGATTCCTGTGATGGTTAAGTAGTTTTATAAATTTTATCTTAATTTTCTAAGTCTTTTTAGTATTTTTTAATAATTTAAATTAGGTAAATTAGTTAATTAATCCTTAATTAGAAATTAATTAATAATAAATAATTAAATAGTTTAAAATTTCAATTTCTTTTTTTTTTATAAAATTTTCTTTTATTATTAGGATCATTAAATAGCAATTTTTATTTTCATAAGTCTTTTAGTTTTCAAATTTTACTTTTTATTTTACACGTTCACGTTTGTTTTAATTATAATTTTACGTTTCTAGGTTTTTAAACGTTTTTAAGTTATCTGGTTTTTCTAAAAAGTTCAAAATTCTTAGTTTTTAGAATAAAATCATTCACAAACCCCTTTTCATCCAAATTCACCCGATCACGAAATCGTTTGTTAACCATCCACACCTCGTCGGGACATAACGACCCGGGGAAACCTTATACTTCCGCGGAGCATTGATCTAGGCTGTTTGACTTTGTTGACCATTCCTTGGTCAATATAAGTTAGGTGGTTCAGGCTCAATCAATTTTTGGCGCCGCTGCCGGGGAGGTTGTGCGCGTTTATCTAAACGGTTTTTCTGATTAGTGTCTTTGGAATTCGTTCCATTGTACATTTATCCATCCTTGTTCATATTTTCATAAAAACAAAACCCAAAAAGATTTTCTTTATCCTTTGTACAAAATGTTTACCCAAAAACCCAAAAATACTCACCTTTACCCTCTTACCCCTTTGATTCTCATTTCCTCACCCTCTATACACATTTGATTCTTTCTATGTCTCATCCACACTTTCTGGTTTGCCAGTGGTGTGGTAGTTCTCATAATGGTGGTAATTGCCCCGGTTGTGGCATGGTAGAGTCAGGAAACGGGTCTGTCTATAACCAAGATCCCTATTCTTACCATGACACCACTGATTCATTCCACCAGCTACCACACCATCAGTCTCAGCAGTTTTACTGTTGTGAGTACTGTGGTGGTTCACACTACAGTTCTGATTGTCAATCGGGAAACACGCTTGTCTATGAGCAGTTTCCTGATAACGGTTATGACTCTAGCACGTACAACCCACAGCCTCAACAGTTTAACTGTTGTGATTTCTGTGGAGGTCCACACTTCAGTTCAGATTGTCAAACGGGGAATCCATACCCTTGTGACAATTTTGACACACCTTACTACGACCAACCTCCACAGTACGATATGAATCAAGCACTTCTTCCAGAAATGCAAAATATGATGAAAATCGTTGATGAGCTTAAGGGTTTAGTTAAAGACTTTGCCCAAAGACATACTCATCAAAAATCCATGGAAGAATTGCTTGCTGAAGAGCAGGCTGCTAGAATAAATTCCCAAGATGCCTATGAAAAATCTATTCGGGAATCCATTGCAAGAGAAAAAGCAGCCAGATCTAGCTCTTTATTCCGTTTTATTCCTGATGACAGTGATGATGAGGATACACTTGATATCCTTCAATTCTATAAAGATCCATCAAGTTCATCAGTTGATACCCCAGCAGTTGAGATTCCATCTCAAACAACTGCTATCACACCCGAGGTTCCCACTCAGTCTTTGATCATGGGGGACGAGCATCTTGACACTGTTCCTGATAAGGAATCGGACGAATTAATAAAGTCTAGTGTTGAGATCCTTGTCCCAATCCCGAGAGAGTCACAGGGAACTTTGGATGATATGTGTGATATTCCTTCCCCTATTGAGTGTCCTAAAGATCAATTTGAGACTTTCTCAGATTTTAGCGATGATTGTACATCTTATGGAGACATCGAGTATGTTGAGGCATCAGTTCCACAAACTGATGCTGATCATCTTCTTGAGGAGTTCGCTGATGAACTTGCTCACATCAATCCACTTTCATTGGAAGGTGATGATGGTCTCCTCGATTTCCAAACCGATCTGGGAGAAATTGAAAGTCTCCTATATCATGATCCGTCACTCACTTCTGATCCCAGCAGTCCAATAGAGAATAATAATCACTTTGTTCCTGAAGCATTCAATACTACTCTCACCAATCCTCTATTTGAATTCGACTCTGAATTCACTTTGATTTCTGATAATCCACTCTTTGGTATTCGGAATGAGGATTGTGATGAGTTTATTCCGGAACATGAATTCACAGATTCACATCTTGTGAATGATTCTCTTCATGAGGAGTTCTCCGGTGAACTCACTCATCATGTCACGACTCCTCCGAAGTTTGATTGCCCGGGGGGAGATGCTCTCAATCATGAGAATTTGCAAAATCCCACCCACCCTCCCGGGTTGTTTACGAGCTTAACCTTTGAAATCCAAACTCAGGCTATTGAGCCTCCTCTCGAGGAAGAAGATCAAATCATGCTTTTCGTCATGGTTTTCTTCCTTTTCTTCACCTACAGGGTGACTTCTTCTCTCCTTCACTCCTTCGGGAGTGAGGATACTATATTTGATCCCGGCATTTTCATGTATCATTATCTTGAGCCGGATACTTATCTCATCGGTGTGGAACTTTCACGTGCTTCAAATGTTTGTCCAAACATCTTGAATGAAAGTCCGATTGAGATTGTTTCTTCCACATCATGCTTCCCCAATGACAAATGAATTAGGGGTCGAGTCAAGCTAGCGACTCAGTAAACAAAAACAGTAGCATGCATATAGGGTTTTCACCCTAAGTGTGGGGGAGTCCCCCATGCTATGGTTACATATAGAGTGAAAAAACAAAATGGTGTTTTCCACGCTTCGCTTGTAATGTTGCCCTTTTACGTTCAAAATGTCGGCATAATAGCCGGGATTTTGAATATTGAGGACAATATTCATGCTAAGTGTGGGGGGGTATTCGCTATTCTAGCGAATTTTATCACATTTTACTATATAATACCCCCGTTTTTGCCAAAATTTCAAAATTTTCAAAAATTTTTCACTGGTGCTTCAAAATTTTTTGTGGTAATCAGTCCGCCTTGTCTAACCGACAAAAGGGATTGGCTAGTCCAGGAGCAAACGGCTCTTGGTAAAGACATACCAAATCCGTTGACGGCTGGCAATTTGCCCAAAATTGTATGGTTCCTCAACTCCCCAAAAACAAATGAGTTGGCTAGCCCGCAAGATTATGGCTTGTGGTAAAGGCCGTGGAAAATCCATAATTGGTAATCAGCTCACCAAGATGTTGACTATTCCATCAAGAGCTGGCTAGTCCAGAAGCAAACGGCTTTTGGTAAAGACTACTCAAATCCGTTGACAGCTGGTGGTTTGCTCAAAATCACACAGTTATCAGGTGTGCCACAGTTCTTACACCTGGCTACTCCAGAAGTGATGGCTTTTGGTAAAGAGTTTAAAATCCATCAAGTTTTCAAAACAGTATTGCTAGGGACTAGCAATAGTTTACTGTGGGGGATTGATGAGTGCTCAAACACTCATCATTTTTGGTCTAATCTGAACTGCAAAACATACAAAAACACTCAGTAATGCATCAAAATACTAAAAATATTTCAAAATTGTGTTTTATATGTTTTAGATGCAAAATGAGCAAAAACAAATGAAAAACGCACAAAGTTTGCAAAATTGGCAGTTTCAGTCCCCCAACTTTCATAAAATTACAAAACTAGTCCCTGGATATTCAAAATATGGAAAATTATCACCAAAAGTCCTTTTGAAATCATAAGTTGTCATATTTAGTCCTTTGATGAAAAATTGGAAAAGTTTTGGAAATTTACAGTTTATCCCCTGAAGTTTCAGATTTTGGCAGATTTGGTCCCTGGTGGGATATTTTTGAAAGGAAAATAATTTTTTATCCTTGGAAAATCAAAAAGTGACAAAAATGGTCCTTGGAATGAAAGTTTGAAGAAATTGCAATTTAACCCCTCAAGTTTCAACATTTGGCAGTTTTAGTCCCTGGAGGACCAAAAGTGAAAATTTGCAATTTTTATCCTTGGGTATCTGGTACTTGGCAGAAAAGGACCTTGAAACAGGTTTGGAAAAATTACAAAAACAGTCCCTTGATTTTCAGTTTTTGTATGAATGGTCCTTGTGATTTTGAAACATGAAAATAAACAAATCAAATCCATTTCCAATCCAATACATCCCTGATCCACAAACTTATCCCTACCCAATCCACCCCATCTTACTCCTTGGCCCAATCACCAAATTCAGCCCACCACTCTTAAAAAACCTTACCCCGTTTTTAATATAAACCACCCCAAGTCAAACCTACTTTGACCATCTCCTCCCCCACCTAGCCTGCTACAACCTGCTCCCCTCACCTCCACATCACCTTCACCATTCCTTGTCCCCCTCCACCTCAGCTAAGCTCCAAGAGGCATTAATTAGTCCTAAAGGCGTCCAAGTTATCTGTCTGACAAGAAAAAGAAAATGGCGCCAAACATCCATTTTGAAGGCTGAGATTATGTGTAAGCAATCCAATGGCTGAAAACAAAGTGGGATTGAGAGAGAAACTACCCCAAGTCCTTATAAGTCAAGAAAAAACAAGGAAGGAAGGCAATAGGTAGCAGTAGAGTACTATTAGTTTGTAGTTTAAGTTAGCTTATGTAAAATTTGTATAATTTGTCTTTCTAAATTGTAATTTCAAGTTTATTAGTATTCCCTCAACACTTTTGTTATATTTAAAAGTTTTGTAATGCAATTAAAAAGTATCTTAATTTAAATTCAGTCTCTTGCAAAATTTTATTAAATTCTCATTTGTCCTTAATCTTATGGAAAGATTGTTCTGAGTCCCATTAAGTTCAATTAAGTTTATTTTCATGCTCTTGAGAGTTCACAAACTTGTTAATTCAGTCAAGCTCATGGTTACTAAAAAATGTCAAAAAGCACCAAGAATATGTCATAATTCAAACATCAGTTTGTGTGAAGATACAAGCATGGAGTATGAGTAATTTTGGATTGCTACGGTTTAAAGTCTCATGGGAGACACCTAGGAAGTAACTTGGTACCTTGGTTACATGTTCTCAGACAGTGAATCATTTGTAAGCTTGGTTTTACATCCTTTGGTACTTTTACTATTTCAAAGTTTAAATCAGTGTTATCTAGGATTATATGGTGTATTTAGTGTTATTAAGTTATATCATAGCTATTGTGTTTGCATTATTCCATTAAATCTCATTTTTACTTATTTCATCATTTCACTGCCAAATTTGCATTAGTAGATATAGGGATGTTTTGTTGTTAGTAATTGTACCTTTGTGTTCAAAATGGTTTCATACATCAGTAGGCATGCTTATTAGGTCATTTCATGGTTCAATTCAATCAACTGCTCATAAATTCTCAATATGGTAATCATTTCAGGGGTGTTTGGCATAATATATTTCAAAGTGCTCAGAGGTGTTTTAGTTGTAACCTTCAGCTGAGACATGTCACATTAGGTTTATTTAGGTTAGTAAACTCTTAAAATCCAGTGTTCATATGGGCAAAAGTCAAAATGTACTTGTGAATGAATTCTTGAATTAACTGTTGGAGTTTTGGTCCTCATAGGTGTTCATGTTGTTACACATTTGGATAATTTGACTTAAACTAGTCTTACTTTAGTGTAATAGTCCATAATCAGTAATTAGATTAGATCTAAATCTCACATAAGTCAAATCTTAAGTTTTCTTCAAAAGTCAAAGTTCATGTTTTCAGGTTTTTTTTCCAAACTTCAAGGATTTATTGTGATTTTTGTGATGAGATTTAGGATTTAAGATTTTCACAATTTGTTGTCTACCAGTTGAACTTCATTGTCCCATATCCCTTTTAATTTTGTGATTTTTTTCTTGGGCCCCACATTGGCTCAAACAGCAGCAGCTAGCTGTCTGAGTTTCTGGATCGTGCACTGTAGCAGCAGCAGCTGCCCAACCACACCTGTTTTGTGGGTCCCACAGACCACATAAGTGGGCCCCACACCTTCCCCTTTAGTTCATTAGATCCCCCACCTGGCCCTCTACAGATTTCTAGTAATTTTGTACCCCTAAAATCCCTGGGACCCACCTTAATTTAGCTCTCAAATCCGTCCATTTTTCAGTTTTAATATGGGTCAAAAGTGTCTAATTTGACCCATTTACCCATTCCTTGTTCCAAACTTGTTGTTTCTAGCTTAGCTTTGTCCATTTCAGTAGTTTTCATCAATTTTCACCACTGTGGGTCCCACAGAGGGTCAAAAACTAGGATAAGTCAACAAAAGTCAATTAGTTTCCATTTTAGTGTCCATTTTCTTCATTTTTAAGTTTGGAAAAAGTTGTTTTTACAAAAGTTGTTAGTTTTTAGGTATAAAACAAGTCTCCAAAAGAAAAAAACCAGAAAATCCAAAAATAATTTTAAGTAATAGCTTCTATTTAATATTATTCATCTTTTTAATTTTCATTTTTAATTTTTCCTTAACAACTTAGCATTTTTATATTTTTATTAAATTACTTTTATGTTAAAGTATTTTCAGTAATTTTTCCAGATTTTTCTTTTGTCATCTAGTGGTTCTTAGAATTAATATTAGTTTAATTAATAATTAATTAATTAATAGGAATTAAATAGCAAATCTAGTTTTTATAAAGTAACACATAGTTTTTATATTTTTCCTAGCTTATATATTTTATAAAACATTTTCAGGAATTTTTCTAGAATTTTTACTGTTCATTTGCTAGTTTTTAGAATTTAAATAGTTTAATTAGTAATTAAGTAATAATTAAAATAATAATTAGTAAAATAGTGTAAAAATACATAAAATAGACTTTTTATATTTTTCTAGGATTCCTGTGATGGTTAAGTAGTTTTATAAATTTTATCTTAATTTTCTAAGTCTTTTTAGTATTTTTTTAATAATTTAAATTAGGTAAATTAGTTAATTAATCCTTAATTAGAAATTAATTAATAATAAATAATTAAATAGTTTAAAATTTCAATTTTTTTTTTTTATAAAATTTTCTTTTATTATTAAGATCATTAAATAGCAATTTTTATTTTCATAAGTCTTTTAGTTTTCAAATTTTACTTTTTATTTTACACGTTCACGTTTGTTTTAATTATAATTTTACGTTTCTAGGTTTTTAAACGTTTTTAAGTTATCTGGTTTTTCTAAAAAGTTCAAAATTCTTAGTTTTTAGAATAAAATCATTCACAAACCCCTTTTCATCCAAATTCACCCGATCACGAAATCGTTTGTTAACCATCCACACCTCGTCGGGACATAACGACCCGGGGAAACCTTATACTTCCGCGGAGCATTGATTTAGGTTGTTTGACTTTGTTGACCATTTCTTGGTCAATATAAGTTAGGTGGTTCAGGCTCAATCAAAATGCATATACAAAATGAACTTTTCAACGTGTAAATCTTTATTGATTAAATCAAAGAATTACAAAGTATTATAGGGTGTTAACACTTAACTGAATGACAATGTATATTGATGAGTGTCTAAATACTCATCATTTTATACCAATCTGAACTGCTAAAACATCCAAAAACACTCAAATATCCATCAAAATACTTAAAATATCTTAGAAGTGTGTTTTATATGTTTCAAATGCAAAATAATCAAAAACAGATAAAAAACGAACAAAGTTTGCATAATTGGCAGTTTCAGTCCCTCAAGTTTCAAAAATTATCAAAACAAGTCCCTGGTTATTCAAAACATGTTAAATATCATCAAAGGTCCTTGGGGATTCATAAGTTGTCAAAATAAGTCCTTTAAAGTTAAAAATTGCAAAATTACAACTTTAGTCCCCCAAGTTTCAAAAATGTCAAAATTAGTCCTCAGGTTTTAAAAAAAATGGAAAAATATTAAAAACAACCCTTGTACTATTCATTAATGACATAATTGGTCCTTGTGGTATTTATTGAGAATTTACAGGTTCAACCCTTCACAAATTCAGAAATTACAGATTTGGACCCTAGAGTTTGAAGATTTGGCATAATTAGTCCCCGGGTGTAAAAAATGGGAAAATTATCATTAAGGGTCCTAGGGAATTCATAATTGTCACTATTAGTCCCTGGATGAAAGTTTTGAAGAAATTACACATTTAGTCCCTAAAGTTTCCAAATTGGTAAAAATAGTCCTTGGGTATTCAAACATGGAAATTTATCTTTACTACCCTTGTACTATTTACATGAGAATAAAAACAACAATTGGGTAACTTTGGAAATCTTACATTTTCAGTCCTTCAAATTTTCAGAAATTACATGAAAAGTCCTTGTGGTATTTTTATTTACAAACCAAACGGATCCAAAGTTACTAAAATCCAAAATCCAAATCCAAATAAAACACAAACACTGGTCCATTACTTCCCCAAGCCCAACAAACCCCAGCCCATTTTACCCTTTATAATAAAAACGGTCGTTGACCGTTTGACTCTTCTTCCACCTCCCAACTCCACCTCCCCTGCTACTTGCCTCCTCCACCTCACCACTCTACATCCACCACCTCCTACAATCCACCTCACCCATCCTCTGTCACCCTCTCAACTAAACCCACCTCATAGGTTTGCTCCAGGGGATGCCATGTGGCACTCCTACATCCACCCTCACAACCTATACCCTGCAACCAGACAACAACCTGATTCCACCACCCCTAACCTTTCCTACTTGTCCCCTACACCTGACGCAACACCCCAAATACCATTAATTGTACTGAAAACCCTCCAAGCAACCTATCTCACTTTTGGCGCCAAATTGCATTTAAATGGCTGAGATTGCTTTGACTCATCCAACGATCAATATTATTGATGGGATTTGATCAGAAACAAGTGGGGAGTCCAAAAGATCACTATATGAAGAGAAAGAAGCAGAGAGGAGAGAGTATTAGATTAAGTAGTGTAGTGTAGTTTTCGAATAGTATAATTCATAATTTCTAGTGTAATTTAAAGTTTTCAAGTTGTATTTCTAGTCATCTCAGTGTATTGTTAACTCTTTTCAATAATCAATTTCAAGGTTTTAGTTCGAATTCAGTTTATGCAATTTTCAATTTGAAAATTACCATATTCACTTAATGTTGTTATTAGTTGTTGTTATTGGAATCTTGTGCTCATATAAGCTCTGACAAAGCTTTTGTAAGCTATTAGATACCTTAAAAGTCAGTTAAGATTGGAAACTCAAAAATACAAGAAAATCAACTAAATAGAGAGAAAATAAAAAATCAGTGAGAACAAGGAAGAAGCAAAGGAGAAAATTAAATTCTGGATGGATTTGGTTTAGTAGCCTTATGGAAGGCTTTAGGAAGTGAGAATGATCCATGGTTAATTGTTTCTCAGTTGGACACAAATTGTAAGCCAAAACCTCATTTTTTTCTTTGTACTGTAGCTCAACTTAATTATTGCCTATCTATGTATTTTTATGTTTAATTAGTGTAATATAATGATAATGTTGCTTAATATCTAGAGTTTGTTCATCTGAATCAATTGTTGCTTTACATTTAATTTTCACTGTCAAATTAACAATATATATATATATATATATATATATATATATATATATATATATATATATATATATATATATATATATATATATATATATATATATATATATATATATATATATATATTAATGGTATTTTGCTGTTATTATTAGTATTTATGTGTTCATTTCAGTTCATTGCACCATATGATAACCTTCTGAATCAGTGATATAGCTAAAATCAGTGTTTTACCTAAAAAAATCATACAATCAAGGTCATTAAGATGTGTTTGGATTAATAGGAATCAGCGTGTGTTAGCTTGTTTTCCATTGTTGCTTTTGGTCCATACATGCTTAAATAAGTCACAATAGGTTAGTAGAACAATAAAATTCAGGGTACCTTTAGAAAAAAGTCAAAATTAGTTTGTGATCTCTTAATTTAAGTCACTGTTAGGATTCATGTGTTCTTAGTTATTCATATTAGTTTATTAGTAAGTAATATAGCTTAAGATCATATCATTACAGCTTAGCATATCATATTCAGTCCATAAATTAGCTTTAAATCTCATATTAGTCAACTTAGGGGTTTAAACTCAAAAAGTCAAATTGTACATCTCAGTTTTTTTTCCAAAACTCCAAGATTTGTTTAGAATTTAGGAGTAGGATTTAGAGCCTGAACTTGTTCATACTTGTAGTCCCCCACCTCAACTCTAAGTTCCCATGTTTCTTTCATTTTTAGGATTTTTCTAGTGGGCCCCACAGCTGGCCAAACACAGTTGCAAGGGAGGGAATTCCCCTGTGCAGCAGGCTTCATCACCCACCACCACCACTTTGGTGGTGGTTTCTGACCACCTCAGTGGGTCATTTTGTCCAAACCTTGGTCCTTTGAAACCCCCCCCCCCCCATGGTAGGCTTCTAGGATTGACCATAGGTTTGACCATTGGCCTTGTGGACCCCACCTGAATTAGGCCATTTTGTTTGTCCCATTTCTGTGTTGTATTTAGGTTTTGGAATTGCTTATTTTGGCTTATCAGCTTATTCAGGGAACAACTCTTGTTGTTTTTCCCTCAAACATGTTCCATAAACTCAAGTGAACCAGAATTGGCCATAGTGGGACCCAAACAAGCTCATTTGAGCTTATTTGCTTCCTTGATCAACTATAGTCAACTGTGAAGCCAAAAAGCTTCCACAGTGCTTATTATTAAGTTATAAAATAGTTGTTTTTGTAAAATTTAGTTATTTTTAGATATAAAATAGATTTGTAAAAGAAAAATCAATAAAAACCAATATAAAAATAAGTGATAGTTTCTATTTAATATAATTTAATTTTAATTTTCATTTTTAGATTTTTATTAAGTAAGTTGTATTTTCATATTTTTATTAATTTCCTTTTATATTAAAGTATTTTTAATAATTTTCTCAGATTTTTATTTTGTCATTTAGTATTTATTAGAATTAAAATTAGTTTTATTAGTAATTAATTAATAATTATGTTTTAAATAGCATATTTAGTTTTTATAAAGCAACACCTAGTTTTTATATTTTTCCTAGCTTTTATATGTTGTAAAATAATTTTAGAAATTTTCTTGTAATTTTTACTGTTCATTTACTAGTTTTTATAATTTATTTAGTTTAATTAGTTATTAATTAATATTTAGAATAATAATTAGTAAATTAGTTTAAAAATAAATTTTATAAACTTTTTATAATTTTTTAGGATTCCTGTGATGGTTAATTAATTTTATAAATTTTCTCATAATTTTCTAAGTCATTTAGGTATTATTAGTAATTAAAAAGTAGATTTAAAATAGTTTTATTAATTATTAAATAGTTTAAATTAGTTTTTAAATAATAAAAAGTAATAAAAAATTCTAAAAAATAGTTTTCTTTTTAATTTCATTTTCTTTTAATTTTAAGTTTGTAAAAAAGTTTAATTTTTACCCCCTGTAGTTTATTTTCCTTAAAACTCACCTTTTTCTCAGCACGCAGTCGTGTCTGATTTTTAATTATTCTACGTTTATACGTTTCTGTTTCCCGTGATTGTTAATATTGTTATTCCTCATCATTCCAGTAGTGTAAACAAACCCAAATCATTATCTGGTTACTTCCCATTCAATTCACCCGATCATAAACCCGTTTTTATACCATCCACACCTCGTTGGGACATAACGACCCGGGGAAACACTGTATTCCACGGAAGCATTGGTTTGAGCTGTTTGACTATTATAGTTAACCATTCACAAGTGGTTGAACAATAATTATCTGACTGTTTCACGACCAATCAAAATTTGGCACCGCTGCCGGGGAGGTCGTGCGCGTATTCTACACAGTTTTTGCTGATTAGTGATTTTTGAATTCATCCATTTGTATATTTATCCATCCTTGTTCATATTATTATCATATAAAAACAAAACAGTTCCCGAAAACATTTTAAAATCGGTTTTCAGCGAATACAAAAAACCCAAAAATATTTTCCTTATTATTATTACTACAAAAATTTTCAAAAATACCAAAAATATTCACCTTTACCCTCCTACCTTTTTGATTCTTCATTTCTCACCCTCCTAAACCCTTTGATTCTTTCTATGTCTCATTCTCACATTCTTGTCTGTCAATGGTGTGGTAGTCCTTATAATGGTGGTAATTGCCCCAGTTGTAGCATGGTAGAGTCCGGAAACGGGTCTGTCTATAACCAGAATCCCTATTCCTACCATGACACAACTGATTCATTCCATCAGCTTCCACACCATGGGACTCAGCAGTTTAACTGTTGTGAGTACTGTGGTGATTAACACTACAGTTCTGATTGTCAATCAGGAAACACGCTTGTCTATGAGCAGTTTCCTAATAACAATTATGACTCACAGCCACATCAGTTCAACTGTTGTGAGTACTGTGGAGGTCCACACTTTAGCTCTGATTGTCAAACAAGAAATCCATTTCCTTGTAACAATTACGACTATTCGTTTCAAGACCCACATCCACAGTGCCAAATGATTCAAGCAACTCCTCATATCCAGCAAGACCCTTATATAGAGGTTCTTGAGAAACTCAAAGATCTTAAGGAGGAGTTAGCTAATATTTCGCTTCACCATGATCCAAGTTCTTCTTGTGTATATTGTGGGGGTCCTCATAATGATGATCAATGTCAACCTTCCGGTTTTGACACATCCACACCCCCACAGTTTCCACTCATTCAAAATTCTGGTGATAAATCTATCGCATAATTACTCGCTGAAGAACGTGATTCTAGAAAAAGCATGGAAGAATTACTTGCTGAGCAAAGAGAAGCCAAAATACGTGTCAATCTTCGCACTGCTGCTCTATTTTATGATGACAGTGATGATGATGAAGATAAAAATGTTATCTTTCAAAAAGATTCATCGAGTTCATCAGTTGTGATTCCTTCCATGGAAAATTAGGGAGATAATAATACAGAGAAGTTACTAGCAAATGAACAAATAGAACTTGTAAAATCCATAACTGCTAGTCCTTCTCAACTCCCCCAGTCTACTGATTTCATACCCGAGGTTCCCACTCACTCTCTGAGCATGGGGGACGAGCATCTTAGCACTGTTCCTAGTAAGGAATCGGACGAATTAATAAAGTCTAGTGTTGAGATCCTTGTCCCAATCCGAGAGAGTCACATGGAACTTTTGATCAAGTGTGTGATATTCCTTCTATCCCTGATAATCCAAGTGATCAATTTGAGAATGTCTCTGATTCCAGTGATGATTGTTTATCTTATGGAGACATTGAGTATGTTGAGGTTTCACTTCCTCATTCTGATGTTGACCTCCTTCTTGAGGAGTTCACTGACAAGCGTACTCACATTGATTCACTTCCATCAGGAAGTAATGATGATCTCTTCGATCTCAAAGCTGATCTGGACGAGGTCGAAGCTTTCCTTGCCCTAGATAGTTCAACTTCATATGAAGTTGATGATAACTATCTTGATCCTGAGGGGGACATTCTTTTTCTAGAAAGTTTGTTAAACGAAGATCCATCTCCCCCTCTTCCACCCAAACAACTTCATAATGAGGAAATCAAATCAGTTGAGGAAACTGATAAATTTCCTGAGATCAAGCTTAAGGGCTTGCCTCCTCCACTTGAATATACATTTCTTGAGGAGGAAGTTCTTATCTTAATTGCTATTAAGATCTCTCTTCTTTCCTTCACCTACCAGGTGATTTCTCCTCTTCTTCACTCCCTCGGGAATGAAGACACTATCTTTGACCCCGGCATTCTCATTTATAAATTTTGAGCCAGGATCTATGTATCTCATCGGTGTGGAACTTTCACGTGCTTCAAATGTTTATCCAAACATCTTGAATGAAAGTCCGATGGAGATTGTTTCTTCCACATCATGCTTCCCCAAGGACAAATAAATTCGGGGTCGAGTCAAGCTAGCGACTCGGTAAACAAAAACAGTAGCATGCATACGGGGTTTTCACCCTAAGTGTGGGGGCGTTGCCCCTGCTGTTGTTACTATGTATATATCCCTAAAAAAAAAAAAAAAAAAAAAAAAAAAAAAAAAAAAAAAAAAAAAAAAAAAAAAAAAAAAGTGTACATAAACTTAAATAAAGGCTATGGAGTATTTTTCCTTCTTACGTTCTAAGTGTTGGTTTAACACCCGGTACTTTGAATATTGAGGACAATATTCAGTTCTAAGTGTGGGGGGAATTCGTTATTCTAACGAATTTAAACACATGTTCCATCAAGAACCCCCATTTTAGCCCAAATTTTAAAAAATTTTCTCACTTAGAACGCAATAAATGGTTATCAGTCCTCCATGTCTAACCCACATAAGGATTGGCTAATCCAGGAGCAAAACGGCTCTTGGTAAAGATATCTCAAATCCGTTGATGGCTTGCAATTTGCCCAAAATTGTATGGTTCCTCAACTCCCCATATCCTCAAAAGCAAATGAGTTGGCTAGCCCGCAAGATTATGGCTTGTGGTAAAGGCCGTGGAAAACCATAATTGGTAATCAGCTCACCAAGATGTTGACTATTCCATCAAGAGTTGGCTAGTCCAGAAGCAAACGGCTTTTGGTAAAGACTAATCAAATTCGTTGACAGCTGGTGGTTTGCTCAAAATCACACGGTTATCAGGTGTACCACAGTTCTTACATCTGGCTACTCCAGAAGTGATGGCTTTTGGTAAAGAGTTTTTCAAATCCATTAAGTTTTTCTCAAAAAGATTGCTAGGGACTAGCAATGTTTTAGTGTCGGGGATTGATGAGTGTCTAAATACTCATCATTTTATACCAATCTGAACTGCCAAAACATCCAAAAACACTCAAATATGCATCAAAATACTTAAAATATCTTAGAAGTGTGTTTTATATGTTTCAAATGCAAAATAATCAAAAACAGATAAAAAAACGAACAAAGTTTGCATAATTGGCAGTTTCAGTCCCTCAAGTTTCAAAAATTGTCAAAACTAGTCCCTGGTTATTCAAAACATGTTAAATATCATCAAAGGTCCTTGGGGATTCATAAGTTGTCAAAATAAGTCCTTTAAAGTTAAAAATTGCAAAATTACAACTTTAGTCCCCCAAGTTTCAAAAATGTCAAAATTAGTCCTCAGGTTTTAAAAAAATGGAAAAATATTAAAAACAAACCTTAGACTATTCATTAATGACATAATTGGTCCTTGTGGTATTTATTGAGAATTTACAGGTTCAACCCTTCACAAATTCAGAAATTACAGATTTGGACCCTAGAGTTTGAAGATTTGGCATAATTAGTCCCCGAGTGTAAAAAATGGGAAAATTATCATTAAGGGTCCTAGGGAATTCATAATTGTCACTATTAGTCCCTGGATGAAAGTTTTGAAGAAATTACACATTTAGTCCCTAAAGTTTCCAAATTGGCAAAAATAGTCCTTGGGTATTCAAACATGGAAATTTATCTTTACTAGCCTTGTACTATTTACATGAGAATAAAAACAACCCTTGGGTAACTTTGGAAATCTTACATTTTCAGTCCTTCAAATTTTCAGAAATTACATGAAAAGTCCTTGTGGTATTTTTATTTACAAACCAAACGGATCCAAAGTTACTAAAATCCAAAATCCAAATCCAAATAAAACACAAACACTAGTCCATTACTTCCCCAAGCCCAACAAACCCCAGCCCATTTTACCCTTTATAATAAAAACGGTCGTTGACCGTTTGACTCATCTTCCACCTCCCAACTCCACCTCCCCTGCTACTTGCCTCCTTGATGAGTGTCTAAATACTCATCATTTTATACCAATCTAACTGCCAAAACACACAAAAAACACTCAAATATGCATCATAATACTTAAAATATCTTAGAAGTGTGTTTTATATGTTTCAAATGCAAAATATGCAAAAACAGATGAAAAACGTACAAAGTTTGCATAATTGGCAGTTTCAGTCCCTCAAGTTTCAAAAATTGTCAAATCTAGTCCCTGGTAAATCAAAACATGAAAAATATCATCAAAGGTCCTTAGGGATTCATAAGTTGTCAAGTTTAGTCTTTTAAAGATAAAAATTACAAAATGACAACTTTAGTCCCTCAAGTTTCAAAAATGTCAAAATTAGTCCTTAAGGTTTTAAAAATGGGAAATTAATAAAATAAACCTTGAACTATTCTAAAATGACAAAATTGGTCCTTATGATAACATTTTAAGAAATTACAACCACAGTCCCTTAAAAATCCAAATTTACAGAAAAGCTCCCTGGAGTTTGAGAATTTACAGAAAAGGTCCCTAGAGTTTGAGAAATTACAGAAAAGGTCCCTGGTATTTGAAAAATGGAAAAATCGTATCTTTGATCCTTGGGTTTTCATAAATGAAAAAAATAGCACTTGTAACTAATTTGGGAAATTGAAAAATCAGTCCCTCTATTTTTGCTCAAATTACAAATTTGGTCCTTGTAACAATAACACAAACCGGACCCTTTTTATTAAAATCCAAAACCAAAAACTAATCCAACCAAACTCCCTTACCCAGCCCACACCCCTTCCAAGCCCAAAAACTTACCCGGCCCACTCCCCCTTTATTAAATAAAACGGGGGTTGACCCCGTTTGACCACCCAATACCGCCAAAACCACCACCACTATTCATCACCCTCACCCTCGCCTGAAACCCAAAACCAGGTGGTATTTCCACCACCACCTCACCTCTCCACCTCACCCCCTACTCCCCCTAACCCTCCTTTCCACCTCACACCAATACCACACCTCATTAAATGCCATTCCCACAATTTTTCACCCCAAACCATGCCCTATCCTCTGTTTTCTTACATATCAACCCAACTTGCCCCCAAACCTTCCCCTTTGTCCCCTGACACCTCCACATACTCCCAATTTTCTTTAATTGATCAGCTTTGTCCCCAAGTTAACTTGGAAGACTTTTGGCGCCAATTTTCATTTAAACGGATGAGATTGATTCAGAGAAATTGAGGGCCAAGATTGAAGTGGGAAAAGCTCAAAGTCATACAAGAAACCCTAATTGAGCCTATAAAAGGAAAGAGAAGCAGATGAGTCATCTATCTAGTTTATTTTATATAAGTGTATGTCGTTTAATGCAATTTCAAGTTTCTAGTATAAACCTAAGCTTTTAAGCAGTGTTCTAAGTGTTTTCAGTGTATTGTAACTCTTTCCAAGTAATAAATTTCAAGTTTCTTTGGCTGTTCAATCTTATGCAATTTTAGTTTCAATTTCTTAAATTTCAAAAGCTCAATTGTGGTTATTGTGTGATATACTGGACTGATAAGCTCACTTAAGCTCCTAGATAGCTTATAAAAGCTATTAGAAACTATTAAAAGCAGTTTAGTAATAAAAACTCAAAAATACCAAAAAAGTCAACAAAAGTCAAACTATCAAGATATTGGTGATAAGCAATGGAGCAGGGTTGATTTTGGAAGGCCTTGGGTTAGTGGTTCTGTGGAGAACCTATAGGTTTGGTCTTGGTTCTTGATTCATTGGTTTAAGCAGGATTGCATTTTGTAAGTTCAAAGCTTAATTTTTAGCATTTCTTATTCTATTGTTGTTTAGGTACTTAATCTTGCTTATTTGTGTTTATTCAGTATTAGTTAATCATAATCTAGCCTAAAATCAATTGCTTGCTTGTTGAAATTAATAGTTGTTTAGTATTTCATAATTTAGTAATATGAAGCTTGATTTTGATTTCTAAGTTGTAGTTGTTATTGTTGGTATCTTTAGGCTTACACAGGTTTAATTCATAGTAATATATGGTTCTGTGTTAATTGTTTGGATTAAATCCTTTGTTCTCTTTGAAAATCATCTTATCAGTCAATATCTATGGTGTTTGGAACAAGTTTGTTAGCTAAACTCTTGTTGTTGTTTGGAGTTATTTGTTGTTTCACTAGGTTGCAGTAGTGTTATTTAGGATAATTAAGGAATAAAAGTTTAGGTCTAAACCACAAATAGTCAAAATCACAAGTAATACATCACCACAGTTAACTGTGGTGATAATTGAGTCCAAGTCTCATCATATTATCTCATAAGTTAATAACCTAGCTTAATTTAACTTACTATTAGCTTGTAACAACTTATTAAATAAGTAGAATCAATCAGAAGTTCACATAACTCAAACTAGTTCAAGTTTCATAAAAAGTCAAATTGTCATTCTCAGATTTTCTCAAAACTAGTGGGATTTTTATAGATTTGTGTATTGTGATTCAAGCTTTGAGCTTTTGTGGACTTGTTGTCTACCAGCTCTATTTTAAGATCCCAATTAGCTTATATTTTTAGCAATTTTACCCTGGGCCCCACAAGAAAGGGAAATCACTTGCAGGGCAAGCATCTCCCCTGCACCTGCAGATTCAGTCCATCACCACCACTTTGGTGGTGATTTGTGACCACCTCAGTAGGCCCCACTTGTCATACTTGGTACCATTGAACCCCCCTCCTACCAGTTTTTGAAAGTTGGCCTTTTGTTTGACCTCTAGATCAGTGGACCCCACCTAGAATCAACCCTAAACTTTGTCCCATTTCTGTCTCAGAAAGTAAGTTTGGAATTGCTTATTGTGGTCTTGTAGCTTATTCTTACTGCTTATTTGGTTAAGACTTGCTCAAACAAGTTCAAGTAACTTAGGTGAACCTTACTTAACCAGTGTGGACCCCACATATCCCAATTTAGTTTATTTCTTGGTGTGGTCAACATTAGTCAACTGTATAAGCTAATAAGCACTCTTAGTGCTTATTATGAGGTTCCAAAGTAGTTGTCTTTGTAAAAGTTTCTTATTTTAAGTATTTTAGTAGTTTTATAAAAGAAAAACCAGAAAAAGCAAACTTTAATTATAGTGATAGCTTCTATTTAATAGAAATTATCTATTTAATTTTCATCTCAGCTTATTAATAAGCACTTGTCTAATTTTATAATTTTATTAATTTCCTAGTACCTTAAAGTAGTTAAAATAATTTTCTTAGATTTTTCCTAAACAGTTTACTATTTGTTAGATTTAAAAGTAGTTTAAATAATTAAATAGGTAATATTAGTAATTAAATAGATTTCTTTAATTTTAATTAACAACAGTAGAATTTTATATTTTTCCTAAGTTTTATAAAGTAGTTAAGACTTTTAAAAAATAGTTTCATAATTTCTACTGTCTATTTTCTAATTTTCCTATTTAAATTAATTAAATTAGATTTAAATTAATTAATAAGTAATTAATTAGTCAATTAGCCTAAATATAATTTTTAGCAACTTTTTATATTTTTTTTAGGATTCCTGTAATGGTTAATTAGTTTTATAAATTTTTACATAATTTTATAAGTCATTTAAGTATTAATAGTAATTTAAAATAGTTTAATTAGTTTAATTAAGTTAAATAGTTTTTAATTAATAGAAAACTCATAAAAAGACAAAAATATTTATTTTAATTTTTTATACTTTCTTCAAGTTCTAATTTAGGTTTAGAAATTATTTTTGTAAGTTTTTAGATTAATTTGTAATACTTGTCATTTTTAGTTAAATTAAAGTAAGTTTTAAATTAGATTTTAAATAGTTTTATTAATTAAATAATATTTAAATATTATAATAATCACTTTTATAATTTCATTTTCATTTTCAAATTTCCTTTTAATTTTAAGTTTTTAAAAAAGTTTCACTTTTACCCCCTGTAGTTTGTAACTTGTTAAATACTACTTGTCTCTATTTGTTATCTGATTTTCCAATTTGTGCTTTTATGCTTATATCTGTATTTCTGTTATAGTTTATATCATTTCATATTATCCAAATATAAAGCAATCATTAGTATAATCAACCCTCAAATCATTTTTGTTACTGTCCTCAGTACCACTCACTCTCCTAATCGTTTACAAATACAATTTCAATCTCGTTGGGATTTAACGACCCGGGGATTTCCCTATATTTCCACGGTCAATATTAACTTGCACTTTCTCTCAGGTGGGCCTATCAGCTGCACACAGTTGACTGGTTGGTTTGGGAGGAGTCAAAATTTGGCGCCGCTGCCGGGGAGGTTGTTGCGTATTTCAAAACGGTTTAAGTTTACCGGTTTTCAAAACCCCTCCTGTACAAATATCACCACTTTGTAAATTTTTAAGAAAATCAAAATCATATCTGAAAACGTTCATTAACATTTCTCCTGAAGTGTTAACAACACCAAACAAATCATAAACAACAAAACAAACTGTGAAGTTAAATTACTTTGTTATCTTTACGATTACAACCTATACAGTTGGTTTAAAGTAAGTTCTGACATTAAATTGCGAACTTAAGAGGGATCCATTTATTTCCTCCCGCCAGCCTGCGAATAATCTTAAAGGTACGATTTCGGTTAACAAATCAGTTCCAAAAATATTGTTCAAGTTTTTTCACCCATACACGAAAAGCCAAAAACATTTTACTGTGAATATAATTACATAAAAGTTTACCACCGCAAACCAAGGTAGAACACCTACCAACTGGGGGTGTGAACATAATAAGTTCCCAAACCTAAGATTAAAAACTTACCATTGTATCCTTGTGAATAGTGTACCTTTTTTAAAGGAGCTGTTCATTTGTGGTTATTGGGTTTAAGTTCACTGTAGTTTTGCCTCTATCTTGTGTTGAAAAATAATTTTTGTACATGCGCACTCGTTCACAAACAAAGAATAAAAAGAAGAAAAATGTACCCGAGTTACGTACTGTTGAAGAAGAACACACAATAAAAATGAACGACGAGCCCCCATTCCTTCCCAAGGATGAACCAGTTCCTGACACCCGAACTATGGAGGAACTGTGTCAACCTACCATGCAAGGGAGGGGTGGACCAATTGCACCACTCACTATTGGAGCCACGGATTTTGGATTAAAACACCACATGATACAACAGATCCAGAATACGTGCCAGTTCCACGGATTGCCGGGTGACGATGCCAACAGGCATCTCGACAAATTTTTAACTGTCACCCAAAGCATGAAACAAAATGGCGTCACTGATGACGGCCTACGTTTGTACCTCTTTCCCTATTCCCTCACTCATCATGCGACTTCCTGGTTTGATCGACTTCCAAAGAATTCGATCCACACTTTTGATGAGATGATCACTAAATTTCTGGCCAAATACTTTCCACCATCTATGGTCACAAAGCTGAGAAATGATATCAGCGACTTCAGACAGCTTCCCGAAGAGTCCTTATTTGAGGCATGGGAACGCTACAAACTTGCTATTGATCGGTGTCCTAATCACAACATGCTTCTTGTCACCATTATTGATATCTTTTATAATGGTTTGACACTCCGTCATCGTGACACCATCAATGCTGCTGCTGGGGGCACCTTTATGAAAAGGACTCCTGAAGAGTGCTATGACTTAATCGAAAACATGACTGCCCATCATAATTTTTGGGACTCCTCTGCTGAGAGGAACGACTCATTTAAGTCAGACACTCCGGCAAGCAATGAAATATCAATCCTAGCTAAAAAGCTGGATGATTTGTCTACAGCAGTTTTACGTATCCATCAGACAAATCATAATCAGGTCAAAGCCGTTAACCCAAGTTGTGAAACTTGCGGTGGTCCACATCCCTATACAGAGTGCCCAGCCTCTGGTGGCTCGGCTCGTGAAAACGTGTATGCAGCTCAAGGTTCCTATAATACGGGAGGTAATTCTTACCAACCGCAAGGGGATCGAAACCTTTTGAGCTATCAATCTAATAACTACATCGGACCACCAGGGTTTAATCAGCCTCAAAACAGGAACCAGAATTTTAACCAGAATCAGAACCAGAACCGAATGAACCAAGGTTATAACAACCAAGGGAATTTCAACTCTGGTCAAAACCAGGTTCAACAAAATCAGAACCAAGGGAACTATAACCGTAATCAAGGTCAAAACAATTACCCACAGGGTAATTTCCAACAACAAAACCACTTCCAGGGTAATAACAACCAGCAACATGAGAATTTCCAGAACAATCGGGCTCAAAATTTTCCAAACCAAAATCAAGCCATTGTTCCAACTGGACCATCACATGATGAGTTATTAAAACAGTTTATGAAATCCCAAGAAGAACTGAACAAAATGCTGGTTAGTCAAATATCTAATTTGCAGAAGTCTTTAAATGAACGACCCTCGGGCTCAGGTACTATTTTACCTAGCAACACGATCGCTAATCCGAGGGGCGATGTAAAGGCGATCACCACAAGAAGTGGAGTTTCTTACCAAGGACCTACAGCTCCTTCTACCTCTTCTCCTATCCCTGTAGAGGAATGTGAAACTGAGGATACTACGGATACGGTACTTCCTAATAATAACGGAGGTACCAATGACATCCCTCCTCCAGTTATCCCGGTCCCGACTCCCACTAAAAGAGTCGTGTTTGAAACTACCGAAGGTCCTGTCGAAAATCCAAAAGCCAACCCAAAAACAACAATTCCATATCCCTCACGATTGCAAGACCAAAAGCTCCGTGAAAAAGCTAATCATCAGATGGAAAAATTCTTTCAGATTTTCCAAGAACTACACTTTGATATTAGTTTCGCGGATGCTCTTCTTTTAATGCCCAAATTCGCATCGACAATAAAAAACCTGTTGAGCAATAAAGAAAAACTGTTTGAGTTGGCACGAACTCCACTCAATGAGAACTGCTCTGCAGTTCTATTGAAACAGCTTCCCGAAAAGCTAGGAGACCCCGGGAGATTTCTAATACCATGTATTTTTCCGGGTATGGTTGAATGTTTTGCCTTGGCCGATCTTGGTGCAAGCATCAACTTAATGCCTCACTCAGTTTGGAAAAAGCTCTCTCTTCAGGCACTTAGTCCCACATGCATGACTCTCGAGCTTGTTGACCGATCAATTTCACGTCCCCTCGGTATTGCCGAGGACGTATTTGTAAGAGTGGGAAAGTTCCATTTTCCGGCAGACTTTGTCGTTGTTGATTTCGATGCAGATCCAAGAGTTCCTCTCATTCTTGGGAGGGGATTCTTAAGAACGGGACGTGCATTAATCGATGTTTTCGATGAGGAAATCACGTTACGAGTTGGCAATGAAGCGATAACGTTCAACCTTGATCAAACCTCGAGATACTCCTCGAATTATGATGTTGAATCGGTCAACCAAATTGATGTCAGTGACATTGCATCCGAGGAGTATGCTCAGGAATTCCTTGGATTCACTGATAAATCTATGAGTGGCAATCCCACTACTTCTTCTGATCCCATAATCGCTAATTCTTCTCCTTCCCTCACTCCGTTTGAGGGAAGTGATTTCGTCCTTGAGGAATTAGAGGCCTTTCTCAAAAGTGATTCAGTTCCCGAAGGAATTAATTACCAAGAGATTGACCCGGAGGGGGATATACTTCTCCTTGAGAAGTTATTGAACAAAGATCCTTCTCCCATTCCTGTTCTACCTCCAAAACTTCATAAGGTGGAAGTCAAATATGTTGAGAAAAATGACGACTTCCCCGAGGTTGAACTTAAGGACCTGCCTCCTCATCTAGAATATGCATTCTTGGAAGGTAACGATAAGTTACCGGTCATTATTGCAAAAGACTTAAAGGATGAGGAGAAAATTGCGCTGCTTAAGGTTTTAAAGTCCCACAAGCAGGCAATTGCTTGGAAGCTCTCAGACATAAAGGGTATTAACCCGGATTTTTGTACACACAAAATCCTAATGGAAGAGGACTTTAAACCTACCGTGCAGCATCAAAGAAGGGTAAATCCAAAAATCCATGAAGTTATAAAGGCTGAAGTTATCAAACTTCTTGATGCGGGATTGATTTACCCTATATCAGATAGTCCTTGGGTTAGCCCAATTCATTGTGTTCCAAAGAAGGGTGGCATTACGGTTATCACAAATGAGGATAACGAGTTGATACCAACTCGTTTGGTTACAGGGTGGCGAGTATGTATCGATTACAGAAAGCTTAACGAAGCCACCCGCAAAGACCATTTTCCTCTGCCCTTTATGGATCAAATGCTCGAAAGACTAGCGGGAAACGAGTATTATTGTTTCCTCGACGGCTTCTCGGGTTACTTCCAAATTCCCATTGATCCACAGGATCAAGATAAGACTACCTTCACATGCCCTTACGGGACATTTGCCTATCGCCGCATGCCTTTTGGGTTATGCAATGCTCCGGGCACTTTCCAAAGGTGCATGATGGCTATTTTCCATGACATGATTGGAAATGGAGGTATTCATGGATGACTTTTCAGTCATCGGGAATTCTTTCAACTCATGCCTCTCCCATTTAGAAAAAATGCTTCAATGTTGTGAAAACACTAATCTTTGTCTAAACTGGGAGAAGAGCCATTTTATGGTTAAGGAGGGCATTGTCCTCGGCCATAAAATTTCAAAAAGTGGGATTGAGGTCGATAAGGCCAAAATTGATGTTATTGCTAAACTGCCTCATCCCACCACTGTTAAAGGAATAAGGAGTTTTCTAGGCCATGCCGGGTTCTATCGGAGATTCATTCAGGATTTTTCCAAAATAGCCCGGCCCATGACTCATCTTCTTGAAAAGGATGCTCCTTTTATCATTTCCCCCGAGTTCATCGAAGCTTTTTCTATTTTAAAGAAAAGGCTTACCGAGGCACCAATCCTTGTTGCCCCCGACTGGGACTTACCCTTTGAACTTATGTGCGATGCTAGCGATTATGCTATTGGTGCAGTTCTGGGGCAACGCAAAACCAAACATTTCCAGCCAATACACTATGCAAGTAAGACCATGAATGAGGCTCAAACACACTATACCACCACAGAAAAAGAATTATTAGCTGTGGTATATGCCTTTGAAAAATTTCGGTCTTACTTAATCTTAAACAAAAGCGTGGTGTATACGGACCATTCGGCTCTGAAATACCTGTTCACTAAACAGGACGCAAAGCCAAGACTGCTCCGATGGGTCCTGCTCCTCCAGGAATTCGATATTCTCATAAGAGATAAAAAAGGAGCAGAGAACCTTGCAGCTGATCATTTGTCCCGGTTAGAAAATCCTCATCAGGATATTCTCGAGAGAAAAGAAATTAATGAAACTTTTCCTCTGGAGACTCTAAATCTAATCTCTACCCGGGATGATTCCAATACCCCATGGTTTGCCGACTTTGCAAATTACAGTGCGGGAAATTTCGTTGTGAAAGGGATGTCGTCCCAACAGAAAAGAAAATTCTTTAAAGATGTAAAACATTACTTCTGGGACGACCCCTACTTGTTCAAAATATGTGCGGATCAAGTCATCCGACGGTGTGTCCATGGCCAAGAAGCCATGGAAATTCTTAAAGCTTGTCATGATGGACCCACGGGGGGACATCATAACCCAAACTACACCGCAAAAAAGGTGTTTGATTCAGGATTCTTTTGGCCCACGATCTATAAAGACGCCCATAAACTTATCAAAACCTGTGAGGCTTGCCAGCATCACGGGAATATTTCCAAAAAGAATGAGATGCCGCAAAACGCCATCCAAGTCTGTGAAATATTTGATATGTGGGGCATTGATTTTATGGGGCCATTCCCGTCTTCACGAGGGAATAAATACATACTCGTGGCTGTCGACTATCTGTCAAAATGGGTTGAAGCAAAAGCTTTACCCACCAATGATGCCCGAGTAGTCGTTAAATTTTTAAAGTCTCTCTTTGCCAGATTCGGGACTCCTCGTTCCATTATCAGTGATCGTGGCACTCACTTCTGCAATGAACAATTTGCAAAAGTAATGCTGAAATATGGTGTAACTCACCGTCTTTCTACAGCATACCACCCCCAAACAAGTGGGCAGGTGGAGGTCTCAAATCGGGGTATTAAGAGAATTTTGGAGAGGACGGTTGGTGAAAACCGTGCCTCTTGGTCGGATAAGCTGGACGATGCATTAGGGGCTTTCCGCACTGCTTACAAAACACCCATCGGGTGTACTCCATATAAGCTAGTGTACGGGAAAGCATGTCATCTTCCGATCGAATTAGAACATAAGGCCTATTGGGCCTTAAAACATGCAAATTTCGACCTTCAGACGGCGGGTGATCACCGTAAAATTCAACTAAACGAACTAAATGAATTACGTGATCAAGCTTACGAAAATTCTTTAATCTATAAAGAAAAGACTAAGAAGATACATGACTCTAAAATTAAGAACCGCGTTTTCAACGTTGGTGACAGAGTTCTTCTTTTCAATTCAAGATTAAAAATTTTCTCGGGAAAACTAAAAACCCGTTGGTCTGGACCATTTACTATAACAAAAGTATACCCATATGGAACTGTTGAGTTATTGCAACCCGACGGTCCCAATTTCAAAGTAAATGGTCATCGGTTAAAACACTATTTTGGAGGGGACATACAACCAATGGTTGTCCCGGATCTCCAAACTTACCCCATGGACCAATAAATTCGGGGTCGAGTCAAGCTAGCGACTCGGTTAACAAAAACAGTAGCTTCCCTCATGGACAATTCAATTCGAGGTCGAGTCAAGCTAGCGACTCGGTAATCAAAAACAGTAGCAATATGGGTTTTCACCCATATTTCTGTCTTCTCATCCCTTTCTACCACCCTAGTGTGGGGGAGACAAACCACATGTTGTACATATGTAAATATTTTTTCAAAAAAAAAAAAAGAAAAAAAGAAAAAAAAGAAAAAGAAAAAAAAAGTGAGTTTGTATGTAAATAGAGTAAAATAAAAGGTTAAGAGTATTACCTTCTTACGTTCTAAGTCTTGGTGGGACACCAAGTACTTTGAATATTGAGGGCGATATTCAGTTCTAAGTGTGGGGGAGCGTTCTCACGAATGCAAAACACATGTTCCATCAAGAACCCCCATTTGATCAAAATTACCAGTTTTTTCACACTTAGAAATGCAAATAATGGTATCAATCCTCCATGTCTAACCCACAACAGGATTGGCTAGTCCAGGAGCAAACGGCTTTTGGTAAAGACATCTCAAAACCGTTGATGGCTTGCAATTTGCCCAAAATTGTATGGTTCCTCAACTCCCCATATCCCATAAAGCGAATGAGTTGGCTAGCCCGCAAGATTATGGCTTGTGGTAAAGGCCGTGGAAAAACCATAATTGGTAATCAGCTCACCAAGATGTTGACTATTCCATCAAGAGTTGGCTAGTCCAGAAGCAAACGGCTTTTGGTAAAGACAAATCAAATCCGTTGACAGCTGGTGGTTTGCTAAAAATCACACGGTTATCAGGTGTGCCACAGTTCTTACACCTGGCTACTCCAGAAGTGATGGCTTTTGGTAAAGAGTAAAAATCCATTAATTTTTTCTCAAAAGATTGCTAGGGACTAGCAATAGTTTAGTGTGGGGGATTGATGAGTGTCTAAATACTCATCATTTTATACCAATCTGAACTGCCAAAACATACAAAAAACACTCAAATATGCATCATAATACTTAAAATATCTTAGAAGTGTGTTTTATATGTTTCAAATGCAAAATATGCAAAAACAGATGAAAAACATACAAAGTTCGCATAATTGGCAGTTTCAGTCCCTCAAGTTTCAAAATTTGTCAAATCTAGTCCCTGGTAAATCAAAACATGAAAAATATCATCAAAGGTCCTTAGGGATTCATAAGTTGTCAAGTTTAGTCTTTTAAAGATAAAAATTACAAAATGACAACTTTAGTCCCTCAAGTTTCAAAAATGTCAAAATTAGTCCTTAAGGTTTTAAAAATGGGAAATTAATAAAATAAACCTTGAACTATTCTAGAATGACAAAATTGGTCCTTATGATAACATTTTGAGAAATTACAACCACAGTCCCTTAAAAATCCAAATTTACAGAAAAGGTCCCTGGAGTTTGAGAATTTACAGAAAAGGTCCCTAGAGTTTGAGAAATTACAGAAAAGGTCCCTGGTATTTGAAAAATGGAAAAATCATATCTTTGATCCTTGGGTTTTCATAAATGACAAAAATAGCACTTGTAACTACTTTGGGAAATTGAAAAATCAGTCCCTCTATTTTTGCTCAAATTACAAATTTGGTCCTTGTAACAATAACACAAACCGGACCTTTTTTATTAAAATTCAAAACCAAAAACTAATCCAACCAAACTCCCTTACCCATCCCACACCCCTTCCAAGCCCAAAAACTTACCCGACCCACTCCTCCTTTATTAAATAAAACGGGGGTTGACCCCGTTTGACCACCCAATACCGCCAAAACCACCACCACTAATCATCACCCTCACCCTCGCCTAAAACCCAAAACCAGGTGGTATTTCCACCACCACCTCACCTCTCCACCTCACCCCCTACTCCCCATAACCCTCCTTTCCACCTCACAGCAATACCACACCTCATTAAATGCCATTCCCACAATTTTTCACCCCAAACCATGCCCTATCCTCTGTTTTCTTACATATCAACCCAACTTGCCCCCAAACCTTCCCCTTTGTCCCCTGACACCTCCACATACTCCCAATTTTCTTTAATTGATCAGCTTTGTCCCCAAGTTAACTTGGAAGACTTTTGGCGCCAATTTTCATTTAAACGGACGAGATTGATTCAGAGAAATTGAGGGCCAAGATTGAAGTGGGAAAAGCTCAAAGTCACACAAGAAACCCTAATTGAGCCTATAAAAGGAAAGAGAAGCAGAGGAGTCATCTATCTAGTTTATTTTATATAAGTGTATGTCGTTTAATGCAATTTCAAGTTTCTAGTATAAACCTAAGCTTTTAAGCAGTGTTCTAAGTGTTTTCAGTGTATTGTAACTCTTTCCAAGTAATAAATTTCAAGTTTCTTTGGCTGTTCAATCTTATGCAATTTTAGTTTCAATTTCTTAAATTTCAAAAGCTCAATTGTGGTTATTGTGTGATATACTGGACTGATAAGCTCACTTAAGCTCCTAGATAGCTTATAAAAGCTATTAGAAACTATTAAAAGCAGTTTAGTAATAAAAACTCAAAAATACCAAAAAAATCAACAAAAGTCAAACTGTCAAGATATTGGTGATAAGCAATGGAGCAGGGTTGATTTTGGAAGGCCTTGGGTTAGTGGTTCTGTGGAGAACCTATAGGTTTGGTCTTGGTTCTTGATTCATTGGTTTAAGCAGGATTGCATTTTGTAAGTTCAAAGCTTAATTTTTAGCATTTCTTATTCTATTGTTGTTTAGGTACTTAATCTTGCTTATTTGTGTTTATTCAGTATTAGTTAATCATAATCTAGCCTAAAATCAATTGCTTGCTTGTTGAAATTAATAGTTGTTTAGTATTTCATAATTTAGTAATATGAAGCTTGATTTTGATTTCTAAGTTGTAGTTGTTATTGTTGGTATCTTTAGGCTTACACAAGTTTAATTCATAGTAATATATGGTTCTGTGTTAATTGTTTGGATTAAATCCTTTGTTCTCTTTGAAAATCATCTTATCAGTCAATATCTAGGGTGTTTGGAACAAGTTTGTTAGCTAAACTCTTGTTGTTGTTTGGAGTTATTTGTTGTTTCACTAGGTTGCAGTAGTGTTATTTAGGATAATTAAGGAATAAAAGTTTAGGTCTAAACCACAAATAGTCAAAATCACAAGTAATACATCACCACAGTTAACTGTGGTGATAATTGAGTCCAAGTCTCATCATATTATCTCATAAGTTAATAACCTAGCTTAATTTAACTTACTATTAGCTTATAACAACTTATTAAATAAGTAGAATCAATCAGAAGTTCACATAAGTCAAACTAGTTCAAGTTTCATAAAAAGTCAAATTGTCATTCTCAAATTTTCTCAAAACTAGTGGGATTTTTATAGATTTGTGTATTGTGATTCAAGCTTTGAGCTTTTGTGGACTTGTTGTCTACCAGCTCTATTTTAAGATCCCAATTAGCTTATATTTTTAGCAATTTTACCCTGGGCCCCACAAGCAAGGGAAATCACTTGCAGGGCAAGCATCTCCCCTGCACCTGCAGATTCAGTCCATCACCACCACTTTGGTGGTGATTTGTGACCACCTCAGTAGGCCCCACTTGTCATACTTGGTACCATTGAAGCCCCCTCCTACCAGTGTTTGAAAGTTGACCTTTTGTTTGACCTCTAGATCAGTGGACCCCACCTAGAATCAACCCTAAACTTTGTCCCATTTATGTCTCAAAAAGTAAGTTTGGAATTGCTTATTGTGGTCTTGTAGCTTATTCTTACTGCTTATTTGGTTAAGACTTGCTCAAACAAGTTCAAGTAACTTAGGTGAACCTTACTTAACCAGTGTGGACCCCACATAACCCAATTTAGCTTATTTCTTGGTGTGGTCAACATTAGTCAACTGTATAAGCTAATAAGCACTCTCAGTGCTTATTCTGAGGTTCCAAAGTAGTTGTCTTTGTAAAAATTTCTTATTTTAAGTATTTTAGTAGTTTTATAAAAGAAAAACCAGAAAAAGCAAACTTTAATTATAGTGATAGCTTCTATTTAATAGAAATTATTTATTTAATTTTCATCTCAGCTTATTAATAAGCACTTGTCCAATTTTATAATTTTATTAATTTCCTAGTACCTTAAAGTAGTTAAAATAATTTTCTTAGATTTTTCCTAAACAGTTTACTATTTGTTAGATTTAAAAGTAGTTTAAATAATTAAATAGATAATATTAGTAATTAAATAGATTTCTTTAATTTTAATTAACAACAGTAGAATTTTATATTTTTCCTAAGTTTTATAAAGTAGTTAAAACTTTTAAAAAATAGTTTCATAATTTCTACTGTCTATTTTCTAATTTTCCTATTTAAATTAATTAAATTTGATTTAAATTAATTAATAAGTAATTAATTAGTCAATTAGCCTAAATATAATTTTTAGCAACTTTTTATATTTTTTTTAGGATTCCTGTAATGGTTAATTAGTTTTATAAATTTTTACATAATTTTATAAGTCACTTAAGTATTAATAGTAATTTAAAATAGTTTAATTAGTTTAATTAAGTTAAATAGTTTTTAATTAATAGAAAACTCATAAAAAGATAAAAATATTTATTTTAATTTTTTATACTTTCTTCAAGTTCTAATTTAGGTTTAGAAATTATTTTTGTAAGTTTTTAGATTAATTTGTAATACTTGTCATTTTTAGTTAAATTAAAGTAAGTTTTAAATTAGATTTTAAATAGTTTTATTAATTAAATAATATTTAAATATTATAATAATCACTTTTATAATTTCATTTTCATTTTCAAATTTCTTTTTAATTTTAAGTTTTTAAAAAAGTTTCACTTTTACCCCCTGTAGTTTGTAACTTGTTAAATACCACTTGTCTCTATTTGTTATCTGATTTTCCAATTTGTGCTTTTATGCTTATATCTGTATTTCTGTTATAGTTTATATCATTTCATATTATCCAAATATCAAGCAATCAGTAGTATAATCAACCCTCAAATCATTTTTGTTACTGTCCTCAGTACCACTCACTCTCCTAATCGTTTACAAATACAATTTCAATCTCGTTGGGATTTAACGACCCGGGGATTTCCCTATATTTCCACGGTCAATATTAACTTGCACTTTCTCCCAGGTGGGCCTATCAGCTGCACACGGTTGACTGGTTGGTTTGAAAGGAGTCACTCCTTCACCTCACCACTCTACATCCACCACCTCCTACAATCCACCTCACCCATCCTCTGTCACCCTCTCAACTAAAACCACCTCATAGGTTTGCTCCAGGGGATGCCATGTGGCACTCCTACATCCACCCTCACAACCTATACCCTGCAACCAGACAACAACCTGATTCCACCACCCCTAACCTTCCCTACTTGTCCCCTACACCTCACACAACACCCCAAATACCATTAATTGTACTGAAAACCCTCCAAGCAACCTATCTCACTTTTGGCGCCAAATTGCATTTAAATGGCTGAGATTGCTTTGACTCATCCAACGATCAATATTATTGATGGAATTTGATCAGAAACAAGTGGGGAGTCCAAAAGATCACTATATGAAGAGAAAGAAGCAGAGAGGAGAGAGTATTAGATTAAGTAGTGTAGTGTAGTTTTTGAATAGTATAATTCATAATTTCTAGTGTAATTTAAAGTTTTCAAGTTGTATTTCTAGTCATCTCAGTGTATTGTTAACTCTTTTCAATAAACAATTTCAAGGTTTTAGTTCGAATTCAGTTTATGCAATTTTCAAGTTCAAAATTACCATATTCACTTAATGTTGTTATTAGTTGTTGTTATTGGAATCTTATGCTCATATAAGCTCTGACAAAGCTTTTGTAAGCTATTAGATACCTTAAAAGTCAGTTAAGATTGGAAACTCAAAAATACAAGAAAATCTATTAAATAGAGAGAAAATAAAAAATCAGTAAGAACAAGGAAGAAGCAAAGGAGCAAATTAAATTCTGGATGGATTTGGTTTAGTAGCCTTATGGGAGGCTTTAGGAAGTGAGAATGATCCATGGTTAATTGTTTCTCAGTTGGACAGAAATTGTAAGCCAAAACCTCATTTTTTGCTTTGTACTGTAGCTCAACTTAATTATTGCCTATCTATGTATTTTTATGTTTAATTAGTGTAATAGAATGATAATGTTGCTTAATATCTAGAGTTTGTTCATCTGAATCAATTGTTGCTTTACATTTAATTTTCACTGTCAAATTAACAATATATAGATTAATGGTATTTTGCTGTTATTATTAGTATTTATGTGTTCATTTCAGTTCATTGCACCATATGATAACCTTCTGAATCAGTGATATAGCTAAAATAAGTGTTTTACCTAAAAAATCATAAAATCAAGGTCATTAAGGTGTGTTTGGATTAATAGGAATCAGTGTGTGTTAGCTTGTTTTCCATTGTTGCTTTTGGTCCATACATGCTTAAATAAGTCACAATAGGTTAGTAGAACAATAAAATTCAGGGTACCTTTAGAAAAAAGTCAAAATTAGTTTGTGATCTCTTAATTTAAGTCACTGTTAGGATTCATGTGTTCTTAGTTATTCATATTAGTTTATTAGTAAGTAATATAGCTTAAGATCATATCATTACAGCTTAGCATATCATATTCAGTCCATAAATTAGCTTTAAATCTCATATTAGTCAACTTAGGGGTTTAAACTCAAAAAGTCAAATTGTACATCTCAATTTTTTTTTCCAAAACTCCAAGATTTGTTTATAATTTAGGAGTAGGATTTAGAGCCTGAACTTGTTCATACTTGTAGTCCCCCACCTCAACTCCAAGTTCCAATGTTTCTTTCATTTTTAGGATTTTTCTAATGGGCCCCACAACTAGCCAAATACAGTTGCAAGGGAGGGAATTCCCCTGTGCAGCAGGCTTCATCACCCACCACCACCACTTTGGTGGTGGTTTCTGACCACCTCAGTGGGTCATTTTGTCCAAACCTTGGTCCTTTGAAACCCCCCCATGGTAGGCTTCTAGGATTGACCATAGGTTTGACCATTGGCCTTGTGGACCCCACCTGAATTAGGCCATTTTGTTTGTCCCATTTCTGTGTTGTATTTAGGTTTTGGAATTGCTTATTTTGGCTTATCAGCTTATTCAGGGAACAACTCTTGTTGTTTTTCCCTCAAACATGTTCCATAAACTCAAGTGAACCAGAATTGACCATAGTGGGACCCACACAAGCTCATTTGAGCTTATTTGCTTCCTTGGTCAACTATAGTCAACTGTGAAGCCAAAAAGCTTCCACAGTGCTTATTATTAAGTTATAAAATAGTTGTTTTTGTAAAAGTTAGTTATTTTTAGATATAAAATAGATTTGTAAAAGAAAAATCAAGAAAAACCAAAATAAAAATAAGTGATACTTTCTATTTAATATAATTTAATTTTAATTTTCATTTTTAGATTTTTATTAAGTAAGTTGTATTTTCATATTTTTATTAATTTCCTTTTATATTAAAGTATTTTTAATAATTTTCTCAGATTTTTATTTTGTCATTTAGTATTTATTAGAATTAAAATTAGTTTTATTAGTAATTAATTAATAATTAAGTTTTAAATAGCATATTTAGTTTTTATAAAGTAACACCTAGTTTTTATATTTTTCCTAGCTTTTACATGTTGTAAAATAATTTTAGAAATTTTCTTGTAATTTTTACTGTTCATTTACTAGTTTTTATAATTTATTTAGTTTAATTAGTTATTAATTAATATTTAGAATAATAATTAGTAAATTAGTTTAAAAATAAATTTTATAAACTTTTTATAATTTTTTAGGATTCCTGTGATAGTTAATTAATTTTATAAATTTTCTCATAATTTTCTAAGTCATTTAGGTATTATTAGTAATTAAAAAGTAGATTTAAAATAGTTTTATTAATTATTAAATAGTTTAAATTAGTTTTTAAATAATAAAAAGTAATAAAAAATTCTAAAAAATAGTTTTCTTTTTAATTTCATTTTCTTTTAATTTTAAGTTTGTAAAAGTTTCATTTTTACCCGCTGTAGTTTATTTTCCTTAAAACTCACATTTTTCTCAGCACGCAGTCGTGTCTGATTTTTAATTTGGTCTACGTTTATACGTTTCTGTTTCCCATGATTGTTAATACTGTTATTCCTAATCATTCCAGTAGTGTAAACAAACCCAAATCATTATCTGGTTACTTCTCATTCAATTCACCCGATCATAAACCCGTTTTTATACCATCCACACCTCGTCGGGACATAACGACCCGGGGAAACACTGTATTCCACGAAAGCATTGGTTTGAGTTGTTTGACTATTATAGTTAACCATTCACAAGTGGTTGACCAATAATTATCTGACTGTTTCATGACCAATCATATATGCTCTCTGACTAAGCAAACTTTTACACAGAAAGTTTGCAAGACCTATTGTAAGTTCAAGGTGAGTAAATGCACTTCAATAAATACAAACAATAATAACGGAAGTGATTACATTTACTCTCAACCAACATTCTCTTATATAGTGGGTATGAGGATGTCACTTAGTAAAGGTAGTTAAAACGTGTTGAGCTTCCAGTGGAAAAGTACATATTCCATTAGATGATTCAATTCTTGGAAACCCACCAAACGTACTTTAGTGAACTGTTATGCCAATTGTTCACTCCTTTTCACCAAACTTGTACTTGCTTTGACTTTTATTCAAATGCTTTTCACCATGCTCTTTTGCATTCTTAGAGTGGAAGGTGTTGTGACAAAGCATACCCTCCTCATTTGGGGCCCACGGGTGCCACATCACCCCAACACCTCTTCACAACTAACCCCTCCTCACTCACAACTAACCTCAACTTATTCATCTGGGGCCCACCACTTACAACTTTATTTTTTTATTCATTTCATTAAATAAACAAAATTCATTTATTAAAATTAAAATTACAATACATCTAACTAAAATAAAAATGTTATTTACTTATTAAAAAAAAAAAAAAAAAAAAAAAAAAAAAAAAAAAAAAAAAAAAAACCGAAACTGTAAATAAAGAAAACAAAACCACAAGGACTACAACCGCAAATAAATAAAACAACAAGGACCAAAAATTTGTTTGGTCTTCTTCTCCTACCTCTCGCTTGTATCACTGAACTCACATTCACCATTTGCAAAAATGGCACAACTAAAGAAAGGGTAAAAGAAAAGAAAGACAAAAAAAAGGATGAGTTGCAGAAAACAAACCTCGACGTGCAGACGAGGAGGTGGTGAACGGCGAGGCATGGCGAGGGTCAGTCGGTGTGGTGGCGAGCTACAACGAAGGCCACGTTGGAGTGGCGAGCTCCAACGACGAGCCACACCTCTTGCTCTTACAAAGTCCCGCCTAAATCACTTTAAGAGATTTCGAGCTATGCTCTGGTCTGAGAGCTGATAGGTTCACTGGGAATTGTCAATCCCTGATGAATCTTTATCCTTGAGCGCCAATTCCAATTATCTTCAATTTGTTGATGATGTCTTTAAATTGAACTTCTTTGAGGTTGCTCGCAGATTTTATTATCAACGAGTCTTCTTGATTTGCTCGCTGATTTTATTATCAGTGAGTCTTCTTCACTTATAATAATTTATGTTTAAATCTAGTTAAAGACCATTGAGCACTGAATTGGCCTAACAATATCGCAATGTTAAGTATTGGCTTGGAGATTTTCTTCGAAAACATGTAATGAATAGTAAAGAAAAATTCAATCACGCTTGCTCAAAACTTCAAAATGTTATTGAGTGTGCATTGGTGTCTTAAAGCACGCATTCCAATATTGAAGAGTCCACCCTCATTTCTTTTAGTTAAACAAAGAGATATATTACTATATCATGTTTTGCTATTCAAAATATTATACGGAAAAAGCGTCTAAATGATGATTTTTCATCTCAATATGACCGAAGTTACATACATGATAGTAATATGTTTGTGATGATATGTTGATGTTGAAGTTGTTCAACCAATTAGGAGTGAAACAAATCAACAATATATGATTAACTTACGAGATCAAATCACGACATAAATAATCCAACTAAATTGTAGTTTCACTATCTTAAATTCATGTTTTGTTTTTAGACAATTCGTGTAATATTTTGCTGTTAAATTTAGGTTTAGTGATTTATTAACTATGTAAAATTTTGTATAAAAATGCTTTGTATCATGTTTACATAAGTTACTTATTCATTGTCACACCCCCAAAATCGGGTCCAGCGGAAGCTTACATGTAGCTGGGGTGTAACTCAATTGGTACTGCAACACATGTACAAAATGGTTTTCACTTCAATCATTTAGAATAAAATCGTTTAACCAAAAGTGTTGAATTTACATTGTTAAAAGTAGTACGGAATTGGGCCCTTAAAATAGTTTAAACGGTCCCCACATGAATATCAGAGTCTTCTATGACCATGCCATGCCCTGGCAAAACCTCCAGTAGCGTGTCGTTGCTTAATACCTGAAAATACATGCTAAAGTGTCAACACGAGGTTGGTGAGTTCATAGAGTTTAGTGTAAAATGAAATACATTGCATTTAAATGAAGATTTCCCAGCAAAGGCATCGAAAATCCACTCAGTTGCAAGTGCCGCCCATACAAGACTTACAACCTGTGTGTTCACAACCCACTGCCAAATATGTTTTGGTTTGTGTAAGCAAAAGTAATATGTGGACCAAGATTCAAAATAAATTTAGTTCGACCAATACATTCGGTTACGTGACCAATTCATTCGGTTATGTTACCCGTACATTCGGTTATGTAACCCGTTCATTCAGTCATGTATGTACATAGTGGTGGAACCGGTTCATTCGGTTAAGTGTGCATAATAATGGAAAAGGCTTGGGTCCAAAGGTAAAAAGGATTAAGTGTGATGCAAATGAATATACACTACATTCGATTGAGTAACGAATTCATAACTGGAACAAATAAATGTTTGACTAAACATGTAGCATAATCAATTAAATCAAGTATACATTTAGATGAAAACGAGCATGTATTCTCACCCAAAGAGTTTACCAAAGCAATTGAAAGAGTAGGGGCTATGACTCACCTGGTGCGATAGCTATGATGACAAAAGGGGATACACTGAAATGAGGCACGATCTCTAACCGCAACCTAATATGAATGATATGATCTAATGTAAGAAATGAAATGATGCTACACATGCAAATACGTATGTTATCGATACCACTCGTGAAATTTGAAAATAACGTTTATCGTCGAAAAATATATTTTTGACGTCTCGTTAAGTTAATAAACACTTTTCATGTAAATATGTTGAAACGGTACTCCACGATCCTCGTTTGATGTTTTATTGGTAAATATAGTGTTTTCGTCGTAGTTTAATATTTTTCATAACTTGAAAATATGACCAAAATAGTCTCGCAAAACTAGTCGCGAAATATTGTATGTTAAGTGTTAGTGATGAAACTCGATGTTTTTGAAAACCTTGTAACCATATCTAAATGTCGTGTCATTTAACTTTTGGTCATACGTGTCTTGATTAGATAGAAAATCGGCTATCATTGTTGTTACTTGAAAATATTGTTTTTAATACTTAGAATATATTTCATATAGATGCTGTCAAAAATATATATTGTTTGTCGGGTATATAGATGAGGTCGTAGTTTATTCGTTACGAGTTCAATGAACAAACGGCCAATTGGTTTGAAAAGTAGGTTGGGAATACTTGATTTTACTTAACTATGGCTCGGACTCAAACTGATCCGATCATAAAGAAAAAACAGCCGTGAATATGGCACTTTGCGAAGACAGTTTTGCGGCAAAAATAATAATAGTGTTGCTGAAGGAAAATATATATATTCGTCTGAGTTCAAACGCTTGTATCTTCTTCGTTATAAGCTCGTTTTCTACGTTCTTTATATCCACAGTTTCGTATTAATATATACTAACATATTTTCAGTGGGTCGGCCCTTCTAAATCACGTCTAACGCCTCATTTTGTCCGTTGAAATTCGTCCAACAGCAAGTATATTTTCAGAAAATAGTTTTTTGTCGTTAAACTTGAAAAAATCATAACTCCTTCGCTATAAACTCGTTTTAATCTGTTCTTTTGCCCATAGCTTCGTTTTTGAAAGTATTTTCTGAATCTCTAGCCCAATGTTACCCGGAAATCCCTGATTTTTCTATATTTTGCAAAAATAGACAACAACTTTCTAATAGTGTTTAAAATTCATTTTCTTGGTTCTAAACTTGTTTAAAACTTAACCAAACTACTTCAAATCAACTCTACAAGTACTCAATCCTACCATACACCTTCTTAGGGTGTCATGTGTTCCTAAACATCACCAAAAATGGTGGATCTCTTGAGGTTATTAATAAAAATTATAGATATAAGATTAAAGAGTATTATTGTATAAAGTGGTATATATAACATATATATTTGCATGATCTACTACTAGAACATTAAAATAGGTTAAATGAAAGTATAAAAGATTAGAAAATTTTACTTGAAGCTTACTTGATGATTTTGATGAGTTTGGAGATGATTTGATTAATAACCTTGAGGTTTTTATTTCAAAACCCTAACAAAGTATATATGGAAGACTTGATTATTGCTTGTTCTTGAAAAGTTGATGGATCTTCCTTGTGTTTCTTGTTCTTGTCGTGGCTAGGGAAGGAAAAATGGAGAGAAAACCTCACTTTTTGATTATTAAAAATGAGTATGAATGTGTTATGTGTGTTTAATTGACTTTTCTACAAACATATCTTACATTTAGGACATAATGGTAAATAAAAGGTCATGTTGAAGTATCATGGAAAAAGGGGCATTGAATTTGGGTAGAAAAATAGGGGTGGGTAGATCTTGTAAGGATTTGTAAGATTTTGTTGGATATTATTAGTTTTAGGTGATACCGGGTACCGAGTTAACTAAATATAAATCGTAACGAGACAAAATAAAATATAATGAAGTTGTAAAAATTGTAAAATAATATTCCTGATGAGAATCGGGCGTTAAAATAATTATCGAGTTGAAATACCGCAAACCGACAGAGTTATAAGCTCCTAACATAAAATGTAGCAGTTGATTTGAAAACACCGGGTAAATTAATAATATCATTTTTATATCATTATAATGAGTATGAAAATATGTTAGGATCGTAGTCGGGAGTATCAGGTATACATTAGTAGTAAAAACTGAGTGGTAACGTTAATTACAAATTAAGCATACGTAAATTGAAATAATGCATATCCGTGCATGATCTAAAGTGCTGATCACATTACTGATGATATGTAGACTACTCCAGTCTATATGACGTGTCCCTACTGATGATGCATAAATTCGCAGCTAAACCTAACTGGTTACGCGAATTTGAATACCCGTAAACTAGATTTCCGAGAAGATGCATGATGATCATGAATAGTGATTTCCCTCCGGGAATGAATAGTGTTTTGTGAATAGTGAAATTTTGAAACACTTCTCGGAATCTCAAACTGATTCCGAAAATGATGAATAGTAAAATGACAAATAGTGTTCGATGAATAGTAAATGATGAATAGTAACTTCCGAAATGAACAATGAAATTTCGACGTTTGAAAAAGAACCTGAAATTACGAGTTGTGACATTCATCGTATTACGATCGTTTAATATATAAATTACAAAAAACAAATAATTAAAAGAACCAATTGTACAAAATTACAAACTAAAGCTACTTAACACAAAAATAAAACAAACAAAATAATACAAATTAAGCAATGCTCTACTAAACTTTTGTTATTGCTTATAACCCTAAACAAACAAACTAAAGCTATTATCAAAAAACTTATAAATAAAACAAATTATTAGGAAAAAAAATTAAATTGCAGAGTACTGGTATCTTAATTTTAGAGGAATGTCAGAATCACATAAATATTTCTCAAAAAATTCACACACAGTGATTTATTTAGGGAGAAGAGAGAAAAGGTATAAAAAGTAGATTAATCACTGAATTTATTTTTGTAAAATTGTAGCATTTTCTTTAGTTTTAACTAGTTATAACACCCGTGCACGCACGGGGTCTTTTCTAAAATTTCCGTTATTGAAATTTTCTATATTTAAAAGCAAATACCTTTTTTTTTTCTTTTTTTTTTGTCTGAATTATTGTTCTTACTTTTCGTTTATGATTATGTTTGATGTGCGTGGCAAGAGTTCGTAGATAGTTTTTGCATAGACATCAAGACATGGTTATCTTTATGTACAAACTTTAGCTATCACACATGTTGTGTTTGTGTATCAATAATTTTTAAAAATTCATATTTTAATCTTATGCTAAAATATTAATGGTTATGTTACCATGTCATTACTTTATTTTCAACTATTATTCATTTGGTGGAATATTTTTTAATCATGCGAGTTTTAACAATAATACTTTTCTAGATTACTTATCGTAATGTAAATTAATCACAAAACATAACATCGTTTGCAGACTTCTCATCATGGTATCACCAAGCTTTAATTATCACTAATATTTATTTTTCAAGGAACTACTAATGACCACTTCTAGACGCCACAAAAGTATATTTCCATTCCACTCAAACAGAATGGAGATTCCTTATCCAACTACAAAAAAAAAAAAAAAAAAAAAAAAAAAAAAAAAAAAAGGTTTTATTACTTTTCACCGTAAATAAATGATAGTTTATTTAAAAAATAGAATGTTTTTTTGTTATATGCTTACTCCGTAGACAAATTTACCAACAAACTATACAAAACACTTGTATTCTTTTTATCTTGAAAAACATATAAGGCTATAAGGTCCATAACCTATTAGACAATTTAGACAATACTTCATGGTATCAGCATTTCATGTGGTTTACTCTTGTGGTACCATTGATCCACAAACCTGGACCTGCATTAAGTCAAAGTAAATCATTTCTTTTATGATTCCAGTTTTGACTAAATATTGAACCTTTTTAACACCCTTTTGTTCCTTTGAAGTGCACTATATATGATAAGTTAAAGCTAAAGATCAGTAGGTTTCACTAATAAAATCAAAGCCTGTAATATCAGAAACAAAAACTATTAGTGCTTGAGTATTAACCCAGCACTTCCAAAATTCTAATCTAGAGTGCTTCCGAATTTTGAATAGTAAACTACTATTACTTATACAATCCATGTTTAATAAACCGTACGACCAATATTATTCTAAGTCTCGTATATTAAACTAAATACGATCCATGTTTAAACCCTGTGGGATACATCTTTCATGGAGGTAATGCATATCAATATCTAAAAAAGCTATGGGTGTACTTGGTTTGAACGAAGATATATATTAAACAGATCGTTCACGATGATCATAAGCACCTTTGAATATATAAAATGCTTTCAATAGTCATTCATATGATATATAATTTAGCTAATTTGTGAACAAATCATCATCGCCAATGTATGCAAGGAGCCAAGGAGTGAAAGCTGAAGAATAACGGGTTCATCAGTTACATAAATTCCCCATTACATAATCTACACAAACTTCATATCACATTATGTATTTGCGCCAAGGAACATAACATCCTAATCACAACATCTTACTTACGTATAGGAAACTTAACATTCAACTGACCCATAAAACAGTGACTACTCACGACACCTTTCATCTTCACTCAAAATCTGGATCGAGATCGTCACTTAGATTGAGTACCTTGCATATAAATTTTGCCTCCCTACAAAACAATGATGTACACTCTTAACTTATATGATTGAATTTATTATGTGAAGGTTCAATAATAAAAAATTCTAAAAGTAATCAGGCCACAACGTTTCTTCGTTTGAGTTGTAACAAATATTTTTTATCTAAAAATAAGCTAAAAGTGATAAATTATTATGGCATCTAAACTAACAATTTCCAAATTCTGGTTGTCAAGTGGGATTAGTACTGAATCAGGAAGCCTAACTTATTTGGACTGGTCTCGTGCTATGTCAGAAGGCTAAGGAAACTGCATGCGAAGCTTTTAAAACAAAAGTATACCAAAGCGCATATTGAATTGAAATCCAGAGAATAGATTTACAATAGTATTCTTACACGGACCTGAACTTAGGAACTTTCTGGGGCAACAATCCATGTAAAGAATTTGACAAGTCTATCAAAATCTGCAAAGCTTAGAGTATTAGTAACATAACATAAACAAATGTTTAAAAGGTTTATAACTTTTTGTACAAAAATACTATACCTTCAATTTTGCATCATTATATACTACTGAATCCAGGTGAGCAAAGAGTTGACATATAGCTTGACATATTGCCTAGATTGAAAGATGCTTTGTTTTCCTTTTCATATTTTCTAATGAATTTTACAATCACTTCTAACACCTGTACCACAAAATACATAATAATATTACAATTACCAATCAATAGTATAGCATTAGTAGATAATAAAGTAACTATTTCATATTTAACTTTATGGCTTCAACTGTATCATAAACTTTTTTACCAAACGCCCCCTGAGTTTTCATGGTAAGGAATCCATTACGATGTGAGGCTATGTATTTTTTTATTTATTATTTTTTTGGCCTTTTGAGATATGCAATCATGCTTTAACTGAAGAATTGATGTACCTGAGATTGAATTTTGTTACAATTGACAAACCATGGTGTTTGTTTGTCGTTTTCAAGTTCGGCGAGTTTAAGGTTTAAAACACGCTCCTTAATTATATTGGAAGCGATATTAGTAAATAAAATAAAAACGCTATTAATACAATAACAATCCGATATTTAACTAAAGCAACTCAGATGTCCGCAATAAAATTAGACTTACAGGTTAACTTCTAACTGGTTCTACCCGCTTCATTTTAGCTAGAAGAATTATATGGCCCACTTGGGTGGAATACCCTTTACCCAAAAAAACAGACTCATATCATTTGATGCAATAGTATAACAATACAGTTAACTTAATCAACAACTTATTCTTTAGTTGCTGCTACACAATTGATTATTGTCTTTTTTTTTGGGTAAAGAATTGATTATTGTCAATATATGTGGCTTGTGTAGGTCTTTAAAAAATGTTGGCATAAAAAGTTTCATAGTGGAGTTCCCATCAACTCATATGGAAGATGTCATGTATATCATATAATTGGACCACATAGTTCAAAGAGTTAAGTATGCTCAACCAAACGTTCTGCTTAGTTTAAATTCTGCACAAACCACTTTCATAACAGCTTAAGCACTTTTCAGTGTTTACATAGACCCAAATAACTTTGTTTTTTCATTACTAAGCATTATCTTCTTATAATTCACATTGTTTACGTAGCCAAATAGCTTAAGGACTTTTGAAATTGGTTATTTTATTTAGGGGGTGTTTGAAATTGGTCATTACAGAGTACATGAATAGGTAGTTACTAACCATGGTTGTTTATTGGGAAGTGATATTGACACCACAAAAATTGATGTCAACACCACAATATCACATCATTAATGCATATGTTACAACATGATATGTGCATAATTGTGGTTTGTACATCAATTTATATAGTGTCAATATCATTTCCTTATTTATTTGTGGCATGACTCGAGAACCTATTGAATTAAAGAATTAATTGTTAAAAATAGCAATGTAAATCAGGTTACATGTTTTATACATTATAAGAGTATCGTGACCAATTGTTTGCTGCAAAAAGCTTAATGTATGAAACTAAATATGCGAAATACCTCAATCGAAGGTGATTAATCTATTAGCGTTGGGGGTATCCTGCATTGGGTCTGACATAGATTATGTGATCTCTTCTCCATGGTCATCATCTTAAAAGATATCTTACAAATACAGTGAGACTGCAAACCAAGTGAATGAAAGTAATTAGATTCTAAAGTACCTTATGGCAGCATTCATAATGCCAATGAATTTTACTAATCACTTAATAAGCTTTAAACTTAAGAACCTAATTCTAAGATAGATTACGAAAAAGCACTATTTAAAATGGAAAAACTTTAAGAAAGAACTATAACCAAAACCTCATCCTGTTCTTGTTAAGAGTCTGTGGATGTATGTCATGAAATATATGGATGACAAATTAATTTATATGATTAACATAATCAATCACACACAGCCACAAAACTGCTTATATTTCGTCTTGTTTGATGTAACAATTCGCAATTTCAGGTTAACTTTTATTCCCGAAAATTTCACTATTCACTTTTTACTATTCACTTTTCACTATTCATCTCAGAAATTTTTATTTCATATTCTCGTAAGTTAAACTATTTTAACGATAATCCGAGAGTTTGACGCTCGTCGGATCATTTCTGCAAAAATCACAAAGCCGTGTCCGAGATTTACTTTTAGGTTTAAACGTCCTTCCAGCATCCCGATATGTCCATAAAACATTATAAACAATAGAAATATGATTTTATCTCATTTTAGGACAATTCCAAAAGTTTCGGAATTTTACGTTTTTCAGTTCAGCGTTTTACGCGAATTACGCGTTTTAGACCCGTGTTTCCAGTTTTTAGCAGGGTTTTAGCACCCGATAGAACCTACCACTCATTTTATATTTTATTATGGAGTATATTGACATGTTTGACCATACTTTCAAGTTTCATATTTTTAGGATACCCGGTTTTACGTTTCGTGACTTAAAAACTTACGGTTAGCGATTTACAGAGTCAAAACTAGCTACATACTTAGGATATTATCATCCAAAGACCATGACTACTCATCTAGTCACCCTTATCCTTGGAAAAACGACTTAGGAGGGGGGGGGGAGTCACCATGTGTGGTTAAATCTTGACTTTAGCCATTAGATCTTACTTAATTACAACTTTGTCTCCAAGTTTATGTAGTTTCCTAGCCACCTTCCTAACCTCCTCATTCTTAGTATAAATACAAGCTCATTTGCTTCCTTTCTCATCAAATAAAAACGCCACAACCTCAATACCTAGCACCATGATCCTTTGATCTTCAATATACAAGTTACACTACAAAGTTCAAGGCCTTAGTATTCTCTACCTAGTTCTTAAGTTTGTTTGGTGATTCCATGGTTGAATTAGGAGCTACACAAGGTGATTAGGGGCTGAAGTTAAATGGTTTTCACAAGGGTTAGATCAAGGCTAGCAAGGGTTACAAGAGTTATGGTGAAGGGTTTACAAGCTTAGGTTTATTGTCCTAGTTCTATACTTGACTTCCTTTCTTTAGAAAGCCAAAAGTTGTAAGCAAACCCTTATACACTTTCTTGCTCAATATCATTTCATGCTTATTATGTTTATTTCATGCTATATATGGTCTTTGTATTGTGTTCATGATGTTTAAAAATGGATAAAACAAGTATTGGTATACATATGTTAACTTATGACAAACAAACAAGCAAACTAGTGATTTTTATGGAAAACCACGACCACAATAGTATAACTTTGATATTTGACACTTACTTACTGTTAAAGAGGACTTAACAAGGAAAACATAGCAATTTGAATCACCCAAAATGAGTACACGAGTCAAAAGTTATGACCGTTTGAAGTTAGCGAAACCAAAACGGCAAAACTGCCTAAATAGCATTCTGATCAAATTTTGATTTTGAAAGTCCCACTTCTGGTCCGATTCATCAAAAAGTTAAAACACAAAAGTTGTCCGGAACGACGTTTTCGTTCAGGAACAAAGAAGCTCGAGACCTGAAAATGCTTTCTGAGTGATAATGTTCTTCAAATTCTTAACAGCCCATTTTTAGACCAAAGTAACTATATAATTGTTATAATTAGATGAGACCAAGAGGTCTAATGACCTAAAGCCAAGACCACAACCATGGCTAAAGCCAAGGTTGAGTCTCAAGACCATGGTAACATGACCAAAGTCACGGCAAAGCCACGGCTAAAGACCATATAACTTTTAAAGATCAAAACTTATATATATGTTATCAAATACTACAATAGTAGGGAGCCTCATGTGAGGAGTTCATTGAGTAAGCCGTCGAGACGAGTTGTGGATTTACGAGTTAAAGTGTCCTGGCTCCTCGAACGTTTACTCCATGACTTCTGAATTATGTCGGCCCGAACGGTAGTAAGAGATTTACAACCTATACATGTTTCATAGACCACTTATATTCAAAGACTTACACTATATACTAAGTACTACATCATGAACATTATGCAAGACATATATAGGCAATTCTTCGTATTCTTAGACGTTACTCCAAACCTAAGTCGCAACGTTCTATTATAGGCTGCTCTTAGAGACTTTCGCTATTCGACCACCACTATCATTTCTCATTACATAAGCTTAAGGTGAGTCATAGCCCCTACTCTTTTCGTACTTGTTTTAACTCTTGGGGGGGATACATGCTCAACTACTTGCTTACTTGTACAAATACTCAAAACATTTATACTTGATTGTTTTATACTTGATTGTCTTATACTTGATGGCATTATACTTGATTTCATACATACATGACTGTCTTTTATCTTTGGGAAGTAGCTCCCAGTAAACTTATATCTTTGGGAAGTGGCTCCCAGTAAACTTATATCTTTGGGAAGTGGCTCCCAGTTGTCCTTGGGAATTGGCTCCCAAAGTGAGGTCTTCGGAGATGAAGTATAGACTCACTTCTAATTGCTTAAATTGTCTTGATGAACTTATACATGTCTTATTCATACTATATATGTTAGCAGTGGGTTGTGAACACACAGGTTACAAGTCTCTTATGGCGGGACTTGTAACTGAGTGGATTCACGATGCCTTTGCTGTGTGATCATTCTTTAAGGCTTTTTCAACTGTTTTAAGACAAACTCTATGAACTCACCAACCATTGTGTTGACACTTTAGCATGTTTATCTCAGGTTAGTAAGGCGATAGCTAGTGCGTGGAACTTAGAGTCAAGCTGCATATTCTGAAGACTTACGCTTTTTATTATTTACCATTCAAAACTTTGTATACATTTATGTATCATACTTTGGAATCTCATGTTTGTAACTTTGAATTCATTAATCGAATGGTAACTTTTCAAAACGTCTCATTTAGAGTTCGTTTTCTATAACTTGTACTTTGTATTATGAAGTAGCACCCCTATGACACAGTCTTCCGCTGCGGTATTTTGGGGGTGTTACATTTGAATTGTATAAAAAGTCCAAAACACATTTCGCAAATAAACAGTTATATTAAGGGTTTGGGATTGCCTTATAAACCTGCTTACACATTTGAGAATTGAGATACTCAAGTAGCTTACTATAAGCAATTCCCAACCTACTTATTTAAAACTTATATTTGGGGCTTACAATTCAACTTTGAACACAAAAAATTAGAATATATAAGAACTATACAATAAGCAATCCCAAAAACCCTTAATGGGACAAATTACACTTTTAGAAACCTTACTATCAATCAAACAACTTCTAAACCTATTATGATCTTTTTCCGCTGTTTACTCTTGTCAACTAACAACTATTGTACTACCTGAAGAATAACATGTTTACTATCATGTTACAAAGTTGAAAAAGAAAACAAATAAGATGTTTAATAAATATAAATAAAAGATATGTTTCTACAGAGTTCAAAAATAAAACCTGCTGCTTTTTTTTAGTTTTATTGAATGATAAGTATATATCTCTGATGATGATTTCATGTGAATAAAAAAATGGGGCTATCAATTGAGTTTATATAATGGTTTAAGCCTGTCTAAGTTAAGGTCTTATTAGGATTCTAATTGTAAATGTAATACAATATAATCTGAGCTGTATTTTTTAAAAATTAAAAAAAAAAATAACAGTTAAGTCCTACAATTTCTAAAAAGTTACTTAAACAACTAAAACTTATTAAAAAACCAAAAATCTCAATCAAATTGAAATTAATAAATTATAAACTTATAATAAAAATTAACCTTAAACTCTTCCTTTTCAAGTTCTGGCTCAAAATTGAACTCTTCCTCTTCAATTTCTGGTGTGTCACTACATCTACTGAAAGTTGTACCATCGATTGTTGTTGTTATTAGGTTTTAGGTGGATCATCAAGGATTGTCTCTGTAGCATTGGATTGTTGTTGTTGTTGTTGTTATTAACATCGAGGATTGTTGTTGTGATTGTTGTAGCATCCGATTGTTCTTGGTGTTCTTATGGATTGTCGTTATGTGTGTTGGTATGTGTGTTTTTGATATGATAATGGATGTGGGTAACAATCTAATGGATACTCCGGTTTTAATAAAAAATTTACACTTTAGGCCTGAAATATCCAAAAACAACAATGAAGTCCATGTGTATTTTTGCCCAATTTTTATGTTTAGGTATAAAAACGATTTTTATACACTTTTTAGACAAATATAGGAATTTTTAAGGTTACTTTGATAATTAAGAAGCTTTTTTTAAATTCTAAATTAATAAAATTACTAAAAAAAGAATGAATTGATTTTTTTAAAATAGAAAATTCTTAATAGAGGTTTTGTTTTTTATTATGGCTATATTTGGCAAAAGTAGCTGTGAGCAGTAGCAGTGAGCAGTAGCTGTGAGCTGTGAGCAGTAGCTGTGAGCTGTGAGCAGTAGCCAAAAAAGCTCACAGCTTCATAAAGAAGCATTGGGAAAATGAGCTTTCTTAAAAAATAGCAAAACCCACAGCTCTCATGCCTAACAAACATCAAAAATAAAAAAGCTCATTCTCACTGCTCATTACCCCAAAAAGCTTCAAAAAAGCTCCGCGCCAAACATAACCTATATAAAAGATGAAACAAGAGAAATACTAAAAAGAAAGGAAAAAAAGAAAAGAAAGTGCAAAGTAGAAGAAAAAGGGCATAAGTCGAAACCCAGCCCAAACCCCAAACACATAACAGTTGACACCCTGTTGTTTCTTTTGACAATAATAATTCAAACACAAACACAAAACACAAAACGCAGTCGTCAACATCTCTCTCTCTTCAACACTTGTTCTAAAAAAAACAGTTGATCATCATCAATCAATCATCTATGGCGGCGACGGTTGCGGCGGGTAGTGGTTCATGGCAGCCGCAAGAAGCAGGTTTCAAAGAGATCTGTGGATTACTTGAACAACAGATATCACCTTCTTCTGATAAGTCTCAGATATGGCAACAGCTTCAACATTATTCCATGTTCCCTGATTTTAATAACTATCTCGCCTTCATCTTAGCTCGTGCTCAGGTTCATTACCTTTTTACTTTACTTGTTCTTTATTAACCCTAGATAGCTTATGTATGTTGTTTGTGAGTTGATTCTTGTGTTGGTTGATAGAGTGTGCGTAGGATTTGAATGCGACTGTGTTTGGATTCGCCTTTGCTTTTAAATATTACGACGTGAACAAATAATAGTTTGTTTAGGTTGTTATTAGGGTAAGAAAGTGATTTTAGGTTTTATCGCAATTAAGAACTTAGAAGTGATATAGTTGAAGTTGTTAGTGAGTTAGTTGTTGTTTAGTTAATTCTATCGATTTATTTGAGTTTGGCGTTTGTTGTGGAAAAAATAGGTTAGATTTAATTAGGTGTAGCGCATATGTTAGACTTTGCTCTTTTTTTTTTGTTGACATTTGACAGTGTTAGTGCACTAGAGTTTATTGTTTGGAGTTTGGAAAATGATTGATGTATCCTTTTATAAGACTAAAAAACATTATGTCTAAGTTAGTTATACACTCACTAGATTGTGTGTTTATGCATTCAAGATGTTGTTGCTCTCTCCTCGATGAAAGTGATCATTGTTGTTGATTATAACTTGAAAGCAACTAGCATATTTTAAAAGTCAAAAAACTGCTATGATCAACACAATGTGGTGTTATGTAGTTCAAGCTTGATTAATTTCGTTAGTCTCAACTTAGTTTTTTTTTAATGCATACCCTTCTGACTAGGATTTGATGATACATATAGGCAGTCGTTGTGGAGTTCTCTCAGATTTAAGAAATCTGTTATGTAGTTGCTAAGAGGTTTGTTTTTGTTATTTTGGAAAAGTGAAATAGATAGCTATATTTGCTTATATTACATTGTCGAGGACTTAAAAAGTTTTTACATTCAGATTCTTGTGTTTGTTAAATTGTTAATTAAGTTATGGCTGATCAGTTTTTTAAAAACTTATTAACCATTGAGTTCTGTTATGTAATGTTTTGGTTCTCATGCAATCATATAATTATGATGACACTTTATTTAAGAGCTTCGGTGGTTTATAATGTTTTAGGATTATCATTAGTTTCTAAGATGTTTGTAGCTAATGAGGAACTTATGATGTAAACTTTTAATTGACAAGAAAACTAACGATAGCAGTACAACGTGGTATTTGTTTGTTTGGTATCAACTCATCTTTTAACTAGAAGTTCTCTCACTCGGCAGCCTTTGTTTTCTTTTGTATAGCTACTCATTAAATTGTATCTTTTGTGGAGGGTAGTTTTGTGGAGGAAAATAATTGGGTATTTAATTTCTGTAGAAAGGTGAAGAAAATAATTTATTTTTGTGGAGACACGAGTACTAATCTGGATCTAAGGCAAGTATAATGGCAGTCCATTACCAATTTAAGATGGTGTGTTTCAAGTTTGACATGGACACAATACGCAATTAAACTGTATGAACTACGCCAAACTCATGAGAAACTAGTTCTGATGTAGACTTTCGAAAATAAAAATGAAACTCTCATTGTCCTGACTCAACAAGAAAAAACACATAGTGTAACACGTGATTTTGATTATCAGTTTAGAGAAAACAATCTTAAAGAAAGAAAAATTAAGAACGGTATGGGCCCAAAATTGGTCTTGCAGTATCTTACTTGTCTGTCCTACATTTATTGGCCATCAAGATTTTTTTCGTTTCCGCTTGATAGTTTTCTTTCAGTTTGTCACCCTTTCTTAATAGCATTTTGATTTGATATTAATTGAGCTTATTGTTATTTTTTTGGATTAATATGACATGTATAATTTACAGGGTAAGCCGGTGGAGGTCCGGCAGGCAGCTGGATTGCTTCTGAAAAATAATCTTAAAACTGCATTTAACTCCATGCCTGCAGCAAATCAAGAATATATAAAAGCTGAGCTGTTACCATGTTTAGGATCAGCAGATAGACAGATCCGGTCTACTTCTGGAACCATTATTAGTGTTCTTGTTCAGCTTGGGGGTGTATTAGGATGGCCTGAGTTATTGCATAGCCTTGTCAAGTGCTTGGATAGCAATGACTTAACTCATATGGAAGGTGCTATGGATGCATTGTCCAAGGTATTCTTGTCTATGTCATTTATTCTTAATTTTTCCCTCTTATCATCTGCTGTCTTAGTGTGGATGTTTCTTGAATGGTTTATGCATTTGATCTTTGAATCTTTGGTTTCTCTATGTACCTTGTGTGCTTTACATGATTTTATGTGATATAGTCGGAATTCTCATATGAGTTTTACGCATTTGATCTTTGAATTTTTGGTTTCTCTATGTACCTTGTGTGCTTTTCATAATTTTATGTGATGTCTATGTTATTGTTTGCTACTGTTTATTGAATGAAATTTGAGAATTAAGTTAGAGACTAAGAAAATAAAAAATAAAAAACTTGTTATATAGCAGAATCAGGTCAAAATTTATCAAGTGACAAGACTGGATAGATGCAAGTATAACAGACTAATGGATGGGACAAATCTGTAGTTAACAAGGGATAGTCTGATATCTTTTCTTCTCATTCTCATCCTCATCCCCGGTCTCAATTTTAATTATATACTTTTATGTTTTATCATCCCAAACTTGTTAAGGAGGCTTCTTGCGAGGCTTAATTTGAATGTCAAAGGACTGTTTTTGTAAGTCCAGATGCAGTCATGTAAAGGCTTTTTCTCTTTAATATAACAGTTGTGTGAGGCCATATGAAAGAACTTGTAAGCTATGTAGCAAACACCTTACACCCTAGTTGTAACATCTCGCTGGACTCATTCTTGATAGTATGTTTCAATTCTTTGTTCCGCCACTTAAGTACATACCAGAGGCAAATCTCTTAACTCACTAAAGTAGACATATTATCCCTGATGCAATTATATATGCTAATGCCATTCAGGTGCCATGACACATAAGTTGGTCGTATAAAGTAGGTTAGACATACATGAATTGGCTCACTAAATAAATATTAATGTTGGTTTTAGTCACTTTAAGACCATTTTATTGCTCGAATTTGCCAGAAGCATAACTAAGTGGGTCATAGTTGCTACTTCATACATGAATAGAGTACTTTTTCTCCATACCTATTCTAGACATGACAGAATGATCATTGCTTGTTACTACATTAAATTGACTGGTTGCATGTACATGAACCATTCTCTCTTTTTGACTTTCAACTTGACTTGTGAAAGACATTGATTGTAGAAAAAGTCTGACAAATTCTTGTATTGAGGCCGTCAATGACAAGCCTTTATAGCTTTCTCTGCAGCCACATGTAAAAGTGTATACATGTTAAACAAGTTGTAATGTTGATGTCCAAACCTGCATGTTGTGTTGCCACTTTTGGTGATATGCCTTCTTTGCTGGTTGTAGTCTTGCAGCAAGGATATCTTAAAACTCTGTTGCTAAAAATATTTTAGGTTGACTGACTAATAAATTCGAGTTACTGTATAAATATAGATTTGTGAGGATATACCTCAAGTACTGGATGCCGAAACTCCTGGATCATCTGAAAAGCCCATTGATGTATTTCTTCCAAGATTACTCCAGGTAACACTGTATTTTTGTTGTTATAATTACTTGACACACACTCACACACAGACTCTACAATGTTCATTAGCCATTCCATGTTGCAAGTCTGAACATTTTCTTGTGATTTTGTTGATGTTTCTTTTTCTACAGTTATTTCAATCTCCACATGCCTCTCTTAGGAAGCTTGCATTGGGTTCTGTAAATCAGTACATCATGTTGATGCCACCAGTAAGTATGATTTGAACATTTATCTTTACACAAAACTAGAATTGCCACTGCAGAAAGTACTAAGCAGTATACTTAACCTTGTACAGGTTTTGTATATGTCGATGGATACTTACCTGCAAGGTTTGTTTGTCCTTGCTAATGATCCATCATCGGAAGTACGGAAATTGGTAAATATTTCTACGCTTTGTATTAAAGGAGGCATGCATATTTCAATTCTTTGTTCCGCATAGAACCCATTTTAGCTTATATTAAGAATGGGTGTCATTTATAGAACCCATTTATACTCTATTCGACTTGCTGGCAGTCTTATAGAGTTTTCATGTTTGTCGTTTCTAAATACCAACTAACAACTGCTCGTCTTTTTTTATAATAGTATTCTGCTTTGGATCTTAAATAGATTAAATATGCTCTGATCAGGCGCAGTTTTTGTGCAGCATACGCTTTCTTTTAAAAAAATTGACTTATGCATATTTTGCGTTTTTTCTAATGTCTTTCTGGTTCTCTGGTTCATGTTTGAATCATAATTATGCTTTTGTTAAGTGCTAGTTATCATCATTATTAATAATTACTCACATGGTGGATAGGTTTGTTCGGCTTTTGTTCAGCTAATTGAAGTTCGTCCTACTTTCCTCGAGGTGGGGTTTTGTTTCAGTTTGTTTTATATTTCTTTTCCTCATATTCATATTATTCATCTTACTGCTTTCTTGTTGCATCAGTGTTCCAACAGGCATTGTGTATATTTATGTGATCACTTTTTCTATTTTTATTCATATCTCATACTGCTCTATGTGATTTGTGATCTGCAGCCACACTTGCATAATGTTATTGAATACATGCTACAAGTGAACAAGGACCCTGATGATGAAGTGTCACTTGAAGCCTGTGAATTCTGGTAACTTTTTGCTTGTTGCTTCACATCTGACTATCTTGAGCAACTTGCTTGTAGCTATTAACTCTTTGTCTCCTCTGAACCTCCATTGCTTCTAGCTGTCTACATTCTCTGAACACATGGCGTGCCATTTAAATTAATGAAGGACAACTACAGGAAGTCTTTTGCACTATGATAAACTATGTAAAAGTTAATAAGGTGGTCTTACGGTGCTTCCTGTGGTATATAATGACTCCAGTTTCCACATTTTCATGGAGACTAATAGCTATGGATGAATGTTTTATAGGTTTTAGACATCTATGGAATTACCTATTTCTTAGTCTGAGTGTCTAAACTCTAAACCAAGTTCCCAGTAGAGTAAATATGCTCTATAGCTGCTTTTCTGAAAAATTATATGTTTTTTAGTTAAAGTGCTTAGTGTTTTATAAGATGTGGTGTTCTTAGGTTTTTTTACATAGTTAGGGCAGAATTTAAAGAATAAGATGCTTAGTGTTTTATAGTGGACACATGGATTTCATATGGTAACTAACTTCCCATATTACATATGTGGTGCATGCCAATACATTATTACAACAAAGTGTTTTTCCGAAGAATTGCTAGTCTTTCCTTTGTTTAAAGAGTGATTATTTTTGTCTTACTTTTTACTTTTTGTATCTATCCATCTGAAGCATTAATTTTGCAGGTCGGCATATTGTGAGGCTTCATTGCCACCTGACAATTTAAGAGCATTTTTGCCACGTTTGATTCCAGTATGTTGGCCTTCCTCATTTCTGTACTTAATTTTTTTCACAATTTTCTTTATGTGTTAGGTTATACGCTTTATTCATGAATGCTTATTAATTCGTTTCACACATATATGGGTTATTGGTAGGTTTTGCTGTCGAACATGGCTTATTCTGAGGATGATGAGTCACTACTTGATGCAGAGGTCAACTCTTTTCCGTATTAAATCTGTGTGATTCTTTGGATTATTTTTATGTTAGATTATAACTTAGATTTATTGTTGCAGGAGGATGGCTCTCTTCCTGACCGAGACCAGGTCTTGATTTCTGTCTCTGTGTTGTACTCTTTAGGATCCCTCCTAAACCGGATGGTCCTTTGAACAAGTTTCTTATTTACATTAGCTATGCAGGATTTGAAGCCACGTTTCCATTCATCACGTTTTCATGGATCAGATGATGCTGAAGATGATGTATGTTTACCTTAACTAAGTGCAAATGCTTATCTGACAAATTATTATAGTCAGCTGTTGTGGGTTATCAGATTAGTTCACTAGTTCCCCTGGTAATAATGGTTATCAGTGACACTTGTTTACTTTTCTTTGCAACACTTGCAATTGTAGGATGATGACATAGTGAATATATGGAACCTCCGAAAGTGCAGTGCTGCTGCCTTGGATATAATCTCTAATGTGTTTGGAGACGAGATTCTTCCAACTTTAATGCCTTTTGTCCAGGTTATTGTCTAACACTTTCTCTATGTTATTGATTGCGAGATATATCCACTTAGTATCTCGCTTAGCTCATTATCGTTTTTTATATAGTTATATAGTGTGATTCCTGGTCAGAGCTGTATTGTCTAAGGTTGTGAGTCTGTTATCTTGTGCAAAGAGTGCAACTTTTATATTCATAACTTCCTGCTCTAAGAAATGAGTTTTCTTGTTTAAACTTACAACCAGCAAGATTTCTCTCATTAAGTTTTTGAACACCTGTCTGGAGATGCTATATCTGTGTTGATCCAAAATATAAGCGATCTTCACGTGCTTTTTTTTTTTTGGACTGAACTTAGAAATGGAACTTAGCAGAGTTTTCTAATTATGTGGTTGATAGAGTCTTATGTTCATTCCTATACCTCTTCAGGGTTATGAGCAATCAGAAAATTTGAAAATCTGATATTCATTGCTCTTTGCATTTGTGTCTCTTATTGTTTAAGACATCACAAACCATTATGATCCGTGCAGTCTAAGCTAGCCTTATCAGATGATGCAAGTTGGAAGGAGAGGGAGGCTGCAGTTTTAGCTCTTGGTGCCATTGCTGAGGGTTGCATTAATGGTCTTTATCCTCATCTTTCAGAGGTAACCTCTATTAGTTACACGTTTACATTGGATCACAGGATGTTAAATCCTTTGAAACCACTATTGTTATTAGGAGGTTTAGGGTTCAAACCACACTAGGTACACTTCTGGATGGCCAGGGAAATGGTCAGATACCTTTGTTAGGCTGTGTACATCTGAGTTAAACAACACGAGAATCCTTATCCGTTTACCTGTTTAGTAGATCACATGTGTTGAATCCTTTAAAACCACTAGCGTTATCATGAATTGTGATAAAATTATGGATACCGAGCACATATGAAAGCTGAAATGGAACTGTATGCAAAATAAAAAGTGTATATCCCAGTAGTACTTCATTGCACTATTGCATGTTGCCATGTGTTGTGAGTTGCATGATCAAGTCTAGTAGTTCCATAAATACATTTGTTTAATAGATGCTGGGACATTGTATTTCCCCTCCATCCTTACTTTAAGGGTTACTTATTTTTTATTACGTATACTGCCAATATTGGACTAAAGAGATCCGTAAAATGTAAGCTTGAAAGAAAATTTACAGTTACATAGGATTGGAGTTTTTGCTGGGAAAAAGCTGAAATTTCGACATTTTTTGCTTGAATATAAGAAATGTTTTCTTCTCTTTGCAGATTGTTGCCTTCCTCATCCCTCTTTTGGATGATAAGTTTCCGTTGATACGAAGCATTTCTTGCTGGACACTTTCACGTTTTAGCAAGTTTATTGTCCAGGTATGATCACATAATTGTTAACATTATTACATGCTTTACCTTTATTTTCAAAGCTTTCTAAATGTGGAATATTTAATATGCAATTCATGAAAGCCGTTTTGTTTTTACTTTGAGCGCTGCTGCTGCTTCTTCCCTTTTTTTTTTTTTTTTTTTTTTTTTTACTATATCCCACGTAGTCTTTTAAGAAACATTAGCTCTCCACATTAGTTGTAGGAAAGGATCCGGTAGGTCTGTGGGTGAAAAAGATAAGCTTAGTCATGGAAGTAACTAATGTACAGTTTTTAATTACTCTCTACTACAAAATTCGCCTTTTCCATGTATACAAGTCTCTGAATTCCCCTCTTAGGTCCTGTATAGTTGGGGTAGACTCTAGCACATGGTTGAAGGAAGGCATGCATGCTCAGCCATTTGACAAACCTATATCAATAACTCTGAACAATTTATTTAGGAGCTATAGATGGATGGCGTCTGCTCTCATGCTTTGGGAAGGGCGTAAAGGGTTTAGTTAGAAGATATGACTGGAGACCATATGCACATTCCATTTATTGTTCTCTTAGGTCTTCTACTGCATCAATATTTTCTAGGGCCTGAGTAATTATTCTTTTGTCCTTGGTGATCATTACTACTTAATTTGGTTGTACTACGACATCTTATTTGGTTAGTTATTGTAACCATTGGATCATATGATAGAGGATTAAAACTGTACTTCTCAAATGGGAGCTAATAAATCCATGGAACAAATTTATAATTCCACAGCAATTAAAAGTAATATTACATGGATACTGTTCACTTCATCTGACTCTTTTTTCACTGTATGCCCCTTCACGTTAAATCCATACCGACCATTTTTTTAAATAAACACATATTAGATTGTACGGGTACTTAGCAGTTCGGGTTACGTTTCCACAATTCATTTGCTTGGTTCTGTTTTAGACCAAAACCATATCGACTTTGTTTCAGTTCAAGTTCATTTTAATTTTCGATTGGATACCAAATTACCAATGTTTGTGAACCTATCTCATATTAAAACTTAACTGATCTTGATCGTACCCATAAATCTAGAATCGGTGTTTCTAATGCAAATTGTAGTTTTTAAGTTATGAGCGCTCCGAGGTAATTTTATTCAAACATTATCAAACAATTTAATAGCAATAAGAGCGACAGCGAGGCTTAATATTTAAGTGTCATAAACATGTTAATTCGACTGCGATTATACTTGTGACACAATAAGCGGTGGGGATGAGGGGATATGATAAAACTATGGCGATGGTGATCTTAGAAAGGGTGGGAAAATACGCAGTGAAACATGGATATGAATATATGAAGTACAAGGGTATAAGTGTAATCTTACATTCAATTGCAGTGAATTTATCAGCTCCCTTAAATGGATTGTCATTTATTTCTTGAGGTGTGGGTACATTTGAAAAGTGTTCTTTTAGATGGGCTCAGATTTGCTTTTAATCAGGTTATGATCTAGTCAGGGCCTTAATTGATGCTATATATTCAAATTGGACATGTTTAATATCTGCTTACATACTTGATGAGTGGAAGTCGGATGTTTTCAGCTGCATGGTTTTTTGTTTCAGGGAATCGCTCATCCCGATGGACATGAACAGTTTGAAAAAGTTCTCACAGGTCTTTTAAGAAGAATTTTGGATAATAACAAGCGTGTCCAGGAGGCTGCTTGCTCAGCTTTTGCAACTCTTGAAGAGGTTATTTAGGAAGAAATGAGTCATATATTCATATTTCTGAAATAGAGTATATAGTTAAATTGTGTTTGATTACAGGAAGCCGCTGATGAGTTGGCACCACACTTGGAGGTCATTTTACAGCACCTGATGTGCGCGTTTGGGAAATACCAGGTTGATTTTCAATATTCTGCTGTTGGCTTGTGTTAAGGGTGGCAAAGTGGCGGTTTTGTTAATGGGTCGATATGGGTTCTGGTTGATAGGTATTATTTAGCAAGGGACAAGGGTGGGTTGGGTTGTTCGGAATCTTATTTGAGCCATTTCTAGCACATTTGTCCAATTGTAATTTTTTCTATCACATAGATTATGCTATTTCAGTGACTAGTGTTTTTAATATATAATATGGGAGGTTTTATTCATTAATAGTAGTTGGAACACTTTTGACCTGTTACAAATCAATCAATACCCAAATCGACCCATTCATTGGTTGTAATTGTTGATTTTAGCTGTTGTTAATTGTGCTCATGAATATATTTCTTTTTTTTCCCTTTGTATGTTTGACACTATATATGATCTTCTTGCTTGATCCTTGTAGAGGCGGAATCTCAGAATTGTTTATGACGCGATTGGTACTCTGGCAGATGCCGTTGGAGGGGAGTTGAATCAGGTAATGCCTATTAATCTCTGTAGTACCCTATGTCATTATGGTTTTATTTATATCTTATGCTCGTGCCTGACTATAAATATTTCTCGTACTTAATTGCTTTTTTCTTGAATTTAGTATACATGATGAACACTATCATTATTGCAGCCTAAATACCTTGAAATCTTGATGACCCCACTAATTGCAAAGTGGCAACAACTTTCAAATTCTGACAAAGATCTTTTCCCACTTTTGGAGTGCTTCACATCTATAGCACAGGTATTAATTCTTGTTTCCAATCAATTTCGGACACCACCTATGGTATATCCATAGATTTGGTAAGAGGTTGAAGATTTGGTGGGGAACGACCCCCATATCAGTCTCGCCCTGCTTCTTTCTTATCACATATCTGCCCCATATATGCCCGTTCTGACTTGTTAATGAATCTTTAGCATTTTTACTACATTTAGTATAAAAATGTAAAAGGAAAAAAAACAGCCTATTAACTACAAATATTTGTGAAATTTATACATAAAGAAATTTACATGCATCCATTTAGATTTAATAAGTACAAGCTTAAGTCCTGAATAATTTGAATTTTGTAGTAGGTTTGTATTTCCAAAAAAGTGTATATGCATAGCAATAAGATATAAATATATATTATTGAATTCACATAATGTATGTGGGGGATATGGGGTTTTTTCCGCTATAGAATAATAAGGTCATCACTTGTTCATTCTACTTAAGAATTGCATTTTCATGTTTTAAAATGCACAAAAGGCCAGTTTAATGCATCTTTGAAATGAAAAATTCCATACTTTCATTGTTGTAATTATTAAATAGGTAAAACACCATTAAAGTATCATATTTGGCGTTGATCATCATTCTGTTCTTTTTTTTCTTTTATTTTTCTTTTTTATACTTCTTTTTTCGTCAACGTTAGTAGATAACTTTCTCTACTCTGAAGCGTGCGCACACTGCACATCATGATGTACTGTATTTAAAATAAAGTTTTAAAAATCATGCATATACTCGATGCTGAAACAGAAGTGTTAAGAGAGAATTGTGTGATTGTAACAGTTACTAGTATGGCTCTCTGCCCAGTACAAGAACATGAGGGAACAGTTAGCACTTATAAACTACTTGTGCTATTAACTATTAATCATGCAGCTAAAATCTTAAACTTAAGAATGTCTATACTGATTCTTGTATTTGTAATAGAAGTTAAATAGTATATTGCTTTTTAGTCTAAATATAAAAGAAAAATAATTTTAGTTTAATACTCTTCTAATTTGTTTGTCATTAATTAGTAAAAAATAAATCTTGAATAAAATTACTAAACAAGGCGTTACTGCTTTTTTCTGCTTAAGCTTAAAAAAAAAAAAGTGTTTTTATGCTGACTAAAAATAAGTGCTTCCTATTTTAAAAAAAAATAAAAATAAAAATAAGTGCTTCCGAATAGAGTGTTTGGATTTGATTAGGATTAAAAATAAGCAGATAAGCAGCTTTTTAGTGCTTATTTAATTAAATGATAGGTAAAATGTCAAACTTTCCTCATTTGTTACATATTGTTAAGTTAGATAAACATAAGAACAACATATACAATTGATCTAACGAAAACTATTAACATATTATACAAATACAATACAATACAATGAGCAAATTTTTTGATAACATGCCAAAAACTTATCTAAAGTTCATTAAGTGAGAATGTATTTCAAACTTTTATCTTTTATGTAAAATTTTAAAGTTAAAAAGTTAAATATAACTTCAGACAAAAAAGCGGTTTACAAAAAAGACGACCAACCTGCTTGTGAAAAAAATGCTTTTCTGCATTTCTTTTTTCTTTCTTTCTTTTTTTTTTTTTTTTTTTTTTTTTTTTTTTTTTTTTTTTTTTTGTTAAGAAGTGTTTGGATAAACAATAAAAAAAAGCAGGCAAAAGTTGCAGAAAATCATAAAAAAGAAGCAATGCCAAACGCCCTCTCATAAGGGGGTTTTATGAAGAATTTATTAGAATCCCGTACTAAATCTATAATGAATGGTGTTCTTTGCTTGGTAAATGTATATTGTATAAGATACTAAAATTGACATGCTTCATTGTCTTTCAGGCATTGGGTAGCGGATTCTCGCAATTTTCTCAACCTGTTTTCCAGAGATGCCTAGACATTATTCAGATCCAACTGCTTGCCAAGGTTGTATATAGATACTGTAATTGTTAATTAAATAATTCATGCCTTGTTGACAGTTACATGTTTGTATGTGCTTGGTGTGATAATTATATATCAAATTTCGTGCAAGTGATGTTTGGTAGGGTACCTCCATACTTTTTTTTTTTTTTTTTTTTTTTTTTTTAACAAATAGTGGTTTTCGTTTACATTCACCTTGAAAAATGCATTTTGGTAGTTACTTGAAAAGTGCTTCCATTGCTTTGATACAATTTATTTTAAATGTCAACCTGATTAATATAGTTTATACAGTGTTGGTGGCAGGTTTGGCTTTGTAAATGTTATCTCAGAATTTCTCATGATTTTTGGCTATGTACATGCTATCTGTGTACTTTGTCTGAGTATTTTTTATGAGCTTGATGTACTCTTCTTGCAGGTGGATCCAGTCTCGGCTGGGGTTCAGTTTGACAAAGAATTTGTTGTTTGTTCGTTGGATCTTCTCTCAGGGCTCACAGAAGGTCTTGGTAGTGGAATAGAATCTCTGGTATTCGCTTCACTCAATGTATATAACTATAGTTTGTAGGATATTAAGTATCAGATCTAATATGCATTGCCGTGTTTCTTCTACAGGTCTCACAAAGTAATTTAAGGGATCTCCTTCTGCAATGCTGCCTGGATGATGGTGCTGACATCCGCCAAAGCGCATTTGCATTGCTTGGAGACCTTGCAAGGGTAAGTTCGGAATATAAGTCGGCTGATCTCTTAAAGCTTAGCTGTTAACTTTGATTTATATTTACCATTGTTTGAGATGTAAGGGCAATTATGTCTCGTGATATGTACAGTGTTGTAAATATCGCTCGGCGGTACCTCGGCGGTCGACCACCGCCAAGCGCCAAGACCGATATGGCGGCGATATATCAGTGATATATCGGAGACCATAAATTATAAAGAAATTTATGTATATTTTTGAAATACAACATAAATTATAAAGGAATATGAAAAAAAAACCTTAGATCTAGGCTAGATCTGAAGTAAATATGAAAAAAAACCCTAGATCTGAAGTTAAACGGCGTTGACCGGCGTGAATCTGAAAAAAAAAACCCAGATCTGGCGTTGACCGGCGTTGACCGTCGTTGACCGACCGCCGCCAAGGCCGATTTTTGACCGATTTTGACTGATTTTGACCAAAACGCCAAGTTAGACCGATATGGGAAATATCGTGGCGGTGGACCACCGCCAAGCGCCATGGCGCCGCCATATCGGCCGCCATGGCCGATTTTTACAACACTGGATATGTATTTATCTTTACTAGTCATTTTGGCACTCTTTTTTTGTTTGTTTGTTTTTCTGATTTATATAGTATGTTGAAATAATCATGCTTTTTACCCTAGATATAAACTGTAAATCCGAACATTCGCATTATCATATAACATACAATTTATTGGCCTTTTTTTTCATTAGGTTTGTCCAATTCATTTGCGCCCTCGGTTACCGGAGTTTCTCGATGTTGCTGCTAAGCAGCTGGTATGTTGACATCTCTAGACATGTACTGTTTATTACATTTTTAGCGTTATTATAATCTATATACATGATCACATTTTTCAGAATACACCTAAGCTGAAGGAAACCATCTCTGTGGCAAATAATGCTTGCTGGGCCATTGGGGAATTGGCAATTAAGGTGCTTTTTCTTCGTATGCAGCCTACTAAATACCTAATTTTATTCTTTGATATTATGCTTCTTTATTTCATGCTTATCTGTGTACCAATGAATGTATGTATTTAGCTTCTATATCATATGCTTCAGGTCAACCAAGATATATCTCCAGTGGTGATGACTGTAATTTCATGCTTAGTCCCGATCCTTCAACATGCAGAGGTGATTTAGCTCTTTTATTTGCATGAGTTATTTATTTATTTATTTATTATTATTATTGTTATTGTTATTGTTATTATTTTTATTGTTATTTTTATTTTAAAGTTTTGTGTTGTATATTTTTTTGTTTAGCATCTAAATGCTGCTATTTTTTTCATAATTTCAAGCAGGGGCTCAATAAGTCGCTCATCGAAAATAGTGCCATCACCCTCGGCAGGCTTGCCTCAGTTTGTCCTGAGCTTGTATCACCCCACATGGAGCATTTTATGCAATCATGGTGTATTGCTTTAGCTATGTAAGTTTCTGTGTTGCATACTAGGACTCTCCATTCATTAAGTTTTAATAAGCCAAAGGAAACAAGCTCTTGAGAAGAAAAGTTATCGCCTTTCGTTTATGCAAAAACATACTGACTGAAATATATGTACCATGACATTTTGCACAATAAAGTTTCTATTTAAAGGTTTAGGAAGTATCTTTGTTTTATATGCAGCAAAAGTATCAAATTTGAATAGATCTTCTATAGTTGTAATAATGTATATAGTGATGCTAACATTTATCATCTTGTGGTTCAAAATTTTATAATTGCTTTATGTTGACAGGATTCGGGATGATATTGAAAAAGAGGATGCGTTTCGAGGACTATGTTTAATGGTAAGTGCAGGCTTGCTGATGGGAACTGGGAAGTTGTTTGGTTTTTAAGTAGAAACTTAATTTTGATTGCTTTGCAGGTTAAAGCTAACCCATCTGGGGCTTTGAGTTCACTTGTTTTCTTGTGTAGAGCTGTTGCAAGCTGGCACGTAAGTTCTTTATGTTACCACAATAGTTTAGTGGCGATACAGAAAAAAAAAACACACACACACACACACACACATCACACTGTCACAGTTTATTCATATAAGATTCGTAAACGAAGGAAATTATCAGTTACATATTTGTTATCATATCTAGCACGTTATCTTAGTTTAGTTTTTAATTGAAATATGGACAAGGGTACATGAGGAGAACAATTGAATGGAGAAATTGTTGGATCTTTCAAATTGTTATTTATAATCTACACTAGGTTATTTGATTAACATTAAATAAAAGCGGGATAATTAGATATGATTTTGTTTGTAACTGAAAAAGTGTAGTGACTGCTCGTCTAGGTTTTTTATATATAAAGGGTTATGTGCTTATATTGTGACCTATGCTTGTGGTCTTTGTTTGCAGGAAATAAGGAGTGAGGAGCTACACAATGAAGTTTCACAGGTACTGCTGGGTTATAAGCAGGTATGATCTTTCAGCTCTTCTTTTGTTTTCATGATTCTCGAGTAACAATCTTCTCACTTCATCGGTTCATATCTATTGGCTTATTCATCTTTTGACATAACTTCTTGTAATAAACTTGAGTTGAGTTGATTTGAGTATCTAATGGTTCGCTGTAGATGTAGAAAATCTGACCCATATATACATATGAATGGGTCGATTTGGATTATGCATTATGTCAAGCGGGTTAACGGGCTACCCAAAGTCTATTTTTATTACAATACAACCTCCTAAATTGTCTTTGTTTTTTGTGTTTTTTATTTTTATTTTTATTTATTTTATTTATTTATTACTACGTATTATTTATTATTATTATTATTATTTTTTAATATTTGATGTTATTTAGTTGTTGATTTTTCGATTAAAGTAAACTTAACCAAAACCTATAGATTGTCTGTTCACAAAACCCTTTCTAATAATTGTTTATAAAGTATTTTTAAGAAATTGACAAAAGATGTTTATGGTTTTTGTGGGTCATCCTCCATGAAGAACTAATCATGGTTATCATTTCTGCAATCATGACAGATGCTGAAGAATGGAGCATGGGAGCAGTGTATGTCGGCTCTGGAGCCACCTGTAATAGAGAAGCTCTCGAAGTATAAAGTATAGTCGTGTTTTTCGTGGGCAAAGTGTTTATTAGAGCAAGGGTTCATTTTTCATACATTCTTCAGCGTTTTGTCTCATGTTGTGCATTACCTTTCAACCGTGGAAAGCCTAATTTTGCTTTTCTCGATGCAAAATACCCTATTTGACAAACATTATATGCGTGAACTTTGAGTTACAAGAGGAAGAAGTTAGGATCTGGTGTACAGGGGCATTTTCGACATTATCCACTCCTGATTAAGGGCTTTTCTGACTTTTCAGTTTTTCTTGATTTTTTTATATTGTGATTGGTACTATGCATAGCATTCGTGCTAACATTTTTCGAATGATGTATTACATGTGCTCTGGCGACATTGTGGTCGATTGGTTTCTGGGTTAGTTCCCAGATGGTGTGGGTTAGAAGTGATGTTTGTATTTCAATGTATTTGTTTTGAATCAAGCTGCTCACTTCAAAATTGTGAACTGTTTGGTGATTTTGATGACTTATGTTTTTGTTTTGTCGGTTTTTAAGGGTTTTAATGTAGTATCTTTTGTATGTGTAGGTTTTATTATTTTAAGATCTACCTTTTTGTGGTAGCAACTTTAGCGTTCACATTGAGCTTTCAATAATGTTCGTGATAACAAACCAACTCGTTATTTATTATGTATGTACAAGTGTTCACACGTATGCACATGCACTTGATCAGATAAGTGACCGATTTGAAAAGGTCAATCCTGAGTAGGGGGTGTTTATCGGTTCGGTTCTCAGGTTAATCGGTTTATTCAGTTGGGGTTGTTCGGTTATTTTTTTTGTCATAACTGAAAACTGAACTGAACAGAAAATATCTGTGACTGAATTAAACCGAACTGAAATTCGGTTCTGTTATGGGTCAAAACCGAAAACCAAATTTTGTACTTGAATTACAACATTTATATATATATTTTTTAAAATTTAATTATATATATTATTGGCGAAAAAAAACTATGTCAATCATAAAAAATCAATTTTATGTTAGGATAAAATTTTAATGGTCATTTTTATATTTAATAATATAATTATATAAAATAATATATATTTATATAAATTCGGTTTTTGGTTCGGTTTTCTGTTTAGATAGCTAAAATCATATCTAAATCGAAAACCAATTTTTTAGTTCGATTTGGTTTTTTTTGGGTCCGGTTCAATTTAGTTTTTGGTTTATTACCCGAACCATGAACACCCTTATTTTGAGCTGCCAAAACTCCAAGAAAACTTAAGAGAGAAACAAGACCTTTTAATAATATTCTTTTTCATATCTTAACTGTGTTCAAAGATTACATAAAAATAGGAAGAACACAAACTGCAATATCATAACTACTTAACCCACTTAAGAAAAGGAAAATGTGCATGTAAAATGGAGCATACGTGCATGTGACTTCCATAATGGAACAACATGCTCAAGACTAGCTAAAACCAAGGAAACTTAATGACCAGTGACCACAATAAAATATTAAAGCAAAGTGCGATATTGACTCATCCTCTATGGACTAGGCTCAAATATGCATGTCAACACGTATCATCATCTCGGGTAGAAATGTTGTAGTGCGTGTTAATAATGTTTATGAATATGTTCTTTTAACTGAGAAAGAGCAACTGCGGAATGTGCAATTGCTTCTTGTGCAGTATGTGTAAATAAATTGTTGCTGCTTTAGATGATCTCTAAGCTACGCAATAAAACATCATTATCAACAAAATTTGAAAATTATTATTTCAGTGTAGATATTTTCCTTCCAATTTTTACCCATATTCATTGCAACACAAATTAGTCTCAAATGATAAATTGATTTTTATTTTTTATTTTTATTAGTTTTTATTTTATTTTTTAATTTTAAAAGAATCTATGTTTTATGCAATAAATCCTAACCTCTAAAATGTTAAATATTAATTGTATATTAATATAGATATTTCAAACAATAATGCACATGTGTTGTGTGTCCCTAACTTAGTAATAAGATTGTATATTGTTGAAACAAACTAACAAAGTAATGCATACATAGAAAGGTAGACTCGTGTAACAATTTTGTGCAATAAAGGATCGGCAATATTATATGTTGCAAGCAAGTTAAACTGAAACAGCATAAAGCGTTGGTGCATTCCTTCGACAAGCTCTTCCTATTGCAAATTATAGGGCGTTACAATTCAGTAGTATCTTTAAAGAGGCTTCACTTCACTCTTTTAACTAATTTTTGTAATGACTATTGAATCAGAAGACGTAAACTGTCTTTTTTTTTTTTTTTAACTTGCAACAGTTTTTTTTTCCTATGATATAAAGATGTTTATTTTATTCTGTTTCTACTGTTCACACACGAATTGTTGCATATAAAAAAACAGGCTAATTAATAGCACTTGAGCATCATGTCATCTGTGCATTATATGATGAAAAGTGAACTACCGAAAGTGCTGTTTAATGTGGGTTCCTAAGTACGTTTTGGATATTATGTTGGCCGTAGTGGTTACTCTTACGAATAATGTTACATGTGTGGAATAGATAGGATATCCAACGCAATATAGAATCATTATTTTAATTTAGGATGCACAGAATGTTACATGTGCGTACGTGATGCTGTCTCCATGGAAGCTATGCTATTTATTGTTTGAAGATGACATTGGTGGTACATATGTTCAAATGCTGATGGTGTGCTGGATAGGGGTGCTTGGTAGAGGGTTAAAGGGGGTGGGGAATGGGTAATATATTTAAAATGGCCTACATTATTTAATACATGGTGCTTGGTTAGGGAGTGCAAAGGTATTGATTACCCCGTAGTGGGTAATCAACAATTATAGAATAAATTGGGGTGTAAGGTATTGATTACCCACCTCACTCATTCCTTTACATTCCCTTTCCCTTTCCTTTTCCCCACTTTAAACCAAGCGGACCCTTAAGTAATCATGAACACACATGTCGGCCACAGCACTAGTCATTGTGCTTATTCTTAGTCTTTATATAACTAGGTTGTCAATTTTCTCATCTTATTAACGGGTTGAAATAGCAAGGCAGTCGATATCTCACTTAAGGACTACACCATCTTCAACCACATAACGGACTATCTGGGACAATATATGTTGCACTCGAATAATGACCCTGAATGATCGGTTGCTAGCTAGCAAAGCAACGTGAGACCTACATACATTCCATAATTCGTGACATTTAACCTAACTATAAATAAATCTGCTGTCTAACTCATTTCGTATTATATCCTACAACCAAACAAGTTTTGAGTTGTATGTAGTTTGCTGGAAATCAGTTGTCGTATCTATGTTGCAGTTTAATCACTAGAAGGCTAGAAGCATTATTGTTTCAACTATGATTATCACAATTATAGCTTTACCCCTTCGAGTGCAGACAATATGTTGGCCAACTGATAATTATATGAGATCTTTGTAGCTTTAACCAAAGGGTTAAGGATATGATGTGGTCTAAGTGCAAAGCTAACATGTAAACTATGCCAACACTTGTTTCATGGATAAGATGCACAACGTTAGGTGTCAACAGTACGTTTTAGATCCCCTAGCTATTTTCTTGGACCTGATGTCATAATGATTTAATTAGTTAATAAATCAAGAGCTAACCTATCCGGCAAGACACACTACAAAAAGGGAACGCTTTGGGTCGACAATCTCGACCCAAATAATGAAGTGGGGTCGTACCAAAAGATTTGGGTCGACAATCTCGACCCTTTTTGGTTGTACCATTTTTCTTGTCTCAAAAACATTTGAGTCGACAATTTTGCAAACGAGTGACACGACATTGAAAGGGGACCCACTAACCAGTCAAACATATAAATTACATTTGGGACGACATTGTCGTACTAAAAACTTATTTATTTTTTGTAAATCATTTATTTAAATACGCAAAATATTTTCGAGATGCAAAATGGTACGACATTGTCGTACCAAAAACTTATTTATTTTTTGTAAATCATTTATTTAAATACGTAAAATATTTTCGAAATGCAAAATGGTACGACATTATTGTCGTACCAAAAATTTATTTATTTTCCATAAAATATTTTCGAAATGCAAAATGGTACGACATTGTCGTAGCAAAAATTTATTTATTTTCCGTAAATCATTTATTTAAATACTTAAAATATTTTCGGAAATGCAAATTGGTACGACAATGTCGTACCAAAGGTTTAAAATATTTAAACATTTTTACAAATGGCACGATTCGTTGTTTGCATTTTTGTCGTCCCATTTTGTCAAGTATGCAAAAAAAAAAAAAAAAAAAAAATGCAGCAGCAGCCTGCATTTCTAGGTTTTTTCCGAAATATTTTCCGAAAAAAACCTACCATTACACAACCTGTAAATCAACCAATATCCACAATACCAATTCGGCAATATGATACAATACCAAATTACTCATCTATGACTTAAATTCGACAAATACGATACAAATTAAACTAACAAATACGAACTTAATACAAAAACAAACCAAGATTCGGCAATAGATTCTAGTATTACATAACTAATAACAAATACGATACAAATTAAACTACGCCTACTCCTCCTCCTCCTCCTCCCCCTCACCACCACTAGCATTAAAATTCTCGGGAATGTGGCTCATATGAGGATTAGTTTGTCGTATATATTGGTTAAGGTCGGGTGTCGGGTCGGAATAATTAAGACTATGATCCGGGTTAGAACTAGTACCCGGGCATGTAGTAGAGTTGGGAAAGACGGGACGATAACAATTGTCGAAGGAATTAGGGTTGGGAAATGGGGGATTTGGTGGAAATCTGGAAAAGTCAACAGGAAACGGATTACCTGGGTTGTTGTTGTTGTTGTTGTTGTAGTGTCTGACAAACTGCCCAAACATAGATTCGAAGTTGGTTTGTCGAGACTGCATCTGTTGCTGCTGAAGTAGGAGTATTTCATTTTGCCTCCTCAACAAGTCATTCTCTTGTTGCTTTTGGATAGTAAAAGTTGAATTTTTACAGAATGGGATGACATTGTCGTCCCAAACTGTGTGGGCCTGAAATTTTTGGGTTGACTGCAAATTTTTGTTAAAACTTGTGGGACCATCGACAATTTGGGACGACAAATGTCGACCTTTTTTTTTGGCCGTCCCAAACTGCTTGTTTTGTTGTAGTGACACTGCATGGATAGCAAAGATTATTGAACTTTCAACCCCAACCATCACACCATAGAACCTAGATAAACCTTGAATCTTGTTCACTTATAACGATGTTGAAACCTAGAAAGCAGGTGGAAGCATGTTCAAGGCATATTTAGCACCTAAACTTAGGGCTGAACTGAACATTCGATAAATATTACATGAACTATTCGGTAAAAAATTCGTTTATTTATTAAATGAACTAACATGAACTATATTTTACGTTCATTTAGTTAAATGAACAAACATAAACAAAAGTCGTGTTCATTCATTTATTTTCGCAAACGTCCGGTTATGTGTTTATTAACGTTCATTTATATTAATATATGTGTTTATGTTCATATATCATAGATTTTAATTGTATATTTTTAAAACTGGTTTCTTTAAACAAAACAACACTTACTAAATAAAATATTATGCATAATTAAATAAAATTTATATTTATTTTTCTACGTTCATTTATGTTCGTTTAGTGTCTTAGTGAATGAACATGAACAACTCATTTTCTTAATAAATGAACATGAACAAGAAAATTAGCATGTTTAAGCGTTCATGTCCATTTATTTGTCTGGTTAAAATTTAATGAACGGGAATAAATAAGACTCTGTTCGTGTTCGTCCGGTTCAACGATACCTAAACTTCTATCTCGATCTAACATCAGTGAACAATATATAATCCACAACTGGTATTGTGGTGGCCTTTAGTATTTCCTGAAGCAATCTACTGTATCACTTAAAATTGTATGCATAATATTGTTAACTTTTCTACTACTACAACAAATCATCAAGCTCAGGTGTTACAATGATATCATTGTGAATTGTGATAATCGGAAAAACAATAATTATAGAAGTATGTGTTAGTCATTTATTATCAAGCCATGTGGGATTTGTTATTGTTGATAGGCCTATCCCGTATTTTAGTATATTCTATCATATTATATATACCAATGTTATAAATGGCGTGAGGCGTGGCGTGGCGGCAAGGCCACGCCTCAAGCCTTACGCGTCATGGCGAAGTCATGGCGTTTTTTGCGGCGTGACTAAGGCGGCGAAAAAATATTTATATATTTATCATTTATGTTATAATATCATATTTTATATGCATATCGAGTTTACAAAAGGTAAGTTTACAAAAGGTGAACTTACAAAAAGTAATATGCATAAGAAATAAAGTGAAAATTTGAACTATGTTTAGAAATTACTAGGCCCAAAATTTAAGCCCACATCATCCCCTTCTAAAAATGGCGCCACGCCATACGATAAGGCGCGCCTTGGCACGCTTTTTCGCGCCTTATTCCACGCCTTTTCACACGACGCCTAGACTTCACGCCTTAGTCCATTTCGTGGCGCCGAGGCCACGCCTCGCGCCTTAGCGACCCCTTGGCGGCGCCTTTGCGCGCCTTTTAGAATACTGATATATACTTATGATTGATTAATGGAAAGACAGACAAATTTCAAATCAAATATGGTATCATAGACAAAAGATCCATTCTTAAAATCCATGACCTAAATTCATCTCGTATCCTTCTTTCTCCCCAATACACCTATGCCTTCTAATAAAACCCTGGTTTATTTTGTTCTTCTTTTCTCCTCTTTACGTGATCTATTATCGGCAATCATGGCCAGGAATGACATACCACCACTTCCACCACCACCACCACCACCACCACCACTACCATTATCTTCCTCTATAAAACTTCTTCCTTTTGATATTGCTAGTATCACAAACAATGGTCCCGTCAAGTTAAGTCTAGAAAAACTTAACTATATAACTCGTAGAGATATTATTTTAAGAATCACCTAGGCAGTCTCGGTTTTGAACACATATTCGAGCCACAACAACAAGCATAAGCACCATTGATCGACTAGCACAAACTTGATGATCTCATCAACATGTGGATTCTTGGAACCCTTTCCAAATCCTTACAAGATGTGATTGATTATCACGACATCAGGTACCTCCAAGGATTTTGGGATCATATTAAGACCCTCTTTCATGAAAATGAGGACACACGGGCTATCAACCTCGACAATCAACTTAGGTCTATTAAATCAATAATCTCTTTATTTATGGCTACTTTACCCGAATACAATGAATGAATGATCGGCTAAAGAACCTTATTAACACCGTAAGCGATAAAAATTTGGTATTTTATTATCTTAATGGCTTAATCACTCAATATAAATATATAGCTTGAATCGGTCGCCATACTAAGTCTTTACCCACGTTTAAAGACACTAGAACTATGCTTTTACTAGAAGAAAATGAAATTAAAGATGAAGGTAATACAAGTAGTACACATATTGATTCCTCTTCATTGTCACCGACCATTCTTTTGGCATCTAGTACCACTCAAAATGGCTTGAATGGTGTTTCTCCTACATCACCTTCTAGCTGCTGAAGGGCTCAAATGGACCGAAAACTCTTCAACTTTGTACCTACTTTTCAAAAGGCACATGTCGCTTTGGAAAACAGTTCAAATTCATACATTATACCAGGTTTAGAGTTAACCCAAGTTCTAATAATTCAACTTCTTGCTCTTATGTAGCGGGACGAGCAATTACCAATAACAACATGCCTTTTTCATTTGCTCCTTGGGCCTCACCTAGCTCCCGTTTAGCCCAAGCTCAATGATCCTAGTTGACCCACATCGCCCAATCGTAGTCAAACAGTCCATTATTTTCGGCCTAACAAGTGTTTTTGGCATAACAGACGCATCAAGCCCAACTGCATTCGACCCAACTTCCATCTATGGTCTAACCAACTGCCCAATAGATTCAGTAGGCCCAATAGACACAACAAGCTTATTAGTCTTTGGTTTTGGCCCAACAACCCAATAGCTCGGTTGGTATACTTGGTTCTGCATTGTCTTTATTCCAAACTTTGGAGACACTACTTTCTAGTGCTTTTAGCGCTATGACGTTGCGTGACACAACTTGGAATATGGATACTATTGGTCCACAAGGTTTGAGTAGATGCGAGAATCTTCCTACTGGTAACAAGGATAATAACAACATCACCTAAAACCATAATAACACCATTTGTACTTTTCAACGTGTGTAAATCTTTTATTAAAGAATCAAGATTTATAGTAGAATAACCCTTGGTAAAACTATTCCGGATGAGCGACAAATGTAAACTCCCTTAGGAAAATCTAGAGGCAACTAGATTTGCTTAGAATTTCCTGGGAGAGGGGATTCTATCAACTATAGAGCTAAGTTCTACTTTATGTGTTTGTTTAGAATCCTACTTATCCCGGTTACAAAGTTTTGTTTAAATAGGCCAAGGAATACTGTGGATGCACGTAGGTGTTGTGGTTAGCCAGCCTTGAAGTAGCTTAGCACGTGCATAGTATACTAGGTGGAGCGTTTGTTTGGCTTACCAATGCTTACAACTTTTGTACCTAAGATCTTGCTTTATTGTCCTTTGATTAGACCTTACGCTTATCTTTCCAATGAGTTTCCCGTCAATTCATTAGATACTAAGTCCCTTGTAGAGACAACTCTTCAGGTTAACTGAGGCATTTGTTAGTCCTCAGTCCCATTGTGTTGCTTATAGATCCTTGTACTTTGCTCGCTGATACCACATTAGTTATACAAAGTGTTTCTTCAGTTGGTCTTCGACTTCCGTGAAGCTTGGCAGTTGGTTGAGCTTTATACAATACTCACTGATTTCTTATATCAGTGAGGTTACATCTATTGATGATAATTAGTGAGGCACCTATCACTCACAATAACCAGGGTGTACTCTCTGATAACCATCAGGGAGTAACACTTTCTGATAAGCGTAACAGAGTAAGACCTTTGATTTCCATCAGAGGGTGGCTTACTCTCTGATCCTTATCAATGAGTAATGTTTTCACTGACTTATATCAGAGACTTACTTGATTAGGATATTTTATGTGTAAATACATTGTCAGAGACCATTAGGTCAAAAATCGGACCCAACAATGTCCCCCTATTTGAATATACAAATAGCCTAATCTAGATCATTAGTAAGTGCGCACAACGGCTTTTTCTTACTTACTGATTTACAACAAGGAAAAATTAATAAGCACAGTCTTCTTCCTCAGTTGCTGAAGATGACATAGACTTGATCTTGAACTTTCAATTGTCATAGATCCGAGTCACCATTGGTTCAACTTTTTAGTATTGTAACTGGTTATCTAAAACTAGTGAAAGACTAATGGGTCAACTATTCTACCTCACAGTCTCCTGTTTCAATACATAGATAACCAATAGTTAAACATAAATCAGTTTGTAAGAAAATATTTGAAGATTGTTCATTTGTTGTAACTGTCTTCCGCCAAGTTTCTTGAGGATCAGGAACTGCGCGACTCAGCGAACACTCCCTGATGCAACCTTTCAACACGGACTGAAGACAAAACATCCATCCCCTGATGCTCCCCCTCAACAACGGCCTTAGATGCCTTGTTAATAGCCCATGTGAATTATTCAAAGTTTTTGTTACATATTGAGTGATCAGCATAAGATTTCATAAAGGATGGTTGAGTGTGACAACCCGTAAAATTCCTGGTATGTTCTATTCGGATAGACAATAGTTAATTTTGAGTTCGCTATGACTTTTGAGAAACTAGGCATATTTATAGTCGATCTTATTGGGAGTAATATTCTGAGCACGTTGGTGAAATTCTCGCTTCTCAAATTCATCCATTTCCTAGCCTAAATGAGACCCGACTCACTAAACTCCAAAAGATACTATAAATTATAACTTTGGTCCTTGTGGTAATTTTACTCCGCCACCCCTCTATCCTCTAGGGTTTTCATAAATGGTCCTTGTGAATTTCCTAGAATTTATAAAAACCCATTTATGGTTACCTTATCCTCATTTTCACTACCCCTCATCCTATCCCCCTCTCTTTATTCCTGCCGCCACACTCCATCTGGCCACCACCACTTGGCCGCCACCGTGGCTCAGCCACCATCACCATCAATAAAACAACATCACCCACATCCACCCACCTTAATGCCGTCGCTGTTCCAGAAACAAGGAAGACCCAAGGAGGTCGTTTCTAGGGTTTGCTCGGATTGATAGTCGTGATGCCGCCACCACCATCACTTCTGTCACCTTAATCATCCCCTTGTCTCTCTCATCAGTTTTCTGCCGCTTGTTGCAACCATTCTAGTATGAAGACAGAGATCTCAGTAGGTCCCTATGCGACTCTAGCCAGGCTACAAGTTATAGCAAGTATAAATGGTTACATTGCTACCCTGGCCTAGGTCGGATATGGTTATAAACTCTTAGCCAGGCAACAGTTATAGTAAAGGATTACTACCCTGGGCTAAGCTAAATATCTATTGCATATCTAACCCTAGACAGTTAACAAGTTACAACAAATAATAGAATAACAGTTAGGTTCATTCAAAATTAGTTTATCAGTTAAACACATATCACCTTAAAATAACCAAATTAAATATTTCAGCCAAACAGTCAAATCAAATCATAAGTAAACAGTTCAGTAAACAAGCGAACATTGAGTTTAGTTAAAACAAGCATGCATTCTCCCCCGAAAACAGTTGTAAAACCAGTTAAAAGTCGGGGCCATGAACTCACCTTAGCCACAGTAATGCAAGGATCACAACTGACACAACTGGCATCTAGAGCTAATCACAACGATATTCAGAAGATAGGCATGATGGAACAGAAATGGCGTAACCTAATACGCATAAGATTATCTCAGAATATGGCTCATACAAATGAAGTCTATAGAAGACAATGTGTCATAGTTTTCGTGGATTATTCAATTCATTACTTATAAAAAGTTTAGTATCAATGATTTCGTGTGGTGTGGTAAGGAAACCTAGACTCGACATGCAACTCACGCCAAAGAGGAAAAGACATCGACAAGGTCAAGAAGTACTGACCAACTCAAGCTAATCAAGGAAGACCAGGAAATGGCAACACCTGTCTATGTAATACAAAATAGGTAGATTGGTAAGTTTCGGTAAGTACCCCAAATAGCTTGGAAAAGTTATTTATGTTTTATATTTAAAGTCCATTTAATAATTCAAAGATCAAGGGTTTTGAAGGTTAAATAAAACTATTCATTTTGAATTCTTCGCCGGGTTTTTATAAGGTTAAAAAGGTTTTGAAACCAAAATGTAAGTTAAAAATATTTTATACACAAAGACAACCTTATAATAAAAGTTTTATGATATAAATGTATACTTTTGTCACTTGACAACTATAAAAAGGGTTTTGAAAATAAAGTTTAAAGTATAGAAACTTTACGAAATTTCACCATGTCTCATTTATAGAAAACAACACAATAATTAGAATGTATTAAGCGATTTATTGTCCAAATGGCATTGTTTCCTTATTGTGTACCCATCATGAATCAAATATATTAAATTCAAGACGAGTCTAATATTGTATTCCTTTAAGTCGAATAAGTCCAAAATGTCCGACGTGCAATAAATGTTGATATATATGTCCAATAATTTTCCCAATTAACCAAGTCACAATCCGTTATTCAAGTGTACATTCGACATACATATTGTCCAAGTTCAATTATGATTCAAAGTAATAATCCACGAGTAACCGAAACGTACCAATGATCCCATGACAAAACAAACAAGAAACGTTAGTTCAATGCTTCAATATCCGCAAAAATGTTAATACAAGTGATATATAACTTAATCCAAATAAACACACTCCATGTTATTAATTGAGCTTAGCTTAATGACAATCCAAACACAACAACTCATTTTTATATACCTTTTTACAATACTAACATTTTCTTATGTGAAATCAATTTACAAGTATACACTCGACCCATAATTATAACCATACGAACCTTTACTGATTTTGCGAAAACAAGTCTAGGACAAACAAACACCCCTTGGTCTCGTTAATTCCAGTGACCACAAATCCTAACCAATATCTGATTCAGTCTATCCTACTCACTAAGTCGACTCGGTCTCGACCGAGTTCGATATGCTACAAAAATCAAACAAACACCCCTTTTAACAGTTTTCCTAACCACATGAATCATTATCAAATATGTTTTAATCCATTTCCAAACCACTTAATGAAATTAAAACCTGTTTATTCTTGTTTTTAATCCGTACCTTAGCTCCCAAAATTAACCAAAACGTTATTAATAAGATTTATTATCCATGAAAACAATAACACTAATGCATATTCGGTTTATACCAAAAAAATCAAAGAGGTAGACAAATTTCACGATTACCAAGCCGAGAAGGGAGAAGAGAAGAACGACGGTGGAGGATGGTGGCGACGGTGTGGCAGCTCTCGGACCAAAACAAAACCAAAAAAACAAGCTCTTGTCTCTTGTCCTTGTCTCTTGTCTTCGATCAAGAATGGTTGCAACAAGCGGTGACAAACTGATGAGAGAGACAAGGGGATGATGAAGGTGATGGAAGTGATGGTGGTGGCGGCGGCGTCACGATTATCAATCGAGCAAACCCTAGAAACGAACTCCTTGGGTCTTCCATGTTTATGGAACAGCGCCGGCATCAAGGTCAGTGTATGTGGGTGATGTTGTTGTATTGATGTTAATGGTAGCTGAGCCACGGTGGCGGCCAAGTGGTGGTGGTCGGATGGAGTGTGGCGGCAAGAATAAAGAGAGGAGGATAGGATAAGGGGTAGTGAAAATGAGGATAAGGTAACCCTAAATAGGTTTATTATAAATTCTAGGAAAGTCACAAGGACCATTTATGAAAACCCTAGAGGATAGAGGGGTGGCGGGGTAAAATTACCACAGGGACCAAAGTTGTAATTTGTAGTATCTTTTGGAGTTTAGTGAGTCAGGGCTCATTTAGGCTAGGAAATGGATGAATTTAAGAAGCGAGAATTTCACCAACGTGCTCAAAATATTACTCCCAATAAGATCGACTATAAATATGCCTAGTTTCTCGAAAGTCATAGCGAACTCAAAATTAACTATTGTGTATCCGAATAGAACATACCAGGAATTTTACGGGTTGTCACAGTCTCACCTCCTTAAATGGAATTGTGTCCTCGTGATTCAATTCAAGTTACCTGTTAAGGTTGAAAAGGAATGAGCATATATGCACGAGGTTTCATCTTCACGTTCCCACGTGATTTTAGGACTTCTTTGTGAGTTTCAACGAATTTTGCAGATAGGGATGCGACTTTACTAAAGTCGTTTGACTTCATGGTCTATGATTTTGATAGGTCGACAAGGTGTGAATGTTCAAAAATCTAGATCTCTCCCAGAGGAATAATATCTGCCTCATCGGCAAGTCCTTTCTTCAGATTACGTACATACAACGTCAGGAAAAATGCTGAGTTCTGACGGTAGCTCGAGTCTGTGAGCTACCGGTCCAATTTCATCAAAGATTTTGAAAGGATCAATATAGCAAAGATTAAGCTTTTCACGTTTACTAAATGCTTCACAATTTCTCATGGTGAATCTTTAAGCAAAATCTAGGCTTTATCTGGGAGTTAGGAGGCTTACGTCATCAGTGATTCTAACAATTCACGAATAGCTTGCATCTTCATTTCACCTTCGGACGATCTTCTTGATAGATTTATAAACAGATTCAGGATCAGTAAGTTAGGTATCTCCATCTTTATCCAACAAGTCGGCGATCGGCACTTGCGACCATAAAGGGTCTCTTATGGTGCCATTGAAATACTGAAGTGGCAGGTATGAGAGAATTTTACCAACAAGAGATGTTAATCCCAACCATTGCCAAATTTGATTAAGAATTTACACAATATATCTGTTAGGTCACCATTTAGTAAACACAAGCACAATATTGATAGAAAAGAGATGAGAATGAGAATGGGATGATTATGAGAATTTAGAGAATAAGAATTGCAAGAGTTTCCTTAATATTTCACATAACCAACCAAATACAAATGAGACCTAAGACTAGTATTTATAGGAAAGGAGCTAGGGCAACACTCCTACTCCATCCTTACATGAAAACGTGTGGGCTTCAAGCCCATGGATCATATTACTTAGGCCTAGTAAACATGTAACTTAACCAATATTGTAAGTAATAAATAACTTAAGCAACCTATTATTACAAATGACCGAGACTTCTTAAAATAGTGAAAACTATGATCCCAACAATCTCCCCCTAAGGGTCGGTCATCATGGTTGCTTGACGTCTTCTTCTTTGTCGTTGACTTGTGACATGTGAAACTCTGGACGTCTACAAAAATGATTTGAATGATAATGGATATACTTTGCTCTTTGTCTTTGTTCTTTGATGATATTGTAGTGATTGTGTTATGAAGTAATCTGCCATTCGTCACTCCTGCGTCTGTGGTGGTTGTCCGCCATTCCAACATACTCATACATCTTTGGACTTCGACTTTCACGTACAAGAAGTTCCTTTTCATGCATTCATCTTAATGGCGTTGAATCTTTCTTTGAACTTTGTGTTGCTAAGATCTTTGGGGGAGCTTTCTTTGACTTCAAGATGTATGTATGAGCATGTTGGAATCTACCATCATGGAAGTGAGGTACCTGCGAGTAAACAGTTAGCAATAAAACAACCGGTACTTACGGTTAAGGAATTAGAGCTCATCAACAGCATATTGTGAAGACTTCTTCTAATCCTTATCCAGGCCGTTCCCATATCAGATACTCCCGAAGGAGCTTACGAGACCTACTAAGTAGCTCAATGACTGGGTGAGTCGCTGGGGATCACTCCACGACTGTAGACCGTAATGGAACCACCGCAAACACTAAGCGTAACCCTTGTGGGGTTACCGAAGTGACCTGCTGTCAGGGCTGTTAGATGTTAACCCTGGCAGGATTTCCGTTCAATCATTGAGAAATACATAAGTAATCCTCTCATAAACGTTCTCGGCAGATTGCTAAGATCTGCGCAGGACTCGATAGTTTACAACTGATGCCCATTGATGTAGAACACCAGTTGCAGAAATACTAAGTGTTCCTAAGAGATCTTTGATGTATCTCATGGCACTAGACTCTATAAGTGCACACCTAGGTTTCCTATGCGGAGACTGGGGAGATGACTCCTGCTTCAATATCAACCGTCTCTAAGAGATAGGTCGATAGGTTACGCGGGTTCCCCGTGAGAATGAAACAAGTCCTTTTAAGAGAACTTGAGTGGTTAAGAAGGTTTAGTGCATTGCGTCACTGGGTCCATGATGACTTAATCTTCAATACCGGTGTTGTCTTTTGCAACAGCCAGTAGCATACGTATTGAACCCGGTGTCTGCCCTAAGGTTGATCATATGGAGGGCTATTTCTTTTCACCCTTTACTTTACTTTTCTTTTTAATTCTTCAACTCCTTCTTTCCCTTTCATTCATTTCTCCCTTTTTTTTCGTATCATACCTAAGGACTTCTAATTCTAACTATGGGAGATGTCCTTGGGTAGATCCCTCCGGCTCTGGCGGATCATAGGACGGATATTCCTATCTTAATCACCTTATAACTCCGACAGTAGCCAAGAAACCTTTGATTGAAAATCTCTCAAAGTGTTTGTGTTAATCAAATATTTTGTTTAACACTTTGAGAGTTTTGTGTACACTTTTGAAGGGCTCCCCCTGCACATGTGCTCATAAGTGTTTAATAAATTTGCACATGCGGGAGGAGCAAGCACTTTTGAATTGATCCACTTTCCGTGAACAAGACCGATTCGAGACACGCTTACATCACTAGTTAAACTAGCTTGAAGTTATTACCCGCCCTGATCAAGTTCACAGAAAGTTTCTCGAGACGGTACATTTCTACTCAGACATATCCTTTTCGAGACACGCTTACGTGGTTAGTTAAAGAGATGCATTGTCAGCTTTTAGGTGACAACTAGCTCTAGTAACTAACTTGATGTTATTACCCGTCGAGGATAAGTCCTTTCGTTATTTCTAACTTTTATTATCTCGTCAATTCCTGGGTCAATACTGAGTCTAGCTCGCACATGATACAACTTAAAGCTTTGACTTCATATATTTTGATCACTTTTTCATTTTCTCCCCCTCAAAAATAGCATATAAAATGATGTTTTTGACAAACTTTTAGATTAAAATATGCCTTTTGAGTCTTACGGGGAGATTCACCAAGAACTTTTGATTTTGAGCAAAGTATTTTGTTTTGACAAGTGCTCCCCCTCAACAAGTGATTAAGTCTTATTGAGGTGAAATACTTGTCCTTTTGAGCAGAATTGTGAAAATCATAAATGTTTGATTAATTCTACTCAAAAGTAAGAAGCCTTCGCTCCTTATATTAGGATTGAGGCACTGAAGCGTACCTCAGGGTCCTTTCTTTACAAGTTCGGGTTGTGCACTGTAATGCGTGCACAAGCCATAGTGAAATTCAATCAAATGAAACAAATGATATTGAAAAGAAATAACCAAATGTACCAAGTTAATCTTTGTCAGGAAGTGGAGCGTCAAAGTCAGTGAACTTGGGTTCTGGTCTTTCGAAGTTTCTGACAGGAAACGAAGGTCTGGCACCGATATAGCTTTCCAGTCGTCTGATCTGTTCACGTCGAAATAACCTTTCCTCAATCTTTAAGACAAAGTTACGAACTTGTCTTCTTATGCTGGATTTCCATCTAGGTTGTTCCTCCTTAGCTATCTTTCGGCGATCATCATTCAACCGTTTGACAAGCCCATCACGAACAAATTTGAGTGTAACATCACAGAATTTGTGTACCTCATCGAACCTCATGAAACTTTGTAGCTTTTTGCTGTTGATGTAGGTGAAGCCAAAAGGTTCTTGGTTGAGAGTAAACTGTGGTGTTTGATAGATACCATCAAAGTAGAATTGTGGCTTTGTCAAATTGATCTTCTGTTGGTAACTTTCCACTCCAAGCTGAAGATCTTCCACTCTTTCTTGAACAATCAAACGTCGGATGTAAAGAAGTAGTGACGCCATGAAGTTGTACTGTACATCTCTATCGAATCCACGCATTCTGTTTTGAACCTTTTCGAGATACATGTCTTCGATGTCATTGAGATTAAGGTCGGGAAAGTCTGCTTCAGAGAACTTGTACTTCTTTTCATCTTGTCGTTTAACAACAATTTCACGCATGAATAAGTAGTTAAACCGTTTTGACTGTTGAATCTCCAAGATAGCGATGATCTTTGATTTCTGCTTCACATTTTCCAATGATTTCTCTCCTAATCTGCTTGTATAACCGAGACGACGACGTTCAGGCCAATGTTGAATTCCGTGTAGAGCATCTCTGTCGTAAGCTACAATGGAGTTGCTGAAAACACGAGTAGTTTCTTCAATAGCAGGAATTTCATATCGTGCGGCTGGTACTGAGATTGTGAGTGAGGAAGCATATTTCGTCTTGGATGTTTTCTGAGTGAGCTGGATGTTACGAAGATCTTTGTTGAAGAAGAAGCTGTAAGGTATCTTGGGTTTGTCTGGAAATCCTTTCAAAGGTAATGGTTTGGTCCAGTCAGTGAAGTAAGGTTTTTCATGATTCTTGGAACTGAGATCGATATTCACTTCTGGGTTTAGCCAGTCAAAGTCGGCAGACATTGCACTAGCTATATTCTGCATATGATATTCGTATTCGACTTTGTTTCCAGATCTTTTCTTGAGGAATTCTTGTGCATCCCTATTGATTCTTCTGAGCTCTGCCTTTGTGAGTCTGTCGATCTGAAGATCCTTCATAATGACTTGGGTAAATTGTAGAGTGTTACCAGGAAGTGGTTCTTCTTCTTCGAGAGGAGGTTGAGCTTGAACCATTTCTGTCAGCCAATCATTCTGAGGAGTGTCATCATTGTCTAGCCATGAATGACGACTTTTCTTCTTTGATTTCTTTGACTTAGATGTAGCATCTTTGTCTTTAGCCTTGAATGGTGACGATGGTCCAGCATAAGAATCAGGAATAGGTGGAGCACGATAATCGGTGTCAGGTTGACCCTGGTAGTCATCTGTAGGTTCCATGAATGTTTCCTCTTCGTCAGTTTGACCTTGACCCGTAGCTGAGGTGTGTTGTTGATTTCCAGGAGTGGTGGAGTCTTTTTGTGGTTGTAGAGAGGATGAGGGACCTGTTCTAGACTTGGGTTTCTTGCCTTTGGAGTTTGGGTCAGGATCGTCATCTTTTCTTGTCCGTTTTCGGGTTCCAGCAGCATCTTTGCATGACTCCTTTGATATGTAAGCCACCATAGCATCATATAGTGCTTTTTCTTCTGCAGTCTGTGTGGGTTTGGAGGCAATGTTGTCAAAGAGTTTGGCAAGCATGTCATTGAAGGACAATTCAGGGACTGTTGGAGTCACAGTAGAAGGTTTTGCGGTGTGAAGCGTGAATGGTGTAGTAGACAACATTTTCCTTGTAACACTTTTGATTCTGTGATCCAAGTTGTCATTGATTGGTTCAAGAAGGTTTGCTACTTCAGGAGTGATCATATCAACTAGATTATCAGTGAGAAAATCATGTGTTGCAGTTCTGATAAATCCTTCGTAATCAGAGTTCAAGAACTTGTCGATCAGCTGCTTTGACTCCTGGAAGTCCTCAACTTGTCTGGTGAGACTTGTAACCATGTCGGTGAGTTTGTTGACTTGCTCCTGAAGATCAACTGGTGGTTTCGGTTCATTGATTGAATGTTGTTTAGATGCGGTTTCTGAAGGTGTGGGAGATGAATGCTCAGGTGATGATTCGGACGATGACTCGTTGTGAGAGTCTGAAGAAGAAGCAGGAGGAGTTGGATCCTTTGGTGGAGAGTCTTGAGGAGGTGGAGGTTGTGCTGAGGAAGTTTGCTGAGAAGATGACTTAAGAAATATGTTGGTGTCGAATGCGTTTTTCTCTTCGTTTTCCTTTCTACGACGTTCCTCTGCTTCTCGTGCAAGAAACTCTGGAGTAATGAGATATTCATGTTCCTGATCCGTAGCTATGTTCTCTTGACCGCCAACATTCTCCTCTATAGTTGCAGTCTCTGTCATAATGACATCTCCTGTTTTGTCTGTATCTTTAACGGTGTCATCAGGCTGTGGAGCTGATTCTATCGTGGTGGATACAACGGGAGGAATCATGCTGCTTGTAGCTCCTACATGTTCAGACTGATCAATAGGTGGTGGAGTTAAAGGTTGAGACATGAGTCGGCTTTCGAGAGTTGCTTTCCTTTGTTCTTTCCTAAGCTGCTTTTCTTCAGCTCTAGTGTCGACAACTATACTCTTCAGTTTGCGTTTATCGACCAAAGGTTCAACGATTGGTTCGTCTTCATCATCATTAGGCTCATTAATAGTGATCCCTTTTCTTTTCCTTGTCTCTTCTTCATAAGTTTCAAGACTTTGTTGTACGACGATCTCTGTTGCAGGAAATGCTTCATCAGGTGCTCGGTATCTCAGTTCATAGTCTGGTTCTTCTTCTTCAGATTCTGTATCGAACTCGGATTCGGTGTCAGAAGGCGGAGGTGTAGGTTCATCCCGAATAAAGTACTCAGGAGTTGCCTTCTTCTTCTTTGGTTTAGACTTGGGTGTTGGTTTAGGCTTGGCAGAAGACTTGGGTTTAACAGATGGTTGAGTCTTGGGAGCAGCCTTAGATCTAGTATGTGGTGAGGCAGTGGTGCTTGTAGTGCTCCCAGACTTTACACCTCCTTTGCTTCGAGTCTTTATTGTTGCTTCTTCCTGTACCCCTTTGTAAGCGTTATCATACAGCTTGTAGTTCAGACTCTTCTTGATTTTATCATTAAGAAGGTATTCGGGAAGCCTCATTTCTTTGATCTTGGTTGAGGAAGTGGTCGTTTTGATGAATGAGGTGGTGAAGTCGTCCTCAAAGAGGTGCTTCGGCTCATTAGGATCAGCCATCCTCTTGATGAATTCTGGAGAGTTTTTGCAGAGATGTTCTATGAGAAGCTTGGTGAATCTTGTGAATGGTATCATAGTCTTCACACATTCAGTCTGAATACTGTGGACGATATCATTCATGATAGGAATTGCAAAGTCAATTGGTGTCAGAGTCACCATTCCCCAGAATGTTTGCAGGTGTTCGAGCCTTGGATGTTCATGACCACTTTTCCTTCCAGATATAGATCTTACCACCAACAGACAGAATGTTCTCCAAGGCTGAGGGATATTCTTGGCATTAAATTGGGAAAGCTTGACTAGCGGTACATCATCATCAACCTCATATCCTAATTCAATGAAGAAGTCAAGAAGATCCAGGTCAGGTAGTATAGGAGCAAATTCGTTGTCAATTTGTGGCATGAGAAGGGCTATTCGAAGAACGTCATGATCTACAGAGTATTCTTGGCTATCCAATGTAACGGTGAAAGACTCATCATCCAAGTTAGCCTGAGCAGTAAGCCAGAACTGATGAAGGTAGAACAGCGGAACTGAAGTAGAACAGGTGAGCAGAGGTTTGCATGGATGTGCAAGTAGAATATCTTTCACAATCATGCACGATTTCTCTGTGATTTTCAGCTTGTTGAAATCAACTCGGGGATTGTTATTGCCAATCGTGACATTGTAGTTCTCGAGAGTGATGTCATCCAAGGTGAGTAATGGAAGAACTTGTTCAGTGACGTTCTCATTGTGTTCAGCCATGTTTATCTGAAAAGCATTACCATAAACCAAACATCCAAATTTGTTACGTATTAGCACAGTTTTGAGTTTGGTTACAGATATCTACTTGAGACAGTTAATCACAAATGTGTCAATTTTGTTATGAGTGAAGTGTCACATAATGCATATTTGATGAATCATAGTACATGCAATAACTCGCAAATAAGCCCGATTGATATTCACAATCCATAATTACTTCACATTACACAACAATAATGAATCACAACAAGACAAGGTTACTCGGATATTACATGACAAGGCCTAAACGAGATTTAGAAAAAATATACAAAACCCATTTATCGCAAACTTGTAATGAGAAGATTTCGAAAAAAATAAAACATGACATTTTATCGCAAACTTGAATTGAGAGAAGATTTCGAAAAAAAATTTACAAAGAATTTTATCGAGAAAGTTAAGTTATCGAAAAAAAAAAAAAAAAAAATCCTTATAAGTAAATTTTATCGAGATCTTTCCTTTATCAAGAATTGCGAAAAAATTTAAGTTTTCGAAAACATCATTTTCGATAAAACTTTTCGAGAACCTGGTGATTTCGAAAAATATAGTTCAAACAGTGATTTCGAAAAGATAATTTCGAAAAAACTGAGGTTGAACAACATTTATCGAAAACATAAGTTTCTCGATAAGTTTATCATAGATTGCGATAATTTTCGAGTTTCTCGAAAAAATTCTTATACAAGAATCAAATCGATTTTGATGTTCCATGTACATTTCTTTAGCAAAGAACTTTTCCAATGATTCAGGCCTGTCACCAAGATAGATAAATACCACTTAGACATAACCAATATGCTCGTTAACCAAGATCTCGATAATTATCAAGAACAAGTTTTTCGATAACATAACAAATTTGAGTCTAATGAGTATCAATGGTTCTAGCAAATCACAAACACATGTTGAGAGCACATTATGACCGCATATCACACATATAGACTCAGATAGACAGCACTTAATCATGAACGAAGCACACAAGTTATCGAGAATCAAGCATCATTGGTGTAAATCAACAAAGCTAAATTAAACATGCATACATGAGACCATAGAAGCATATCCCACCAATAAAACAAAGTAAACAAACACAGAATCTCACAAACCCAAATCGACCCAAAATCAAGAATTCGAGAATCAAGCAAACATGAATGGAATTGAGATAAAATGATATAGTTAGTTTAGTGACACTAAATGTAACAAAACCCTATCAAGAAATCAGTTACCAAACCATGATTTTGCAGATTTCGAAATCGCTAAACCCTAGATATCGAAATCGATTATGCAAGAAATTTAGCCGTTGGATTTGCAATTAAACGAAAACCTATGTTTGTAATGCCCTAGAGATAACTTAGGAACTTGCAATTTGATGATCAAGATCGTGGATAGCTCAAATGAATGAGGGCCGTAGGTTTTAGAAAGGGTTTAAGAGGTTTTTGAATTTGTGGGGTTTGTGTTATACGGTTTTTTTGTTTTATTATTTTGAAATTTTAAGTTTTTGACACTTTAGGTCCCTTAACTATAAGATATGCCTACTTGAGTCCTAAAGTAAATAGCAAACATGTGTATCATCACGATATCCTTCCGTTAACATAACTTATGAAGTCCTTACTAAAGGAATGAGACAAAGGAATGTTTAAAGAACGTCCACACACTTCGAAGTACCGTAAAATACGAAAAACATGCAAGTATACCAATTAAAAATTGGTAAAAGATTTAAGCGTGACTCCCCCTCAACACTTGTAAAATAAGAACAAATTGTTGAAGTGAAGCGATATACTTGCATTTTTTTTTTTTTTTTTTTTTTGGAAAAAAAAATAAAATGTGAAAAATCTTTTTGTGTTTTGATTGATTTATATAAAAAATATTATACAAAGATAGTATTGATGTTTGACAATCAGTTGTGTTTTAAAAACTTTTCAAGATCCTCTGGCGTCAAACATCTTATACCAATTTGGTGAACTAGACTAGCAAACCTTGATGGTGCTAAAGATTTGGTAAGTAAGTCCGCCAATTGGTACTCAGTTCCAACAAAATAAAGTTCAACGGTACCCTTTTCCACATGCTCTTTGATGAAATGATATCGGAGATCGATGTGTTTGGATTTGCAATGATGCACTGTGTTGCAGGAGATAGCAATTGCACTCTTTGAATCACAGTAGTTAGGAATCTTGTTGAATAGGTAGCCATAATCTTTAAGTTGTGATCTCATCCAGATGACTTGAGCACAACAAGCAGACATGGCTACGTATTCAGATTCTGTAGACGACAGTGACGTGCAGTCCTGCTTCTTAGATTGCCATGACACAAGTTTGTCTCTGAGAAATTGTAATCCACCAGATGTACTTTTGCGTGTGTCTAAACATCCTGCATGGTCAGCATCTGAAAAAGCAATTAGTTCAAAACCAGAATCCTTCGGATACCAGATTCCCAAGTTAATGGTTCCCTTTATGTATCGAAGGATTCTTTTGACCTCACTGAGGTGTTTTTCAGTTGGTTTAGACTGATAGCGAGAGCACATGTAGACAGCAAATACTATATCAGGTCTACTAGCTGTGAGATACATGAGGGACCCAATCATACTTCGGTATTTGGTAGGGTCAACGGGAGTCCCATGTAAATCAGCATCTAGTTTTGTGGTATAGCCCATCGGTGTATTATAAGTATCACTGGTAATCATTCCATGTTTCTTTAAAATTTCAAGAGCATATTTGGACTGATTTATAAAAATTCCACGGGGTGATTGATGAACTTGTAGTCCTAGAAAGAACGAAAGTTCACCCATCATGGACATTTCAAAATTATCTTTCATTAATTTTGCAAAATCATTAGAGTAACTTCTTTTTGTTGAGGCAAAAATGATGTCATCAACATATATTTGAATAACAAGTAAGTCCTCCCCGTAGGTTTTTGTAAATAGTGTTGGATCCACCGATCCTTTAGAAAATTTATTGGCCAGCAAGAAAGTGGACAGTTTGTCATACCACGCCCGTGGGGCTTGCTTGAGTCCGTAGAGTGCCTTTTTGAGTCGATAAACGTGATTAGGACGCTCAGGATCAACGAAGCCTTCAGGTTGACTGACATAAACTTCTTCACGGAGTTCTCCATTAAGAAATGCTGTTTTCACATCCATTTGGTAAACCACCATATTCCTGTGTGCAGCATAAGCCAAAAAGATCCGAACAGCTTCATGTCGAGCCACTGGTGCAAAGGATTCAGCAAAATCAAGTCCTTCCAGTTGGGAGTATCCTTTCGCTACCAGACGTTTTTTGTTGCGTATGACAGTTCCTTCAGCATCAAGCTTATTCTTCCAAATCCATTTTAACCCAATGACAAAGACTCCGTCAGGTCTTTCAACTAATTCCCAGACTTCAAGTCTTATGAATTGCTGAAATTCCTCTTGCATAGATTCAATCCAGTTGTCATAAGTCATTGCATCTTTAATGTTCTTCGGTTCTTCGTGACAAACTGTGAGTGCATAGATACAAGTTTCTCCATCTGTGTGAAGTCGTTGTCTTGTCATAACAGGTGCATCTGGATGGCCAATAATATGAACTAGTGGATGGTCTCGAGTCCATTTGTGTGTGGAAGGGTGTAGTTGATAGGTATCTCGCATGTTAGCAGGATCCAAATTGCGTGTTGATGACTCAGCTATATCAGGAACAATAGGAGCCGGTGCAAACGGATTAAAGAACGCATCAGGATCTTGCTCTGCGGGTTGTGGAACTGATTGTGGTGTGGGATCTTCAGCTGGATGGCGGGAGTTAGAACCAGTTTGTTCGGCTGTAGATGGTGATACAATTGGAGGACCGTCTCTCTCAACACTTGTAGAAGTTTGTTGAGGTGAGTCTGATACTGGAATGTTATCAGGTTGAGCAGCGGAATTAGGTGAGACCTCAGTAGGACGGTATAAAATTGTGTCATCAAATAATGGAGCAAACAAGGTTTCTAATTCTTTGTGGTTAAGTGGCAATGGTTCAGCCGAAGATTCCGGAGAGTTAAGACGGTTGAATTCGGGTCCTAAGCTGTGTTGCTCAGAAGCCATCTGTGTGAGTTCATCAAAATTAGCGTGAATGGTTTCTTGAATTTCTCTTGTATGACGATTCCATATCCGAAAACCTTTGGAGTTTTCACAGTATCCAATGAACACTCCAATGTCAGCCTTTGCTTTAAGTTTACCTAAATCATCACGATCATTTTTCGGATAACAAAGTGCTCCAAATACATGAAAGTAATCGATGTTCGGTTTTCTTTTGTGAACAATTTGATATGGTGTTTTGCGATGGTGTTTTGTGATCATGCAACGGTTTTGAGTGTAACATGCGGTTGAAACAACTTCTGCCCACAAGTAATCTGGTAATTGAGCATTAATCAACATAGTTCTAGCAGCTTCCACTAACGTCCTGTTGCGTCTTTCAACAACTCCATTCTGTTCTGGGCTTCTAGGAATAGATGTTTGATGTTCAATTCCCACTTTCTCATAATAAGATCGAAGTGTCTGATTCTTGAATTCAGTTCCATTGTCAGTTCTGACTATTCGTACCGTGTTGCGTAACTGAACTTGAATTTTAGTGAGAAAGGTGATGATCATTGAAGGAGCCTGATCTTTACTTCGTAAGAAATAAACCCAAGTCCATCTGGAGAAGTCATCTACAATTACTAGTATGTAGCGTTTACCGTTGATACTTTGAACACGCATCGGTCCACATAGATCCATATGAAGCAGTTGTAAAACATGATTCGTACTTTGCTCAGGTTTAGACAGAAAATGAGCACGAGTACTTTTTCCTTGTTCACAGGCTGAACATAAGTGATCTTTGGTAAAACGGAATCTTGGAAATCCATCGACAAGTTTATAACGAGCAAGGTCAGTCATAGTTCTGAAATTCAAGTGTGAAAGACGTTTGTGCCATAACCAAGATTTAGTTGACTCAGCTTTGGAGAGAAGACATATCGGAGATGTTGCAATCATATCTGACATTGATATTGTATAAAGATTGGAGCCACGTGAGCCAGTCATGAGATCGTTTCCTTGTAAGTCACGAACAAAGCAAGTTTTCTCACGAAATGCAACTTCTAGATCCCCATCACAGAATTGACCAACAGAGAAAAGGTTGTGTCCAAGGCCTTCCACGTAGTAAACACGACTGATTTCAATGTTCCCGCTGATATAGTCACCATATCCCATGATTAGAGCGTAATGATCATTCCCGAATCTGACAGTACCAATAAACTTTGAGACAAAGTTGTGTAACAGTTTGAGATTGCCTGTCATATGTCGGGTGCATCCGCTATCAACAATCCAGAGAACGATCTGTACCACCTGTATCACAAGAAGAAGACACGGATGGAACAGAAGTAAGGGTGGAACCCAAAGACAATGCGGGTTCCTGTTGGTTAGTAACACATGTATTCAACAATTTAGGAATCCATTTAAAGTCTGGTGTGTATTGTAACCAACGTTGCCAGTTCCAACTAGTTTTTGCTTTCTTAATGTTAAATGCACTAGTAGTTGGCTCATTCCTAGATTTGTTCTCGACACCTATGGGGGTAACTGTGATATCATTAGAGACCGTAGAAGACGGCTTTCCTAAGTTAGACTTAGAGGCAGTAGTGGGCCTAAAAGGAATGCGTGTCCTACGTTTCTTATGACGATTGAGAAGAGAATTAGCTAAACATTTTGTATGATCACCAGATGATACGCTTTTACGACAAAACACACAAGATGCATTAATATTCAAAACATTCAAAGGTTCATCATTCGTTACATTTAGATTTTGATTACAATTTGCCAGATTAGAATCTAAATCTGATGCAACATTAGTTTTATTCAAATTCCTAAGTTGGTCTTCTACTTCTTGAGCTTCTAGGTTTCCTCTCTTACGTTGCAAGATCCTATTCTTCTTTTTACTTTTTCGCTTGGGTCTGCTAACGCTAGAAGTGGAGACTAGTCCTGTAGAAGTGGAGTTATCAACATTAGTGTTTTGAACAACCTTTCCTTTATCAGTTTTGTTTAATTGATACATTCCTGGTGCTATCACTGTGGTGTCAACCATTTTTCCTGTTTGAAGTAGCTTAACTTTCTCTTTCAAATCAATGATGATGTGATTTTTGTCCTGAATTTCAGACTCAAGTAAACCATTGCAATATTTGATGTCATCGCGGTTTTGTTGCCATTCGGCGTTTTCAATTTTTAAATCCGCAATTTCTTTCTCGTATCGGAGACATCGACCTTTTAAAGACTCGTTGTTTTTGCAAATCTGACAAGAGTTTGAAACATTTTGACTTTGAAACTTCAATTCCCTTTCAAGACTTTTAGCTTGACACCATTCAAGCCTTTGATTGAGTTGACAAATTTCTTTTGAAAATTGTTTTGTCACATCATCATTTTTAATTCTCAACTTATCATTTTCCTGTTTAAGTGTCTCAATTTCCTCATTCAACAAGTTATTATCAACACAAAGATCATCCATAAGCATAGAAGTACCAGATTTATAGAGATCATTCATGATAACAGACAAAATATCAGCATTGAGAACTTGTTCCAAGAGTCGATCAACATCATTTATTAAAACTCTATTTCTTTGCTTTTGAATCAAAATGTCATTTTCAGTTGCATTGAAAACGTTTATCATATTTTTGACCTCCTTTTGAAGTTCCTGATCCCAACGTGTAGCACATAGACGGAGGTGTTGAACAATTGGCTTCATTTGTTTTTGAAAAATATCTCTCTTTTCTCGCTCGTAAGCGGATTGAAAAGTTTCAATTTTTATTTCAGAATTACGTTCAATTGTTTCCTCCAAAATTTCGATGTCTTCCATAAAGGTTTTGAAATAATTTAAGACACGACACGTTTTTGGTAAAGGTGTAAGTTCACCGGATGATGGTAAAGGACCATTTATTTGTGCTACAGTTTGGACAGGGGCCTCATTATGAGATGAAACATATGACTCTTCGATAAACCATGATTTCTCAGGTAAATCCTTTTGAGTAACAAAAGATTTAGAAATAGGTGGAGCTTTTGAATAATCATATGGTGTCCAATATTGAACATAACTCATTTTTGATCGACTCTCGTCTTCAAGTTCTTCTTCTTCCTCAATATAAAAAACAACAGCACGCACAATTGAATTATCAAACATGTGATCAATACTGTAAATCTTAGGATTTTCTTTAAAAGCTGTGTGAAGAAACATTGATTTGAAATCGCAAAGTGCAAATCCATTATCGGGTCTCGGTTTTAAAGCAAATTTCTGAATTGTTGTGACAGAGTTCCCGTGTTTGTAAACAATGTAACGAAATTCTTTGAGTTGTTTTTCGAGATCAACAATATCACCAAGTAAGTCATCTATATACTTCCTTTTTCGTGTTTTATGTTCACAAAACTCCTTTTTGCAATTTGACAATTCTGTTTCAGTTTTTGAAAAATCTCTTTGAAGACGTTCAACTTGCATTTTCAATTCACACTTCTCACTTTCAAGTTTCAAAATCAACTTTCCGTTTGACTCAATTAAATCTTGCATTTTACGTTGAAGGTCTTGTTCTTTGTTGTAAGAATCTTGAAAAGCTTTTTCAAAACTTTTTGCATGTTTAATCTTGTCTTCCTGATTTGAAAGCTGAATTTTATAACACTCAATATCTCTTGCAAGTGACGCATTTTTTTCTTTCAAAACTTTATTTGTCTCGTTGCATTTAATGATTTGCAATTGTTGATCATCCAGTTGTTTAGATAACAATATTAGGTCAGGGTCTGGATCAAATGATGGTTCATGTTGTTCTATATAATCATGTTTATCATTCTCAATAGGATCATCAAATGAAACAACTGTGGCATCATCAAATATGACAACTGTGCTTATTTGTTCATCTGTTTGAGACGATGAAGATGATTTGCATGGAACAACTTGCGCCATATCTGATTCATAAGCAGAAGGTGAGACTATTTCATTAATTAAGCATGCATTGAGGTCATGTACCTGAGACAAGCCGTCAATGTCATACACTGGACCTGAATCATTGAGCTTAAGTTCTTGCATGTTGGCCATAAGCATCACAGCAGCATTGGCTTCCAGATCTTCCATGTCATCATCGTTGTTCACATTTGCCATGAAGTTGTTATCCTGTTCAGGGAAATGTCCATCTTTTTCATCTTGAAGAGCCATGAGTAATGCCTGCTTGTGAAACTTACTACCCCGAGTTCTCGGTTTGGGACATGCTGTAGCTATATGACCTTGTTCATTGCAATTGTAGCACCAAACTGCATTCCCTGAGTTGGAGTTCCTTGTTGCAACTGAGTCAGACCTTTGTTGAGAAGAGCCTGAGTTGTTCCTGAACCCCGTATTGTTACTAAACCTCTGATCATTCCCATAATTCCCTGAGGAGCTTCCTGAACCAGATCGACCATAGTTACGATTCTGAATTTCCACTCTTCCATCATTGACAACAGCTTGATTCCTTGTGTTTGAAGATGAGCGTTGACGGTTGTTTGTTTTGTTGGAGAATTTGCTGAAAGCACGAGCAATAAGAGCAAGTCCCTGATTCAACGTGTTAAAGTCATCATCATCATCGTCATTGGAATTTGAGTAATACACAGCATCATTGTTGTTTAATGGAACCAGTTGAGTAGAGGCATTCTGTGGAGATGAATCATAAGGGACCATTTGGTTCGAGGTAGAAGATTGTGGATAACTGAAGTAGTTTTGCTCTTGAACGTATGCATGATTTGACATTGGTGGTGGAGCATATGGAGATTGAGCTACGAGAGCCAAAGAATTTGGTGTTGGTGTTGGTGTGTATCCTCCTCGTAAAGCTCGATCTTTTTCAACTTCAGGTTCATGGTGTTTCAGAAAATCATACAACAAACCATATGGAGCATCATGCAGATTCTTAGTTTGACGAACAAATGTCACATATTTATGCCAATCAGGGCCAAGACTACCAACAAATTTGGAGTTCACAGCGATCCTTGGTACTGTGATTTTTTGACGTTCCAGATCATTAACCACATTTGTGAAACGATGATAGTAGGATTCAAGTGATTCTCCAGGTTCAATTGTGATGTCAGTGTATTCCATGTATAGCTTGGATTCCATGTCATCTTTGTTCAATTGAGTGCCTTCCATAAGGAGATGAACGTGTTCCCACATAGCTTTAGCCGTTTTCTGAGCTTCGACACTTCGATAGATAGGATTAGGTATTCCTTGAAGTATGTAAGCCATTGCATACTCATCAGCTTCACGATGTAGTTTCTGTTCTTCAGTGAGTGCCAATTCTGGAAGAGGTCTATCACCAGGAGGACGTGGAGGATCAGCAGTAGGATCACCAGCTTCAAATCTTGTCGGCCACTCAAATGGTCCTTCAAGTATCACTTGCTTCAAGAATTTCCCATGAGGTTTCTTTAATTCAAGGAATCGTAAGAATCGACTTGACCATTGAACATAGTTCCCGGGTGTTAGCATTGGAGGTGTTTCAAGTGATCCTGCCTCATGTCGGGATTGTTGAGTTGTAATAACTTCACACATTCTGTCAAACCAGTGAGGTTGTTTGGAGGAAAACTGAGTGGTTTGTTGTGGCACTTGATATGATTGTTGTTGAGGAATGATCTGATGTTGTTGCATCATTAGGTAATGATGTAGTGGATTGTATGTTTTTGAGAAGGTTGTTGATTCATTTGGTGTGGAAGGTATTGTTGTTGCTGATACTGCTGATGTTGATGTTGCTGATACTGCTGATGTTGATGTTGTTGAATATGAGGAAAGTAATGATTAGGTGGTTGAGACATCTTAGAACACTTGTGTAGGAATGGATCTTGTAGAAAGTGTAGAATTAACCAAGTATCGAAAAAACTTAGCACAACTTCGGATTGCGAAACAGGGATTGCGAAACTATGGAATTCCAATGATTTCGAAAACTGGCACAGCTGTGATTGCGAAAGTAGGATTGCGAAACTTTTCAGGTTTTCGAAAATCAAGGTTTGCGAAACTTTGCAGGTTTTCGAAAAACTTGAAATTTTGAAATAATCAAGGTTTTGCGAAACTTTTAGGTTTGCGAAATAAGATTTCGAAACTTAAAAAATTTGCGATAACTTTGTGATTTCGAAAATTGTATGTTTTGCGAAAAAAACACAAAATTGCGAAAAACAGTTTTCGAAATTATACAATTTCGAAAACTTTCCCAAAAGTCGAAGTACTTAACTTTCTTATACAAGAAAGAAAATACCGAGTCCACACAAACGAAGTCGAGGTAGTGCACGGAGAGAAGATCTCGAAACTGGGGGCAAGTATGTTCTCGATAACTTGGTAATTTTTGTTTTTCAAAGAAAGCAATCCTAAAACTCGTTTTTATTTCAAGATTCTTGTACTTTTATGTGTAAAATGAAGAGATCTTTAAGAAAGTTGAAAACTTTAAGAACTTTTCAAAATTTATAAAAGATTGCAAAAATAGTACAAAAATCCTAGTCGAATTTTATAAGAAAAAATGGTAACTTTTTGTTTGTGTTGATTTGTAGCACAAGTTTGTAAGCAAATATGTGATACAAACCAAGAAACAAGCAAGAAAGTACAATAATTTCTCAAAAATTCGAATAAAGAAACAAGTTTAAGAACAAACTTAATGAAAAACAAAAACTACACCTTCATATGGCGAATGATACCACTTGTTAGGTCACCATTTAGTAAACACAAGCACAATATTGATAGAAAAGAGATGAGAATGAGAATGGGATGATTATGAGAATTTAGAGAATAAGAATTGCAAGAGTTTCCTTAATATTTCACATAACCAACCAAATACAAATGAGACCTAAGACTAGTATTTATAGGAAAGGAGCTAGGGCAACACTCCTACTCCATCCTTACATGAAAACGTGTGGGCTTCAAGCCCATGGATCATATTACTTAGGCCTAGTAAACATGTAACTTAACCAATATTGTAAGTAATAAATAACTTAAGCAACCTATTATTACAAATGACCGAGACTTATTAAAATAGTGAAAACTATGATCCCAACAATATCCTCAAATGCTTGAATGGTTTCTTAACTTCAGCCATCAGTCTGGAAACGATACACAATATTCATTTCCAGATCTGTCCTTATGGCCCTCGGAAGTGGTTGACAAAATGTGGGTGTGAGACGACTGTCACGATCTGAAAGGATAGGAATCGGCACTCCACGCCGCATAACGATCTCCTTCATGCAGGGGTGAGAAAATTTGATTTACAAATGATTTCTGAAGTGATGTATGGAACATCTTATAGGATAATTATGAGTTCATAAAAACTCATCATTTCTGTCCCATCTGAACAACAAAAACATTTAAAAACACACAGAAACACCACATAATACTATAAATATCTTTGGAATGTGTTTTTATATGTTTCAGGTACAAAAGGACTGAAAACAAAGGAAAACGGGCAAAGTTTACCAAATTGTCAAAATCAGTCCCTAAACTTTCAAGAAATGTCAGTTTTAGTCCCTGGAAGTTTATTTTGGAAGAAAAAGTCAAAAATGGTCCTCGGGAATTCACAAGTTATCAAATTTGACCCTTGGATAATAAGTTTGAAGAAATTACAAAATTAGTCCCTGAAGTTTCAAAAATGGCAAAAACAGTCCCTGGGCATTTTAAATTAGAAAACTTACATCTATGGCCCTTGTACTATTTATTCCGACAAATCAAGTCATTTTTGATAACTTTTAGGAAAATTACACTTTTTACCCTCAACTCTATAAAATTGGCAAAAATGGTCCCCAGTTGTTTTTATTTTGGAAAATATAAAAAAGGTCCCTATATTATTACAACATGATAAAAATAGTACCTTTTGATAAAGTTTGGAAAAGTTACAGATTTAGTCCTTGGAAATTCAGAAATTACATAAAATATCCATGGGCTAAATATTTACAAATCAAACTAATATTCCAAATCCAAAAATAAATCCACCAAACACAACCCTGGTCCATCCCTTTATCCAGGCCCAAAATAATCCCAAGCCCAAACCCTTTTATAATAAAACGGGGTCCTTTGACCCGTTTGACCACCCATCATCCCTAACCTCCAATTCCCTCCTGCTTCACCATTCCACTTCCACCTTCACACCATCACCACCTCCTACTCCACCTCATCCCTTACCGGTCACCTTCTAAACCAAACCATTTCCCTTGGTTTTGCATCAGGGGAGGACACATATCATACCCACTATCTCTGCCACAACCCTACTCTGCCAAACCTTACACCACCACCCCTAGCTCACTTATACACTCCAACTTGTCCCCTCCACCATCACAAGCATCCCAATTGCATTTAATGCACAGAAAACAGCTACAAGTAACCTATGTTTATTTTGGCGCCAAAATACCTTTAAACAGATGTGATAAATTGGACACGTATCAAAGCTATAAAATGGTGGGATTTGCTCCTTGTGACACCTGGAACAAGCTGGGAAGCTATAAAAGGAAGAAGCAGCAGAGGATTAGATATAGTTTTTAAGTTTTAATTAATGTATGTCGTTAAATTTTTAGTTTATTAATTACAGTTCAATTTCAAGTTTCTAAACTTTGTATTAGTGATTCAGAGTTGTAATAAACTTAATTCAAGCTTTAATCTCAGTTTCATGTTCATTTGTAGCTTATGCAGTTTTGAATTTTCAAATTTTCATGTGTACTCAAATAGTTGTTATACAATGTTGTTATAAGGCTTATAATCTCATATAAGTCCTTATACCAACTAGTTTAAACTATTAGAAAAGTAAAATCATTAATCTTACTAAAACAGAAAAATAGAAAAAAAATATAAAGAAAAATAAAATAAAAATAAAAAAATTCAAAGAGAAGATCAAAGAAGATGGAGCAGGGTTTATACAGGATTGCCCTGGGTTGTAGTACCTCATGGGAGGCTTAGGATTATGATTCTTGGTCATTGGTTCTGTGTCTCTCAGCTAGGTCACAAGTTATTTCACACCTCGTTGGGATTAACGACCCGAGGATACATTGTACTCCGCGGAGCATTAGTCTAAGCTGTTTTTGATTTGTTGAGCATTTAACTTGGTCAATATTATCTGACTGTTTAGCACTGATCAAATTTTTGGTGCCGCTGCCGGGGAGGTGTGCTGCGTACAATGAATTTGGAAGCATACGTGGTTCTGAATACACACTCACTGTAAATTTACCATCTCTGTTCATATTTATATATATATATATATATATATATATATATATATATATATATATATATATATATATATATATATAAAGAAAAAAAAAACCAAAAATATTTTCCTTTTTCACTCTAAGGCTTCTTAGAGTTATCTCAGTGCATGCGCACGCGTTCTTCTAGGTCTACAAGTCCTCACCGCGAGCTTGTCACCATTCCTCGAAGACGTACCCAAAAACATTCTGCCCCGAAAATTGAACCTGAAATTCAGACTGAACCTGAACCTTCAGTCATTATGGCAGAAGATCGCCCAATGTCCGAGCTTCTCCAGGTACCCATTGAGGGTTATGGAGATGCTATTGTTGTACCCGCCTTAGTATCTGACAATTTCGAATTGAAAACCGGATTACTTAATCTGGTAACTTCTAGTCAGTTCTACGGTTTCGAAAGGGACGATCCTCATTCGCATATACGATGGTTTAACAAGATTACATCTACCATCAAATATAAGAATGTCCCGCAAGAGGCTATTAAACTACTTCTTTTTCCATTTTCCCTCAAGGGGGCAGCCAGAGTCTGGCTAGAAAAACAACCCCCTCGTTCCATAGAAACATGGGAAGATTTAGTTAAGAAATTTGTGAATGAATTCTATCCCCAATCCAAAACTGCCTATCTTAGAAATGAAATCACCAAGTTTTCACAAAGACCTGGTGAAACGTTCAGTGAAGCATGGGATAGATTCAAAGAGTTGCTTCGCAAATGTCCTCACCATGGATTTTCTGAGTTAATGCAACTCGACACGTTTTATAACCGAGTGAGCCAAGCAGACCAAGACTCCCTCAATGCCTCAGCTGGAGGTAATTTTTTGAGTCGTACTGTCAAAGAAGCTTTAGCTATAATTGAAAACAAGTCTAAGGTTCGAACCACACGAAACAAACAGGTCAATCCTTCTTCATCTACCGTGAATCAATCTACCACCGATGCTAAGATTGATAAACTCACGGATGCTATACAAGCTTTGGTTCTCTCCAACCAAAAGAACGTCTCCTTCCCACAGAATCCTTCACATGCTGAAGTGAAGAAAGTGGATGTCTGTGTAACTTGCGGTGGTCCTCATGCATACTATAACTGTATTGCCACCGATAGTAACACGTTTGAAACAAATGCGATTGCCGGTAGTTCCAATCCAGGAGGTAATCAATATCGTCCTCCTGCTGAACCACCATGGCGTTCGAACACTTACCCTGTACCACCTGGTTTTAACCAGAACATACAAAACCGTTTTTCCCGGCAAAACCAAAGAAACGGCTAAGATTGATTCTACTCATCCAATGGCCAATTTTATTGGTGGGATATGTGCACAAGGTCCAGGAAACCCTAAAGGAAGCCTATAAATAGAAGAAGAAGCAGAAGAGAAGAAGTATTAGTTGTAGAGTAGAATAGTGTAGTGTAAAATTCGTATTAGTGTAATTTCAAGTATTAGTTGTAATTCTTAGTTAAAATTAGTTGTAATCAGTTTTATTAATGCAATATGATCCTTATTTAACTTTCAATTCCAGTTTTCTTTTAAAAATTCAAATTTTGCAATTTTAAGTAAAATTGACAATCTTACTTAATCTTGTTAAAACTTGTTTAATACTGTTCCATTAAGTTTCTTTAATCTTATTTATAAGTTTTTAGAAAGTTTTCAAAGATTTTATATCAGTTTTAGCTTATAAATTCAAAAATCACAAAAATGCAAATTAAATAGTAAAACAATAAAAACTCAGTTTATATGATGAGAAGATGCATGGAGCATGGTAAAATTTGGATGGCCATGGTTTTAGAACCTCAGGAGAGGTGTTAGGATAGTTGTTGTACCTTGGTTCATGGTTCTTGGTTGTGATCTCACAGAATCATTTTTGTAAGAATTTTCTTAAATTTTTACATTATACTGTTCAACTGCTTATCATTGATAATTCTTGGTACTCTGTGCTTGTTTGGTGTTTATTAGTTTAGATATTGCTTAAAGTCTAATGCTTGCTCACTAGTTTTCATAATTGCTCATTTTTTTTATTACACTGCCTAGATTAGCTTGATTTGCATATTCTTGTTCTTGTTGTTATTTGTGGTACTTTAGTGGTCATTTAGCTCCTATTTAGTGTGCTTAACCTGTTTAAAGCTTAAAAATTATTAGTTGTAGTTTTAAAACTCATAATTGTAGTGTAATTTGTTTATTAAGGGGTGTTTGGCAAAGTTTGTTCAAGGTACTCATAGTGTGTTTTTGTTGTTGTTTTCAGTTTAGACATATTATATTAGGACTATGTAGGACATTCAAACCATAAAATCCAGTAGTTGTTTGGTTAAAAGTCAAAATAGCATTTTGATCACCATAACAATTAACTGTTAGTGTATTTGAGTTCCATAAACCTCCACATTAGCTTATAACTTGTAGCTTTAGTTTAGATTAGCTTTCTTTTAGCTTATTACATGTTTCTCAGCTTGTAGGATTAGATTCAAGCTCATATAAGTCAAACCAAGTGTTAATTTCAAAAAGTCAAATTCCACTTAGTGCAGAAAAACCAAATATTGCAAGAATTGTTTAGAATTTTGTGATTGGATTCAGGACTTGTGCTTTTTACATGTTGTAGTGCTCCACCTAATCTATTGAATCCCACCATCAGCTTATTTTTTTGATTTTTCTAAATGGTTTATTTGGGTGCTTAAAGTGGGCTGCAGGCCCCTGCTGCACCAATCCACCCAGGTTTTCGCCCATTTTCCATAGCTTTTTCTGACTTCATTAGTGGACCCAACCCCCAGCTTATTAGCTTTTTAGAAAGCCAATAAGCTGGTCTTGAAGGCGCATGGCTTATCTTTCGGTTTAGAGCTTATTAGGTAGTGCTGCAAGTCCCTTGTATTTGGTCTATTTCACATATAAGCTGAGTGCTCAGCTTGAAAAGCCAAAGTTCCAAGCCCCCCCTGACTTCAATAGTGGGTCCTAGAGGTTAAGCTTTAGCTTTTTGAAAAGCCAATAAGCTCAGATAATTGAATCCACTTTTTGTTTGGGCTTCCAACCATCCTTGTGGGCCCCACAGGCCTGCAAAGTATGTCATTTAGCATTGTTTCTTTCTAAATAGTTCAATGTGCCTGAGCAATCGTTTTGGCTTGCGGCCAGGGCTTATCTAAGTTTTTTCAGTTGAGTTGAGTTTGTTTTAGTATATTACACTATACCTGAGCTTTTTGTGCAATCTGCTTATCAACTGCTTATTCTAAATGCTTATTTAAAACTGCTTATTGCTTTTCTAGCTTATTCTGTGGGCTTATTTTTGTTTTTATTGTTTAATTGTGTATATTTAAGTTAGTTGAACCTTCCCTAAGCTTTTGGCGTGATTTGGTGCATAAGTGCTTATTCTAAGTGCTTATTTAAAGTGCTTATTTGCCCAATTCAGCTTATTAGTGGGCTTATCTAACTTTTTATATTTTTTCTAGATTTAGTATATTATTTTAGAATTTCCATAAAATTTTCATATTTTTCTAAGCTTATTTAGTACTTTTCTTAATTAATATTAGTTTTTAAGTATTTTTAAATCATTTTAAATTCATAAAAATTAAATAAAAACCCAAAAAAAAAATTTAATTTAAGTTTCAAAATTAGTTTTAAGTTATTTTAGAATTTTCAAGATTAAATTTTTATTTTTCTAGCTTAAAATAATATTTAAGTGTATTTTAGTATAATTTAAATTAGTTTAAAATAATTAATAATTAGTTTTTAATTAATAATAATTACATAAATAGTCAAAAAAATAATTTTCTATTTCCAATAATTTTCTTTTATCATTTGGATTCTAAAAATATAATTTTTCACATCCGTGGGATTTATTTTGGACATAATTCACGTTTTATTTTATACGTTAAACGTAGTTTTAATTAATCGTACTCGTTTTGGGTTTTTAAACATTTTTAAATAATTTAGGTTTACGTTTTCATTAAAATAGTTTATTTAAGTTATTTTATTTTATAAAACCTTAGTATAATCACTCACAACCTTTTCCTGTTCAAAATCACTCGATCACAAATTCGTTTAAATCCAAATTGCACGTCTCGTTGGGACATAACGAGACGTGCAATTTCTTAACTAAATTTCTTAACTAAATCTGGCTGCCCCCTTGAGGGAAAATGGAAAAAGAAGTAGTTTAATAGCCTCTTGCGGGACATTCTTATATTTGATGGTAGATGTAATCTTGTTAAACCATCGTATATGCGAATGAGGATCGTCCCTTTCGAAACCGTAGAACTGACTAGAAGTTACCAGATTAAGTAATCCGGTTTTCAATTCGAAATTGTCAGGTACTATTGCGGGTACAATAATAGCATCTCCATAACCCTCGATGGGTACCTGGAGAAGCTTGGACATTGGGCGATCTTCTGCCATAATGACTGAAGGTTCAGGTTCTGTCTGAATTTCAGGTTCAATTTTCGGGGCAGAATGTTTTTGGGTACGTCTTTGAGGAATGGTGACAAGCTCGCGGTGAGGACTTGTAGACCTAGAAGAACGCGTGCGCATGCACTGAGATAACTTTAAGAAGCCTTAGAGTGCAAAAGGAAAATATTTTTGGTTTTTTTTTTCTTTATATATATATATATATATATATATATATATATATATATATATATATATATATATATATATATATATATATATATATATATATATATATATATATATATATATATGAACAGAGATGGTAAATTTACAGTGAGTGTGTATTCAGAACCACGTATGCTTCCAAATTCGTTGTACGCAGCACACCTCCCCGGCAGCGACGCCAAAAATTTGATCAGTGCTAAACAGTCAGATAATATTGACCAAGTTAAATGCTCAACAAGTCAAAAACAGCTTAGATTAATGCTCCGCGGAGTACAATGTATCCTCGGGTCGTTAATCCCAACGAGGTGTGAAATAACTTGTGACCTAGCTGAGAGACACAGAACCAATGACCAAGAATCATAATCCTAAGCCTCCCATGAGGTACTACAACCCAGGGCAATCCTGTAAAAACCCTGCTCCATCTTCTTTGATCTTCTCTTTGAATTTTTTTATTTTTCTTTATATTTTTTTATATTTTTTTGTTTTAGTAAGATTAATGATTTTACTTTTCTAATAGTTTAAACTAGTTGCTATAAGGACTTATATGAGATTATAAGCCTTATAACAACATTGTATAACAACTATTTGAGTACACATGAAAATTTGAAAATTCAAAACTGCATAAGCTACAAATGAACATGAAACTGAGATTAAAGCTTGAATTAAGTTTATTACAACTCTGAATCACTAGTACAAAGTTTAGAAACTTGAAATTGAACTGTAATTAATAAACTAAAAATTTAACGACATACATTAATTAAAACTTAAAAACTATATCTAATCCTCTGCTTTTTCTTCCTTTTATAGCTTCCCAGCTTGTTCCAGGTGTCACAAAGAGCAAATCCCACCATTTTATAGCTTTGATACATGTCCAATTTATCACATCTGTTTAAAGGTATTTTGGCGCCAAAATCAACATAGGTTGCTTGTAGCCGTTTTCTGTGCATTAAATGCAATTGGGATGCTTGTGATGGTGGAGGGGACAAGTTGGAGTGTATAAGTGAGCTAGGGGTGGTGGTGTAAGGTTTGGCAGAGTAGGGGTATGGCAGATATAGTGGGTATGATATGTGTCCTCCCCTGGTGCAAAACCAGGGGAAATGGTTTGGTTTAGAAGGTGATAGGTAAGGGATGAGGTGGAGTAGGAGGTGGTGATGGTGTGAAGGTGGAAGTGGAATGGTGAAGCAGGAGGGAGTTGGAGGTTAGGGATGATGGGTGGTCAAACGGGTCAAAGGACCCCGTTTTATTATAAAAGGGTTTGGGCTTGGGATTATTTTGGGCCTGGGTAAAGGGATGGACCAGGGTTGTGTTTGGTGGATTTATTTTTGGATTTGGAATATTAGTTTGATTTGTATATAATTAGCCCAAGGATATTTTATGTAATTTCTGAATTTCCAAGGACTAAATATGTAACTTTTCCAAACTTTATCAAAAGGTACTATTTTTGTCATGTTGTAATAATATAGGGACCTTTTTGATATTTTCCAAAATAAAAACAACCGGGGACCATTTTTGCTAATTTTATAGAGTTGAGGGTAAAAAGTGTAATTTTCCTAAAAGTTATAAAAAATGACTTGATTTGTCAGAATAAATAGTACAAGGGCCATAGATGTAAGTTTTTTGCCCAGGGACTGTTTTTGCCATTTTTGAAACTTCAGGGACTAATTTTGTAATTTCCTCAAACTTATTATCCAAGGGTCAAATTTGATAACTTGTGAATTCCCAAGGACCATTTTTGACTTTTTCTTCCAGAATAAACTTCCAGGGATTAAAACTGACATTTCTTGAAAGTTTAGGGACTGATTTTGACAATTTGGTAAACTTTGCCCGTTTTCCTCTGTTTTCAGTCCTTTTGTACCTGAAACATATAAAAACACATTCCAAAGATATTTATAGTATTATGTGGTGTTTCTGTGTGTTTTTAAATGTTTTTGTTGTTCAGATGGGACAGAAATGATGAGTTTTTATGAACTCATCAATCCCCTACACTTAACTATTGCTAGTCCCTAGCAATCTAGCATCCACTAATAACCTATTTTTGAAAATTTAATGGATTTAATGTCTCTTTACCAAAAGCCATTACTTCTGGAGTAGCCAAATGTCTTAGTTCAAGTAAGAACTATGGTCCACTTGATAACCATGTGATTTTGAGCAAACCACCAGCTGTCAACGGATTTGTTTTGTCTTTACCAAAAGCTGTTTGCTTCTGGACTGGCCAACTCTTGATGGACAAAGTCAACATCTGGGTGAGCTGATTACCAATTATGGTTTTTCCACTGCCTTTACCACAAGCCATAATCTTGCGGGCTAGCCAACTCTTTCACTTTTTAGGATATGGCGAGTTGAGATACCATACAATTTTGGGCAAATTGTAAGCCATAAACGGATTTGAGTTATCTTTACCAAGAGCCGTTTGCTCCTGGATTAGCCAGTCCTTATGTGGATTAGACATGGTGAACTAATAACCATTTGTTGTGTTAATGCCAAGTACTTCATTAAGTGAAAAATTTGAAAAAATTTTAAAATTTTTGGCAAAAACGGGGGTACTAGATGTATAATGTGATTAAATTCGCTAGAATTTCCCCCTACACTTAGAAATGAATATTGTCCTCAATATTCAAAGTCCCGGCTATTATGCCGACTCTTTGAACGTAAAAAGGCAATATTACAAGCTAAGTGTGGGAACAACATTTATTTTATTTTTTTATTTTTCATTTTTTATTTTATTTACTTTATTTACAGCAGGGGCAACTCCCCTACACTTGGGTGGTAGAATAGAGAAAGAAGTCAGAAACATGGGTGAGAACCCATGTGATGCTAATGTTTTTGTTTACCGAGTCACTAGCTTGACTCGACCCCGTATTCATTGGTCCGTGGGGAAAGTTTGGAGATCTGGGACAACCACTTGTGGTATATCCCCTCCAAAGTAATGTTTCAAACGATGTCCATTTACTTTAAAATTGGGACCGTCGGGTTGCAATAACTCAACAGTTCCGTATGGGTATACTTTTGCTACAGTAAATGGTCCAGACCAACGGGTTTTTAGCTTGCCCGAGAAAATTTTCAATCTTGAATTGAAAAGAAGAACTCTATCACCAACGTTAAAAGCGCGGTTCTTTATTTTAGAGTCATGTATCTTCTTAGTCTTTTCTTTATAGATTAAAGAATTTTCATAAGCTTGATCACGTAGTTCATTTAGCTCGTTTAGCTGAACCTTACGGTGATCACCCGCTGTCTGAATGTCAAAGTTTGCATGTTTCAAAGCCCAGTAGGCTTTGTGCTCTAATTCAATCGGAAGATGACATGTCTTTCCGTACACCAACTTGTATGGAGTACACCCAATGGGTGTTTTATAAGCTGTACGAAAAGCCCAGAGTGCGTCGTCCAATTTGTCCGACCAAGAGGCACGGTTTTCACCTACCGTCCTCTCCAGAATTCTCTTTATGCCCCGATTTGAGACCTCCACCTGCCCACTAGTTTGGGGGTGATATGCAGTAGAAAGACGGTGAGTTACACCGTATTTCAGCATCACTCTTGCAAATTGATTATTGCAAAAGTGTGTACCACGATCACTAATAATGGCACGAGGATACATTGTACTCCGCGGAGCATTAGTCTAAGCTGTTTTTGACTTGTTGACCATTTAACTTGGTCAATATTATCTGACTGTTTAGCACTGATCACATTTTTGGCGCCGCTGTCGGGGAGGTGTGCTGCGTACAATGAATTTGGAAGCATACATGGTTCTGAATACACACTCACTGTAAATTTACCATCTCTGTTCATATTTATATATATATAAAAAAAAAGAAAAAAAAACCAAAAATATTTTCCTTTTTCACTCTAAGGCTTCTTAGAGTTATCTCAGTGCATGCGCACGCGTTCTTCTAGGTCTACAAGTCCTCATCGCGAGCTTGTCACCATTCCTCGAAGACGTACCCAAAAACATTCTGCCCCGAAAATTGAACCTGAAATTCAGACTGAACCTGAACCTTCAGTCATTATGGCAGAAGATCGCCCAATGTCCGATCTTCTCTAGGCACCCATCGAGGGTTATGGAGATGCTATTATTGTACCCGCCATAGTATCTGACAATTTCGAATTGAAAACCGGATTACTTAATCTGGTAACTTCTAGTCAGTTCTACGGTTTCGAAAGGGACGATCCTCATTCGCATATACGATGGTTTAACAAGATTACATCTACCATCAAATATAAGAATGTCCCGCAAGAGGCTATTAAACTACTTCTTTCTCCATTTTCCCTCGAGGGGGCAGCCAGAGACTGGCTAGAAAAACAACCCCTCGTTCCATAGAAACATGGGAAGATTTAGTTAAGAAATTTGTGAATGAATTCTATCCCCCATCCAAAACTGCCTATCTTAGAAATGAAATCACCAAGTTTTCACAAAGACCTGGTGAAACGTTCAGTGAAGCATGGGATAGATTCAAAGAGTTGCTTCGCAAATGTCCTCATCACTGATTTTCTAAGTTAATGCAACTCGACACGTTTTATAACGGAGTGAGCCAAGCAGACCAAGACTCCCTCAATGCCTCAGCTGGAGGTAATTTTTTGAGTCGTACTGTCAAAGAAGCTTTAGCTATAATTGAAAACAAGTCTAAGGTTCGAGCCACACGAAACAAACAGGTCGATCCTTCTTCATCTACCGTGAATCAATCTAGCACCGATGCTAAGATTGATAAACTCACGGATGCTATACAAGCTTTGGTTCTCTCCAACCAAAAGAAAGTCTCCTTCCTACAGAATCCTTCACATGCTGAAGTGAAGAAAGTGGATGTCTGTGTTACTTGCGGTGGTCCTCATGCATACTATAACTGTACTGCCACCGATAGTAACACGTTTGATACAAATGCGATTGCCGGTAGTTCCAGTCTAGGAGGTAATCAATATCCTCCTCCTGCTGAACCACCATGGCGTCCGAACACTTACCCTGTACCACCTGGTTTTAACCAGAACATACAAAACCGTTTTTCCCGCCAAAACCAAAGAAACGGCTAAGATTGATTCTACTCATCCAATGGCCAATTTATTGGTGGGATATGTGCACAAGGTCCAGGAAACCCTAAAGGAAGCCTATAAATAGAAGAAGAAGCAGAAGAGAAGAAGTATTAGTTGTAGAGTAGAATAATGTAGTGTAAAATTCGTATTAGTGTAATTTCAAGTATTAGATGTAATTCTTAGTTAAAATTAGTTGTAATCAGTTTTATTAATGCAATATGATCCTTATTTAACTTTCAATTCCAGTTTTCTTTTAAAAATTCAAATTTTGCAATTTTAAGTAAAATTGACAATCTTACTTAATCTTGTTAAAACTTTGTTTAATACTGTTCCATTAAGTTTCTTTAATCTTATTTATAAGTTTTTAGAAAGTTTTCAAAGATTTTATATCAGTTTTAGTTTATAAATTCAAAAATCACAAAAATGCCAATTAAATAGTAAAAAAAATAAAAAATCAGTTTATATGATGAGAAGATGCATGGCGCATGGTGAAATTTGGATGGCCATGGTTTTAGAACCTCAGGAGAGGTGTTAGGATAGTTGTTGTACCTTGGTTCATGGTTCTTGGTTGTGATCTCACAGAATCATTTTTGTAAGAATTTTCTTAAATTTTTACATTATACTGTTCAACTGCTTATCATTGATAATTCTTGGTACTCTGTGCTTGTTTGGTGTTTATTAGTTTAGATATTGCTTAAAGTCTAATGCTTGCTCACTAGTTTTCATAATTGCTCATTTTTTTTATTACACTGCCTAGATTAGCTTGATTTGCATATTCTTGTTCTTGTTGTTATTTGTGGTACTTTAGTGGTCATTTAGCTCCTATTTAGTGTGCTTAACCTGTTTAAAGCTTAAAAATTAGTAGTTGTAGTTTTAAAACTCATAATTGTAGTGTAATTTGTTTATTAAGGGGTGTTTGGCAAAGTTTGTTCAAAGTACTCATAGTGTCTTTTTGTTGTTGTTTTCAGTTTAGACATATTATATTAGGACTATGTAGGACATTCAAACCATAAAATCCGGTAGTTGTTTGGTTAAAAGTCAAAATAGCATTTTGATCACCATAACAGTTAACTGTTAGTGTATTTGAGTTCCATAAACCTCCACATTAGCTTATAACTTGTAGCTTTAGTTTAGATTAGCTTTCTTTTAGCTTATTACATGTTTCTCAGCTTGTAGGATTAGATTCAAGCTCATATAAGTCAAACCAAGTGTTAATTTCAAAAAGTCAAATTCCACTTAGTGCAGAAAAACCAAATATTGCAAGAATTGTTTAGAATTTTGTGATTGGATTCAGGACTTGTGCTTTTTACATGTGGTAGTGCTCCACCTAATCTATTGAATCCCACTATCAGCTTATTTTTGTGATTTTTCTAAATGGCTTATTTGGGTGCTTAAAGTGGGCTGCAGGCCCCTGCTGCACCAATCTACCCAGGTTTTCGCCCATTTTCCATAGCTTTTTCTGAATTCATTAGTGGACCCCACCCCCAGCTTATTAGCTTTTTAGAAAGCCAATAAGCTGGTCTTGAAGGCGCATGGCTTATCTTTCGGTTTAGAGCTTATTAGGTAGTGCTGCAAGTCCCTTGTATTTGGTCTATTTCACATATAAGCTGAGTGCTCAGCTTGAAAAGCCAAAGTTCCAAGCCCCCCTGACTTCAATAGTGGGTCCTAGAGGTTAAGCTTTAGCTTTTTGAAAAGTCAATAAGCTCAGCTAATTGTATCCACTTTTTGTTTGGGCTTCCAACCATCCTTGTGGGCCCCACAGGCCTGCAAAGTATGTCATTTAGCATTGTTTCTTTCTAAATAGTTCAATGTGCCTGAGCAATCGTTTTGGCTTGCGGCCAGGGCTTATCTAAGTTTTTTTCAGTTGAGTTGAGTTTGTTTTAGTATATTACACTATACCTGAGCTTTTTGTGCAATTTGCTTATCAACTGCTTATTCTAAATGCTTATTTAAAATTGCTTATTGCTTTTCTAGCTTATTCTGTGGGCTTATTTTTGTTTTTATTGTTTAGTTGTGTATATTTAAGTTAGTTGAACCTTCCCTAAGCTTTTGGTGTGATTTGGTGCATAAGTGCTTATTCTAAGTGCTTATTTAAAGTGCTTATTTGCCCAATTCAGCTTATTAGTGGGCTTATCTAACTTTTTATATTTTTTCTAGATTTAGTATATTATTTTAGAATTTCCATAAAATTTTCATATTTTTCTAAGCTTATTTAGTACTTTTCTTAATTAATATTAGTTTTTAAGTTTTTTTAAATCATTTTAAATTCATAAAAATTAAATAAAAACCCAAAAAAAAAATTAATTTAAGTTTTAAAATTAGTTTTAAGTTATTTTAGAATTTTCAAGATTAAATTTTTATTTTTCTAGCTTAAAATAATATTTAAGTGTATTTTAGTTTAATTTAAATTAGTTTAAAATAATTAATAATTAGTTTTTAATTAATAATAATTACATAAATAGTCAAAAAAATAATTTTCTATTTCCAATAATTTTCTTTTATCATTTGGATTCTAAAAATATAATTTTCACATCCGTGGGATTTATATTGGACAGAATTCACGTTTTATTTTATACGTTAAACGTAGTTTTAATTAATCGTACGCGTTTTGGGTTTTTAAATAATTTAGGTTTACGTTTTCATTAAAATAGTTTATTTAAGTTATTTTATTTTATAAAACCTTAGTATAATCACTCACAACCTTTTCCTGTTCAAAATCACTCGATCACAAATTCGTTTAAATCCAAATTGCACGCCTCGTTGGGACATAAAAACCCGAGGATGCATTGTACTCCACGGATATATATCTTGAACCTTCTCCGTTGCTGCTTGACTTGTTGACCAACATCCTTGGTTGATAATTAAGGTTGGTTCGGGAAAGATCAGATAATAGGAAAATAATTTATTGTTTATAAAATAACAGTATAAAATAACTAGCAATCAGTCGGAGTCGATTGACTCAGTATGATACTTGGGTTGGAGGTGGAAAGTACAACATTGATTTGAACAACATCGATTGAGTAAATGAACATCATCGATTGAGAAATTAAACATCATCGATTGAGAAAATGAACATCATCGATTGAGAAAAGCATATTAGCCCCATCTGCCACTACAAGAACTAAAACATCTTAATGAAACAAAGACACCCTAAGTTTTAAGTGATAAGCTTAAGACAAGCTAGAAAATTTCCATTTATAACTAAAGTCATAATTTTTTTATTTTTTGGACACTACAAGTATTGCGAAAGCAACATTTACCAAGACATTGTAAAAAGTAACAAATTATTTTGAATTTGTTCTTTTAAAAAAAATAAACACTATAAACTTCACCACCGTGTAAAAAGTAACCAATTATTTTGAATTTGTTCTTTTAGAAAAATAAACACTATAAACTTCATCACCGTGTCACCACCAACAATACCCTCAAAAGAAAAGTTGTTTCTCTCTCTATCAATGGCACATTCTTCTGCTCTCCATACTATCTACACGAAACCATTGGCCGTCTCCGTCATGCCGCCGATAGGAGGCCGAAACCGAAAAGGGTTTCTTGGTATAATGCCAGGGGTTGACTTGAGTAAACTCAAGCTCAGCATGTCCCCACATCTATCAAGGAAGCCATGTAAGATCCTCTTTTTTGTCTTTTTTTTAACTTACGGTAAATAATGTTAGGGTTCATGGTTTTGGTTTTGGTTTTGTTTTTTCCTCTTTTTTCATACGTACTATTTTCCTTTATTTTTAGGATTTTGTACATCGTTGTTGCAATTTTATTTTGGAGAAGATGTATTAGGATATTTTTACACCATAGACCCTCTAACATTTATTTGTACTAAAAATATCCTAAAACATGAAAAAGGGTGTGAAGATCTTTGGGGTTTTTAGGGTTTTTTTTACAACTATAGACCCTCTATTTTCAAAAAAACTACAGTTTGTTGAAGGGGATAATATGTGGTATTAAAAAGCTTATTTATGTACAAACTTATTTTAATTGGATCTTTAGGAGGCTGAAGTGACTAGGAATTTACTTGGGGTGGGGGTGGTCTAGCAGATGGGGATACCATAGATATTTATTTTATGGCGACTCTGATGAACAAGTGGGATGATAGGATGTTGAATGTCTCCATAAAATAAATATCTATGGTATCCCCATCTGCTAGACCACCCCACCCCATGTAAACTCCTAGTCACTTCGGCCTCCTAAAGATCCAAGTAAAATAAGTTTGTACATAAATAAGCTTCTTAATACCACATATTAGCCCCTTCAACAAACTGTAATTTTTTTGAAAATAGAGGGTCTATAGATGTAAAAAACCTTAAAAACCCTAAAGATCTTCACACCCTTTTTCATGTTTTAAGATATTTTTAGTACAAATAAATGTTAGAGGGTCTATGGTGTAAAAATATCCTAAAATAACATCTTCTCCAAAATAAAATTGCAACAACGAAGTATAGAATCCTAAGAATAAAGGAAAATAGTACGCATGGAAGAAAAAAAGAGAAAAAAACAAAAACAAAACGAAAACTATGAACCCTAACTTTATTTATCGTAAATAAAAAAAAAATACAAAAAGAGTATCTTACATGGCTTCTTTGATAGATGTGGGGACATGCGGAACTTGAGTTTACTCAAGTCAACCCTTGGCATTATATCAAGAAACCCTTTTCGGTTTCTGCCTCCGAGCGGCAGCATGCTGGAGACAGCCGATGGTTTTGTGTAGATAGTACTGAGAGCAGAAGAATGTGCCATTGATAGAGATAGAAACAACTTTTATTTTGAGGGTATTGTTGGTGGTGACACGGTGATGAAGTTTATAGTGTTTATTTTTCTAAAAGAACAAATTCAAAATAATTGGTTACTTTTTACATGGTGGTGAAGTTTATAGTGTTTATTTTTAAAAGAACAAATTTAAAATAATTAGTTACTTCTTACGATGTCTTGGTAAAGGTTACTTTTGCAATACTTTAGTTATAAATGGAAATTTTCTAGCTTGTCTTAAGCTTATTACTTAAAACTTAGGGTGTCTTTGTTTCATTAAAATGTTTTAGTTATTGTAGTGGCAGATGGGGATAATATGCTTTTTCTTAATCGATGATGTTCATTTTCTCAATCGATGATGTTTATTTTCTCAATCGATGATGTTCGTTTTCTCAATCGATGTTGTTCAAATCAATGTTGTTTTAGCAACAATGTTCAATCGAGGTTGTACTTTCCACCTCCAACCCAATTATCATACTGAGTCAATCGACTCCGACTGATTGCTAGTAGCAATCAACATTTTCTTACAGAGTCATATTCTGAACTTGCTAAACTTTCTGTCCAGTAGAGATTCTGTGGCCAACGGAATTCTCAAAACCTTATGGAGTAACCTGGACCACGTTCCTTGGGACAACCACCAAATCCTTTCCTTGTCCCTCAGAAATACCAATTATCTTTACTACCCTCTTACTGGATAATAAACTGTTTTGTGATTTATTTACAAACTGCATTTAATTTTCTACATTTTGCGGTCATCCTCGAAAATGGGTCACTGCAACTTCACAAAAATCAAAATTTTAAATTTTATCACTATTTTATAGATGGAGAATCGTTTTCCTGTTATCTCACAAACTATTCTACAAAATAGTTTCGTAAAGTGATTTTTATAAAAAATTTAGTTGCCTTGTTACAATATTATGGATCAAAATGCAACCTTACTACTATCCTAAAAATCAAAATTTTGACTATACTGTTATTTTATAAACAATAAATTGTTTTCCTATTATCCTATAAGATGTTCCATACATCACTTCACAAATCATTTGTAAATCATATTTTCTCACCCCTGCGTGAAGGAGATCACTGTGCGGCGTGGAGTGCTGATTCCTATCCTTTCAGATCGTGACAGTCGTCTCACACCTACATTTTGTCAACCACTTCTGAGGGCCATGAGGACATATTTGGTAATGAATACTATGTATCGTTTCCAGACTGATGGCTGAAGTGAAGAGACCATTCAAGCGTTTGAGGACATATTGTGTAAATTCTTAATCTAATTTGGCAATGGTTGGGATTGACATCTCCTGTTGGTCAAATTCTCTCACACCTACCACTTCAGTATTTCAATGGCACCTTAAGAGACCCTCTATGGTCGCAAGTGACGATCGCTGACTTGTTGGATAAAGATGGAGATACCCAACTTACTGATTCTGAATCTGTTCATAAATCTACCAAGAAGCTCATCTGAAGGTGAAATGAAGATGCAAGCTATTCGTGAATTGTTAGAATCACAGATGACGTAAGCCTCCTAACTCCCAGATAAAGCCTAGATTTTGCTTAAGGATTCACCATGAGAATGTGTGAAGCGTTTAGTACACGTGAAAAGCTTAATCTTCGCTATATTGATCCTTTCAAAATCTTTGATGAAGTTGGACCGGTAGCTCACAGACTTGAGCTACCGTCAGAACTCAGCATTTTTCTTGACGTTGCATGTACGTAATCTGAAGAAAGGACTTGCCGATGAGGCAGTTATTATTCCTTTGGGAGAGATCTAGATATTCGAACATTCACACATTGTTGACCTATCAAAATCATAGACCATGAAGTCAAACGACTTTAGTAAAGTCGCATCCCTATCTCCAAAGTTCGTTGAAACTCACGAAGAAGTCCTAAATTCACGTGGGAACGTGACGATGAAACCTCTTACATATATGCTCATTCCTTTTCAACTTTAACAGGTAACTTGAATTGAATCGCGAGGACGCTTTTCCGTTTAAGGAGGTGAGGCTGTGACAACCCGTAAATTTAATTTTGAGTTCAGTATGACTTTCGAGAAACTAGGCATATTTATAGTCGATCTTATTGGGAGTAATATTCTGAGCACGTTGGTGAAATTCTCGCATCTTAAATTCATCCGTGTCCTAGCCTAAATGATCCCCGACTCACTAAACTTCAAAAGATACTATAAATTACATCTTTGGTCCATGTGGTAATTTTACCCTGCCACCCCTCTATCCTATAGGGTTTTCATAAATGGTCCTTGTGACTTTCCTATAATTTATAAAAACCCATTTAGGGTTACCTTATCCTCATTTTCACCACCCCTCATCCTCTCCTCCTCTCTTTATTCCTGCCGCCACACTCTATCTGACCACCACCACTTGGCCACCATCGTGGCTCAGCCACCATTACCATCAATACAACAACATCACCCACATCCACCCACCTTGATGCCGCCGCTTTTCTAGAAACAAGGAAGACCCAAGGAGCTCGTTTCTAGGGTTTGCTCGGATTGATAGTCGTGAAGCCGCCATCACCACCATCACTTCCGTCACCTTCATCATCCCTTTGTCTCTCTCATAAGTTTACCGCCGCTTGTTGCAACCATTCTTGATCGAAGACAAGGGACAAGAGCTTGTTGTTTTGGTTTTGTTTTGGTCCGAGAGCTGCCACACCGTCGCCACCATCCTCCACTGTTGTTCTTCTCTTCTCCCTTCTCGGCTTGGTAGCCGTGAAATCCGTCTATCTCTTTGATTTTTTTGGTATAAACAGAACATGAATTAGTGTTATTGTTTTCGTGGATAATAAATCTTATTAATAACATTTTGGTTATTTTTGTTAGCTAAGGTACGAATTAAAAACAAGATTAAACAGGTTTTGATATCATTAAGTGGTTTGGAAATGGATTAAAACAGATTTGATAATGATTTGTGTGGTTAGGAAAACTGTTAAAAGGTGTGTTTATTTGATTTTTGTACAATATCGAGTCAACTTGGTTGAGACTGAGTCGACTCAGTGAGTAGGATAGACTGAATAAGATATTGGTTAGGATTTGTGGTCATTGGGATTAACGGGACCAAGGGGGTGTTTATTTGTCCTAGACTTGTTTTCGCAAAATCAGTAAAGCTACGTATGGTTATAATTATAGATCGAGTGTATAGTTGTAAATTGATTTAACATAAGAAAATGTTAGTATTGTAAAAAGGGATATAAAAATAAGTTGTTGTGTTTGGATTGTCATTAGGCTAAGTTCAATTAATAACATGGAGTGTGTTTGTTTGGATTAAGTTATATATCACTTGTATAAATATTTTTGCGGATATTGAAGCATTGAACTAACGTTTCTTGTTTGTTTTGTCATGGGATCATTGGTACGTTCCGGTTACTCGTGGATTATTACTTGGAATCATAATTGAACTTGGACAATATGTATATCGAATGTACACTTGAATAACGGATTATGAGTTGGTTAATTGGGAAAATTATTGGACATGTATAAACATTTATTGGACGTCGAACATTTTGGACTTACTGGACTTAAAGGAATACAATATATTAAACTCGTCACGAATTTAATGTATTTGATTCATGATGGGTACACAATAAGGAAACAATGCCATTTGGACAATAAATCGCTAAATACATTCTAATTATTGTGTTGTTTTCTATAAAAGAGATCGGGGTAAATTTTGAATAGAAATAAAAGTCTTTCGATTTGGAAATGCTTTATAAACAAATGAGACATGGCGAAATTTCGTAAAGTTTCTATACTTTAAACTTTATTTCAAAACCCTTTTTATACTTGTCAAGTGACAGATGTATACATTTATATCATAAAACTTTTATTATAAGGTTGTCTTTGTTTATAAAACATTTTAAACTTACACTTTGGTTTCAAAAACCTTTTAAACCTTATAAAAACCCGGTGAAGAATTCCAAATGAATAGTTTTATTTAACTTTCAGAACCCTTGATTTTGTGAATTATTATCTGGGCTTTAAATCTAAAACATAAATGACTTTTCCAAGCTATTTGGGGATTTGGGTTAATTATGGAAACTTACCAATCGACCTATTTTGTATTACATAGACAGTTGTTGCCATTTCCTGGTCTTCTTTGATTAGCTTGAGTTGGTTAGTACTTCTTGACCTTGTCGATGTCTTTTCCTCTTTGGCGTGAGTTGCATATTGATGCGTGGTTTTGCAACCTTGCAAAAGTTTTACCTCTCGAGGGATCTCGAGAAGCTTGCAATCCTCACCAGACAATGTACCTAACCGTTGTAGTATAGTACAGTGGCAAGTACCGGGGGATTGATCGTTCAACTCACATAATAGTGTTCGCTAGGGTTAAAACTCAATTAAACTAGGTCTAGAGGTGATGGATGATTCTTTTTGTATTTTTATATTTTATGAAAAGCAAGTAAAAATCTCGGTTTTGGAAGGATGGGCGGAATTAGTTGCTAATCAACTAACCAAAATAACTACAAATGCAAATAAAATAAAATAAAATGACACTAAAGTAAATGTGGAGAAAACAATAATAAGAGAAAATGTGTTTACTTAGATTTCACTACTCCCTATCTATCTTTTACTGGTTGATTAGTTTGTTACAATTGCATGGATGACGGGTTATATTCCTTAATACCATTCGTAGGGCCGTGTACGATCTTCCCTAACTCTATAAGCTTCTACCTCTTCCTATGTCGAGCTGACTACTAGCTCCTAACATGGTTATGCATTAAATATAACCAATTTTGGTAGTACACATCCGATCATGTTTCTTAAGACGTTCTAGCAAGTTACCAATTGGAAGTCTGCCAGTTTTCTTAAGCCTAACATCGAAATCATTTATCCACAACAATTATAAACAAACAACCAACCAATAATCAATGTCTAAGTTTCATTACATCTAAGCAAACACAAAGAAAACATAGCCTAGCATGTTAAAGTGAAGACAAGCATAAGATAGAATCAAACAACACACAGACATATTGAATGATTATTGGAAAACTTATATTCAATTAAGCATGGATGAAACAAGGGTTTGGAACCCTTAAAAATAAGGTGAAATTCGTCTAGGGTTTCTCCTCTCCAAGTTGCACACTAATGAATGAAACATCAAAAACTATATATAGAGTTTTGAGTCTGACGACGTCAAGAGTAAATTCTGACGCCGTCAACTCGCCGCCATAAATACTATCGTATTGCCTAGATCAAATTCTGACGCTGTCATGTGTAAACTCCCTCTTGGCCATCTCTTTTGTTTTGTACGTGACGGCCTAGGTGACGCCGTCACGTGTAAATCCTCCAAAAACATTCTGGCGCGTCATGTGTAACTTGATTATCCACCTCTTGGTTAATGAATGACGGCGTCACAAGCAAATCCTGATGCCGTCAAGTACTGTTTTCAGCATGAATTGGAGACTTTGTCGTTTTCTTCACTTTGTCACTCCAGAAACGTCCAATGATGACGTATAGTCTATATTTGGGCCACGAGCCCAAATGATAAACATTAC